>JAWNOI010000087.1:600000-1186729 GCA_035046045.1 Zaprionus bogoriensis
GAATTATTGGAACTCACTTGAAAATATCATAATGGGATGCTAAGCGATCATTGGTCATCTATGAATTGGTAATACTGATGTATACTGAGATTTAAATCATTTGTCTTATTATTAATCGCAGCTCCGAACTTGTAATTTAACTTTATTTAAGTTTATTATAAGAGTTCTAAGAGTAAGGTTTTTAAAAAATTAAATTATAAATCAGTTATAAAAGCACCTAAATTAAATTCTTAAAGCCTTTGCGTCCGATATTCAATTGATATTTAGTTCAAAAAATTATTTCATTGAGAAATTATTAAAACTGTTAATATAAACCCATTTCAATTGATCGTATCCGGGTGGTAAATGGACTTAGATCCATTATGAAACGGTTATAAACGGTTTACAGGAGAACATTTAGTGATTTACACAGTGATATGAATCGTTTATTATTTGATTATAAATCGATCTTAAGTGTGAAATACAAACGAAATTACAAACTTCTAAAAACGGTTATAAAAAATTTTAACAGGGTGCTAAGCGGTTATGAATCGACTTAATTAAGATTGCAAAATAATCTTTATAGCTTTGCCTTAAGTCGCGATTTGAACGGACTGTCCGACTGTTCGACTGCTAACCCATGGAAACTCCACTTGATATTTTAGAAACTATAGAAAATTGATTGAATCTGCGAACCAGCGCACATTCCTCTAGATATATGAACAAATTTGGAAAATGCATATAATTCAAAAATCAATAACGTTTAAGTATTTTGTCAGCCGATTTGTAAAGGAACTGCTAACCGGTTGCTTAATTCGCATCCGATTTAAATATCGAATTGATTGGAAAACTTGTTTAGTATCTCATACTTAAATCGGTTATGAATCGATTGAATCGCTGGAATCGATTGAGTCGATGGCTTTGTGCGATGGCCAATCAATGCCTTTTCGCATAATGATCAATTTATCAAAATTTGTGGGCACAGCGAACCGGTTAGGCCTGAAAAACTCCCTAATCGCCGCTGTAATTTGTATAATATTTTGTTCTAAAAACATTGATTAAACAAGGTCACAAAACCGAGCAGTTTCCATTGTGTATACGCCTCTCCCTCCCACCGTGCCACCTAGAACATCCCAAGTATAATCATTTTCATGCTTCGACAAACACACACAACTGCAGCGCATTGACACGCCCACTCAGCCCCAGCTCCGGAACCAGTTCCGAGTCCGACAGCAACTCCAGCTCCAGCTTCAGCTGGCATATAAATTTCCAGACCCGAAGACCCGAGACCCACCGCAATTTGTGGTGGAACGAACACGTTTCTGTCTATTAAATTTCATAAATTTATTAAATTATGCGAGAAGCGAGCGGGAAGGAAGAGATGAGACAGTGATAGAGACGGAGACAAAGGAAAATGGAAAATGGGCAAAGAGTCGCATCAAGCACAGAAACCGAAAGAAAGTGCCACCAACTGGGCGGAGCTTGCAATCACTGGTCGCACAGCGGGTGCTGGCAGTGGGGATCGAGAGGTAGAAGGGGGTGGAGGCACATCATGTGTTGTCATTTTGTGGCAGATAACAAGAAATTAATATGTCAAATTATGCACAGGCTGCAGCCAAACGAAGCGTGTCCATTCAATGCAATTAGAAAAGAACAAGACAGCGAGACAGGAGCGAAGAGACAGAGAGAGAGAAAGAGAGCGAGGTAGAGAGCTGCCAAAATGTCAAGTTGAAAATTGCAGCGTCTCCGCCAGCTGCAGTCGCTGCCAGCGTCAATGTCAGCGCAGCAGCAGCATCAACAGCGGAGGACGTGGAAACGTGCCAGGGAAAAGGCTCGACGACAGGTTCGAGTGAGCGGCAGGCAGCAACAAAGTCTGGCAACACTGCCAGCAACAAATTCTAGGAAAATGTCTGACAATGGCCGAAGCAACATTTCGTTGGCAACATAGCGCAAGAGTCTTTCGTTAAGTTATCAACACGCAGCAACAGTTTGTTGCTAAGCAAATGTTGCCAATTAAGCGCAACAGCAACAACAAAACTAGTGATTTTTTTTTTATATATTTTAATTTATTTATATGTGTCCAGGGCGCATTTAATTAAATAGTTTTCAAATATTTATTTATTACTTATTTTTCATTTTTATTTTCTTATTTTGTGTTAAAACAAATAATTAGTTAGTTGCTACTCAATGAGTGCATGCTGCCAGCTGTTTGATTAGTTTGCCGCTATCAGCATGTTGCTTACTTCTAGCAACTTTTCTCGCAAATAGTTGACAAGCAGAATATTTGCTTAGCAACATTTCGTGCAGGCAGGCAACAGCAGCTGGCAACATGCAGGCCAGCAACATGGCTGCCAGTGAGTTACCGTTACAAATTGTTTAATTTGTTTTCGGTTAATGTTCGAGTTGAAGCCTGTTTCTGCCTGATTGGTTTGGGCTGCTTTATGTGGGTTATCGTGTTGCCGTTGCGGTTGCTGCTCGTGTTTTTCTTGTTGTTGTTGCTTGTGCGTCAGCTGCGTGACTCTGACCGCTGGCAACAGGCAAACGAGCAACTGGAAAAGTGGCCATGGTGCATGAGTGTCAACGTCACGTTGTCCCTCTCTATATGCCACACGGCTCATGCCTCTTCTGCTCCTCCTCCTCCCCCTCCTCCTCTGCCCTGCCTACCGCTGCGTACGTGCGTCGCATGCTAAGCGATCCGATAAATATTTGCCAGCGTCTTTAGGGCAAGCGGGCAGGCCTGTCTGTCAGTCTGCCAGTCCGCCAGTCGCTATATGGCAAGTGGTTAGCGGTATATGAAAGCTTCGATGGCATGCTATACGTCTGGCAGCTGTTGTATGGCACACAGATGGGAGGCAAGGCAGACGGACAGACTGGGAGACTGCCAAAGGCCATAAGTATGAGAGTTTAAGTTGCTTTTGAGTTGGTTTTAAGTTGTTAGCATTTAGTTGGCATTAGCCGAGATTAGGCGATGATGGCGGAGAAGGCGGCGCAACGGAGTTGGTGGTGGGAAAGAGGCAGAATTTAACAGTAAAGTAGAAGCGTCTGAGCGATCAGAAAGGGCATTGCATTTAGTGGGGAAGAGAAAGAGAGTTGGAAGAGACATGTAGATAAAGATGGCTAGAGTTTTTTGGACTGAGAGAGACAACGAGAAAGAAATAGAGAGAGTGCAAAAGAGACAGAGAGGAAGACATGAGATGGCGTGAGTTGGTGCTGGACAGAGTGCGAGACTGATAAAAAGAGAAATGTGGTGGATAGAGAGGGAAAGAGAGAAATATAGTACGTCTATATTTCTTGAGATAGACAGATATATTTTGAGATAGAAAGCTAAAGAGATTGAAGTTGAAAGAGAGTTAAAGAAATAAATAGAAATAGAGAGAAAGATATGAAAAATTTGTGAAAAATATAATATAATATGCATATGAAGAAAATAATTAAAGGGAAAGATATAAAGCAGAAAGCAAGATACTTACCGAAAGAGAAAGAAAGATGTGCAGAGAGAGTTGGAGCTAGGAAGAAAAATAATTAGAGAAAGAGAGATGAATAACAGATTTAAAAAGAGTTAGAAAGAAATATACACAAGGAGATTTCAAATGATATAGAAGTATGAACTGAGTTAAGCAGAAAGAGAGAGCAAGGTAAGTGTTAAAGATAAAGAGAGAGAGCATGAATTCGTTGGTTAAAAAAATTTAGATAAAGAGGTATTTAGAAAGCGAGTTCAAGAGAAAAGAAGTTAAGGCTTTTATTCAGATAACTTATGACGACTAATTGTCCCAGTTGGAGTAATAATTTTTTAATATATTCAATATATTTTAATGAATTCTGCTCATTTCAATTCAAATTCCTCTTAAAACCCTTTTCCAGACCCATAAAAAGCAACATCTCATCCATTTTAATGCGCGTAATCCACATTCATATTCATGCTCATACACATACTCACACTCACACTCGCATTCGGACTCATATTCATATTCATATTCATATGCATGTGCCGTGGTCCCTTTCTGCGTTAATTTCAATAGCTAATTACGTGGTCATCCTATTGACGGACATGTGTTTACCCCTTTTTTCCCCCTTTTTATTCTTTTGTCGAGTAAAGGCGTGCGCCCCTCGATAACACCTTGCGCTTTACCCGCAAACTCTTCCTGTCATTCGTCTTGCACAACGAACCGACAACATTCACACAGCCCCGGGCTCTATATAAGAACACCCCTCCCCCCACACATACACCCGACCGATCCAGCGCGACCCGAACCCGGACCCAACCCAAACTGGCCATTGCAGACCCTAAACCCCATGGCCGAGCATCTGCCTTAATTTGCGTGCTGTGTCACCTTTGGCTACATCAATTTTAAAGCGACGCTCATTATGAATTTCCCTCAAAATTATACGATGTGTGTCAGAGTTGCCACTCTTCAGTGGAGTGCCCCCCTCCCCATTAGACCCCTCTCTCGGTCACTATCTCTCTCTCTCTCTCTCTGTCTCTTTGGCACATTCCGCACCATAACCCCAGGCATTTACATCGGCCGACCCTTCTCGCTTTTCGCTTTTCGCACATCCATTGCTCTTCCTCTTCCTCCTGCATTCCACTTTGCGATTCTTCTTTTTTCGCCGTCGGCATAATTTGTATGGCAGCCTCAACAATTTGGCCAGCGAAGGGTTAAGGCCGAGGCTCCAGCTCCCAGCTTTTTCTTCTTTCTTGTTTTTTGTTTTACTCTTCACTTTTTATCAGCGTACAGCACCTCTTGCTTTTTTTACCCTTGCGGGAGCTATATTAGTTATCGCAAAAAATTTGCAACATGCAAAGAAAGACATATCCAATTTCAATAAGTATATAATCTTGATCAGACGTCTGTCTGTCAATGAGTCGGAAATAAACAAATCGAATCATAGAAAATTTCGAACAATTGTTTTGGTTGTCTATTTATTGTATCAAATATAAGAAAACTTATGCTTCCCAATATGCCTTCCAAAATCCCATTGCTAGAACTTATAAAAAAAATTAGTATTAAGCACTTTTTAAGATATATACTATATGTCTAACACTCAGCGGCACGATGATAGCTATAATTTTTCTGAGCTTTTCTACCATGAGAGCTTCACACTTTTGAGCTGTATTCCACACAACATTCAATGAAATCGAATTTTTAATAATGGTTATATCCGAATTATAGTTATCTTATATTGCTAACCCCGACACATCTATAATTGGCTCATGGTCTGGTCCCTAATTGTTCAGATTGTCAAAAATCTACAAATCATCAAAAACATAAAATTGTTGTTTTAAAAAATCGAAATAATTTGTTTATTGTATATAAATAAATTAGTATTAGTATAAATAAATTAGTACTAGTATTTATTCCAAAAAAAGCGAATTCAATTCTATCACAAAATTTGTTGAGGTAATGTAGAAATATCAAAGTTGATATACGTTCTTAAAATTTTGTAATTTATGTAAGGATTGCAAATCTTAAATGATCTTAAATCAACAAAACATTCTTTTGTTCGGGTTATGAAGATTACAACGAAAATCATTTCTGTCTAAATTTCCAAGGCTCTGATTTATCTAGAATCTACTGCATTTATTGCAATGACTATAGTAACTATATAAATGATCAAATAAAGCGTAAGCAGAGTATGCAGAGTTCGCTAAATCGAAGGTAACTTTTCTCTCTCGAGTTACTTTTGCGCCGCAAACATATGGAGAAATGGATGGGCCGAGGGGTCGGAGGTCGGGCGTCGCCGGGTCGTTACTTTATAGCCGGCGTCGAGTGCGGAGCGAGCTGAAGCGGATCAGCTCGTTGTGGGACCGCAAAACCGAATGTTTTCTGATGCGCCATCGATTTGCCTGCGACGAGGGTGTCCCTAATAAAGTGTCGACATGTGTAATTTGTGTGCCCTTTCGGGTCGCCTACCCCTACCCCTTCCCCTTCCTCTGCCTTATCCCTTTCCGTATAAAGTCAATATGTAGAGGATATTTTCGAAAGTTATGAGTATTTATCGGTTATTGTAGGGTTCCTCTACCACTTTGATTTGCCTCGGTCAGCGCAAGTTCGAGTCGTGCCACTCGCTGTGGCAGGCTGTCGCCATGAGGCTGTCTGCATGTCCCGCTGCTGCTGCTGCCACTTCCGGCATGAAATTGCCTTGTCTGCCTTGTCTTCCTAGGCTTGACTGCGACTTCGTCTTCGTTCCGGTTTTCTTTATTGAATTTCAATTCGTTCTTTGAGAGTCTTACTCTACGCTCGACTGCAGGCTCGCTGCTTTCTGTTGCTGCGGCCTGCTTCCTGTTGTCCTTGCGCTGCCCCCTGAGGACTCTGCCAGACATGCATACACAAACAACAACAGACGAGACAGCAGACAGGCCCGGGATCTACCCTTAGCGCAATCATCGAACTGCACATTGTCCTCCTGCCAGGCAGATGCCTCTGTCTATTTTGACTTTAATAACGTCAGCAACACCCCCAAAAGCAGACATAACCAACACACATACATACACCCACACATACACATGTACTTGGCTATCATTGACGCCATCTGAGGGTGGATGATGACGTATTACTCGTATATCCCGTGACTGAAACCTTGGGAGGCTTCTCCAAAAACTTTTTTCAGCTTTTCCGATGCGCTCAAAACTTTTCCTCAAAACTTTGTTTAGTTTTTCGGGGCCTTTTTAAGGCTGTTCAAAAAGGGAGATAGAGAGAGAGAGAGAGTGAGGGAGGCTGTTTTATGGCCACCAGGTCTGTTGTCTGAAATGAAGATATTTTATCTTAATTGCTTCGGGAAACGTTCGTGCGTCTATTAAAACTGTCAACGATTGTTCCATTAACACTTTTCGACTAACTGACGCTAACTGTCGCACGTTTCTCGCATCTTCTCGAATGTTTCTATTCACACTGAAATGGGAAATGAACGACGTTGGGGTTATCATTATAGCAGGAGGCCCATTAAGGTAATGCGATGAAGTTCTGAATGAACCTGGCCATTAATCGGATAGAGAAATGACAGTGAAATCAAGTGGGAATGCCAAGTTAGCTATTCTGGATGAGTACGACAGAGCAAAGTTGGAAGCTTATTTGAGTCATCAGTATCAAAAATAGATGCATATGAATTAGGAATTTTCAAGCTTCTTTACTATTTCGATATTTTAAAGTGTATACGGGGGAAACTTGTATTTATACACGTTATAAATTATATAACGTATAACTAATACAATATATAACTATCATAGAACCGATCGATCACTTTTTTAATTTTCGTAAAAAAACAATTTTTTTAAATATTATTTTCTTTTCATTTTAATAGCATATTTTTGTAACCGTCTAACATCACAGTTTGATTAACTGGTCCACATTAGTTTCACTGCAACGCTTTCATTTCGCTTTCGAGCTACTTTGCTTCACTGTGCGTTCGTTTTAGCCTCAGCCTTGTTTCGATCTGGACGCGCTCTGCTGGCAAACTCATCATTATTTGCAGACCGGACCCAGCTCCATCATCAACACGCCCCCGATACCCCAACTGCTTGACTTCCCCCTGCTCCCTCCCCTCGCCCCTCTGATCTGTCCCCGCGTTGCCCTCACATTTATTTATAATAAATTAAAAAGTACTTAAATGCCGCAGACTTGTTGCCATTTTTTGTTGTTGTTTCACTTTTTGCCGTGAGGAATGGGAAATGTTTTGAGAAATGCTGCAGTGCCTGTCGACGGCAGGGCGCAAGCGAGTGGGCGTGGCACGGGCCAGCCAGTTTAGTCGTTGTTGTTGCTGTTGTTCGTCCACGCGGCCGGCATGAAAACTTATGTCGGCGGCCTTTGGGCGCAATTATTTATACATGCCTCATAAAAATCGAAAACAATGGCCAGACTAGAGGCAGTAGGCATGGGATGTCGTAGGGGATGGGGGGAGAGGATGGTGAGCAAGCGCTGGACCCAGACCCAGACGAAGGAGGCCTAACAATGCAGTCTGCAAGTCCCAGGGCTTTTGTTGTGGTCACTCTGCGAGTTGTTATTGTTGCACAGATTGTTGCTGTTGTTGTTGTTGTTGTTGTTGTTGCTCAGGCTGTTGTAAGTCCGCTGGGGCAACGACGTCTTTTGGGCTTTTGTTCTAACTGTTGCCGCCTGGCAGCCGCACGAAGTTGTGCCCCAAGGGCGCAGCGCGTCTCTATCGCTGCCTGCGCTCTCTCTATCTCTGTCTGCACTTCTCACTGCTCACTTTCAAGCGGATCTAGTTCTCTCTCTCTCTCTCTCTCTCTCTGTCTCTCTACTGAAATAATTGGCCATGGTAGAGGCGTCTGTATGCCTGTCGACCTTAGTTAAAATTTCCCCAGAATGGAAAAAACTTCAGTCTGCAAATTTAAAGTTTGATTTACATTTAAGATTGAATTTGTTAGCCAAAATCCATAAAATATTAAACTCTTTAAATGAATAATCGACCTAAGCCAATCTGAGCTTATGATCTCTATTAAGCCTGCTCTTCAATCGAGCTAACAAACTTCTCTAAAGACTCGATATAAAATAATTTAAAATATACTAAACAGATCCATGCATGTGCCACACATAGTTTCTTCTCATGCGTTTTGCAATTTGCAACATTTGCGGCATGTGGCAACCCTGCAACCTTGAAACAAGCTGTAAAACAACCCCGCAAATTGCATTGTGCCAAGTGCGCGAGAGTGTGTGGGTGTGTGATTGTGTGTGTGTGTGTGTATGGATAAGCCACAAGAGATTTGAATTTTAGATATAACCACGCACACACGTACGCACAGTGGTACGCAGTGAGCGAATGAGAACGAGAGCGAGCAAACAAACAGTGCGGAAATTCTCAACTGGCAACTGCGAATGCGAAATGCTAAAAATGCTGGAAAAAGCTACGCAAATGCTGGAAATGTATCTGCATCAGTTGCAGATCTGCCTGTTCTCTCTGTGCACTGTCCCTGCCCCACTCTCTCTCTCTCTCTCTCTCTCTCTCGCTCTGTCTCCGACACATTTGCAAATGTTTGCAGCACGCATCTCTCTGCCACAGAGACTCGAGTCCGACTCGACTTGCCCCAAACTGACTTTGAACTCATTTCACATGCAGCACAGGGTGGACTTCGCCGGGGGAAGGGGGCAGCGGCAGGAGGTTGACTCTGGCCAGCAGACACAACCTCAGTCCGACTGTCTGTCAACCCTCGGAAATGCTGTGGGCTTCGCTTATTTGAAATTCCCATTAAAAATTTACAATGTGCCTCCTGATCCCTGATCCTGATCCTGCTTCCTCGCTTCGCCCTCGCGGGGCAATCATCATCGTTAGCCTCGCCGCACAAATTGCGTTTCTTTTTTCGGCTAAGTCTGAGGGGCGGGCCCGGCCGTCGTCATCTTAAACGCGTTTTATCTGGCGCGAGTTGTGGCAGCAACAAATAAGTGAAGGCAACAACAACAGCAACTTCGACGACGGCTACAAATTTCATATAATGATGTTAATGATAAGCAGGCAGCCAGTTGCAGAGCCTCGGCGAGTGAGCGAGGAGTAAGGCCAGAGGGTGGGGGTGAGCGGTGGGTAGGGGCAGAATCGGCAACATTTACGCATATTTGCGCTACAAAAGCACAAACCGAAGGAGAAAAAACTTTGCCAGTCTTGTGGCAGAATTAAATTGGTGTGCGCCTTGCGCATTGCCTGCAGTTTGTTGCCTTAAAATATGGGGAACAGAAGTATGAGAAGGAGAAGGGGCGGGGCAGTGAGAGGAGGAGTAGGCTGAAAGAATTATACGGCAAGAGAAATGCAAATTTGAAAATCACAGGGCAGAAAGCAAGCCAGAAGAAAGAGCAGAGTGAAGCAAAGATAAAGTAAAAGAGAGAGAAACAGCGTGAGAGAGAGAGGGAGAGAAAAAGAAGGTAAGAGGAAAAGAGAGAAGGAGACAGACACAGGAGTCACTCGGTCGAGAAGTTACTGTAATGTTAATTGGATTGAATATAAGCATTAAGCTGTATATACCTCAACCCAATAAATATAAAATATAAAAAGTATAGTGAGGCGAGAAAGATCATTTTCGGTTTAAATCGGTATAACATTTAAGCAATGGTTAATATGGTATGTCCCGCCGACCGCCTCTGAAAAATGCTTTTAATAATTTATAAAAAGTTAGCATACACTTAGCTAATCAAATTGCGCTTTAAATGACATTCTAATCGCCCAATCAACATGAAAGTTTTTCAAAAAAGCTGTGTTAAAAACCAAAAATAAAAATAAAAATAATGATAATAATAATAATAATAAAAAATAAAAAAAAACAAAAAAAAGAAAAAAAAAAATAATAATAATAATAATAATAATAATAATAATTATAATAATAATAGTAAAAATAATGTTTATAATAATAGTAACAATAATTTTAATATTAATAATAAAAATAATAATAATTTTAATATTAATAATAAAAATCATTTTATTTTTAATAATAAAAATAATATTAATTATATATGTAATATTATCAATATCAAAAATAAAAGTAATTTTTATTTTAATAATAATAATAATAACAAATCCTTAATACAATTACAAATAAATATATGTTACAACATTTTTCATTTTTAAAACTAATTAAATGCTTTCGACTTTCGCTCTCTGCTTTTATTTGATCTTAATTAAAGCATTCGTTCGTTTATTTAAGTTTGCTGTTTTTCATTAAAATGTTTTACTGTTAGTTTTAATTCTGGGATTCAATTGATAGTTTTGAAAGAAAAAAGTGTTCTGTATCTATTATTTTTTTGACTGACTGCAAATCCATTTTTTTACATTTGTTATTAACGCTGTTTATTTATGATTATTTCATATTTATTTTCGTATTCATTTTTGATGACAATTACTTTTTGCTAAGCGGCTTACGATAATTGCAAAATGCCGTGGCTGCCGATCCATAGAATTTCAACACTCAATTGCCTGGCCTTGCCGCTAAGCGACTTCCATCTCTTCCGACTTCCCCCCTCGATTATTATTAATAATCTAGGCGAACTCCCCCTCTCCCTGCTTCTATCTCTCTGCGAGCTTTAATTAATTACACATCAAAGCAAATTAATTTCCGCCTGTTGCTTTTCCATTTTCCGGTTTTAATTGTGCATTTTTTCGCTTTCTTTTCAGGATCTGCACGATTGCGGGGCTCCTTGTCACGCCATGTTCTTCCCGGAGCGAGAGCGGACCGTGCTCCGCTATTGGGTTGGCAGCTGGGCGGCCGTCTGTGTGGCCAGTTGCCTCTTCACGGTGAGTACAGCTCCAGTTTGCAGTTTGCATTATCCAAATTCCATTTTCTAGTTGCCATTCGCCATTTACCAGTCTCGATCTGGCACGCTTCTCATGCCGCCATGTCAGACACTCAATTTTCAATTTGATGTCCATAAATCATGCGGGACAGAAGTGCAGCCCCCCCTGCTCCTCTTCGCGTCTTCTCTATGCTCATAACCCTGAGCTTTTCCAGGGTTTTTCCTCGGCTTTCCTGCTGAGTGCTGCCATATTTTCTTTTGGCTTCAGGCGCACAGAGAGAAGGAGCAACGGAGGAAGTGGGAGGTAAGCCCGCATATCCTTAGCTGGGGCTGCTCCTGCAGCGAGTCTATTATGCTGCTGCCACTTTGGCAAATCCCACGCATTGACATATTACCTGTCAGTGCATATTTTTCAATAAACTTGGCAAACCATACATATTCCCCTTCCCCGACCACCTACGCTCCGACAGCACCTGAATAACTTCTGTTTTGGTGACCCTGCGGTGTTGTCTTTGACTGTGGCAGGTGTTGCACAGGATTGCCAAGCTCGCCTCGTAGCTTCAGTCCCCTCCTCGTCTCTCCACTCTTCCCGGAGGTACATCATCTTTCGCCTTGTGTCGCATGTTTGCCTGCCGCCTGCATGCATAAAACTTGATTGCCAGTTCCCTTCCGACTCCTCAGCAGAATGCAGATATGGAGGCAAACAGAGAACGCAGAAAACGTAGATATATAAATATGGAGACAAAGCGAAAGGCCTGCGGATATTGAGCTTCAATTGCCGTTGAAGCGGAGACTTTAATAGCCAGAACGAAAGCCCCGGTGTTTCTTGGATAACTCTTCTCTTGATTCTGCTTTCGAGCAGAAATTCACATGTTAGGTATGCCTTGAAACTCGCTACTCGTAAACCAAACTTAAACAATGTGCTCGTTACTGTTGTAGAAGAATAAATTGAAACCTAAAAATGATCTGAGACGGGATTTCTAGTCTATTAATAAAGTTAATACATCATTGTGTCTATTATCATTGGTGAAAAGGCTTTTGAATATGACCAACTCGACAGTCCTACGAATATTTGGAAGGTTTTTACATTTACGCATTCATTTATGCAGTTTTCTTCTCCTCCCACTTATGCAAATCCTCCGTGGTGTTTTAACCATTTATTGAAACTTTATCCCAAACGAATTTGTTGGCCTACGCCCCGACACATGCTCGACCTTAACATATCCATCATGAAGCGAGGACAAATTTGAATAAAAAAACAATTTGGCTAAGGGAAATGCCATAACCTGGGCTGCGCTGGTAATCAAGGGGCAGCAAAAGCGGGAGCTGCAAAAAAGTAATGGTATTCCAAAGCAGACGCCCAGGCGGAGGCGGGACAGAGGCAGAGGCAGACTCAGCTTTATCTCGTAATTTGCAGGGACAGTCGAGAAAAAGGAGAAGATGAGGAAGAACAGGAAGAAGCAGAAGCGAAAACAAGACATCTATCAAATATTTTGGGCAACAGCAAGCCAATCTGTCCGCCTGCCTGCTGCTGTTGATGTGTCCAGACGGGCCGTGGGGCATGAGTCGTGGCAGTCGAAGCTTCGGGTGCCGAACTGGGGCGGGGGCCGGGGCCTGGGCTGCATGTCATAAAGTTGAGCTACATCCATCAGGCACATATGCGGAATGAGGGATAAGTCGGGGCACATTGTCACATTCAGTGCGACATGTTTTGCATAGTGCGTTCACTGGCAGTTGCTGTTGGGCCTAGGCTAATCTATACCCTGTAGAGTAGAAGAAAGAAAGAAAGACAAATTCTTCAAAAAACAGTAAGATAAAGACGTTGAAACATCTAGATAGAGGGTATCTGCTGCCTACCACTTGGTAGTTTAGTTGCTGTTGCCACTGCTTAGACTACTGTATACCCTGTAGATTATATTAATGATAATGTAGAGCAAATACTACTTGTTTTAGCAAACTGATAGAAGCGCCAACAAATTGGAACAGCTTAGTGCTGGGTATCTGCCATGTCATCATTCGTTCGTTCTTGTATTTAGGCTATTATATTCTCCGATAAAATGGAGGCATATTCTTCCAAGAGACAAAGCTTAAACGATTTCTGCCTTCTAGCTTAGTGCAGGGTATTTTCTAGTCCATTGGCTACGGCTGCTGTGCTTCCCTCGCTGCATGTAATTTGTCGCCCATTGTCAGAGACAGTCCTAGTAGGCGTGGCACGCATAACAGTGCACGCGCAAGAAAAAATATTTTGCACAAATTATTATCTCTGTTGCCATGTAGCTTATTTCCATGCAACCCCACCTCCCACATACTACTATAAAAAATCCATGCCCTGCAGCGTGCTGACATTCCCTGCGTATGCTATATATACTTGTATTTTTTGCGATTATGATTATGTTTCTGAGTGCTCATTTTGCATTTTGCGAGCGCAGCTTTCACTTTCTCCCTCGCAAGTTTGCGCTGATTTCGTGTAACAGCGTGTGACAGTGTGCCCCGCTTCGCCCCTCCCCCCTCCCGCTCACCGACACATTCAATTTCATCCTCGTCGATGGAATTGTTTGAATTTGTTACGCACTGTGAGAATTTGTTTTATTTTTACTTACTGCAGCCATTGTTTGCAGTGCATGCAACTTTTTGTGCTATGTTAATTTCTGGAATTTCCGCTGATATCCACGCGGAATGCGTGTGAAATAAAATGTGTTTTTGTTTCTTCAGAGAAACCATCAATCAAGCTGGTATGCATAACCAATCATTGTCCGCAGTTATTATTCCCAGATACTCTCATCCATAGCAGACTGTACTTCAGTTCAGACGCAGCCAACTTAACGCCGCATGCAATTCTATTAAATTTCAAATGAGTTTCAGTATTCTATGAACTGTTGAATATACTTCGTGTATGCGTGGTATTTTTTCTAGAATTTTCCCAACAGAAAAATTCCTCTTTTAATTCTTTTTTAATAAGCTTCGTTTGTGCTCTGACAAATAACTGGATATTTGATCAGCAAAAAAGCAAAAAAAAATTAGATATTGAAAAAATGTCAGTGCATTAGAAAATTGCAGAGAGCCCGCGCAATAATATTGACAGACATGTCGAAAAAAAGGAAGCCAGATAAATAACTGAATGTTGTTTGTTTTTGTGCTCGAATAACAACAAATGTTTTGCAGCGAGCGACAGCATTGACCCACTTCCCGGGCAAAGCGGCAATTTAAAGCTGAAGATTGATAGAGTTTTAAGTGGGTTCCCAATGGGTATATACTAATATCTTTGCGGAAGGCTCCGGGAACTGCTGTTGTTACTTAGTTTTTCATTTTTAATGGTAAATGAGTTAAGTGAGATTTATAATTCACAAACAAAAATTTTTCTATGCTTACATTTTTTTTATTTATTAATTAATTAATTAATCTCTTTATATGTATTTTTTTACTATGGTAAATTAATTAAGTGAGAGTTCGGAACCCCCACAAATTAAGCATTTTTTTATTTATTATTTTTTTTATTTCCTTTTTATAATGATGTATTTATTTTTTATTATTATTATTTATTATGGCATATGCGTTAAGTAAGATTTTAGAAAACCCCCCAAGAATACGATACTTACTTATTTATTTATTGAGTTATATATTTATCAGTTTATTTATTTATTAATTTATGGAAGACAGCGTAAAGTAATTCTAGTTTCTTCTTCTTTCTCTGAGATATTCCGAAACAAATTTTAAGCTCCATACAATATGATATATACGGCAAATGTAGAGCTGAAGATTGATTGAGTTTTAAGTGTAGGCTCAATTTGTTCCCATGGGCTACTGAGTATCTTCGCGAATGTCTTCGGGAACTTCTGTCATCAGCTGCGTCTGGCTAAGTTCTGCCAGTCGAGACGCATTTATTTCAATTTCGCGACAGGCAGCAAACAAATGCACAGTGCTACATATATATGGGGAATATAAACCTATATTGGTATGCTGCTGCTACTGGCGCATCGCAAACTTTGTCGTGGAATCCGAGCTCAAGTCATCACCTGGAGACAAGCGTCAACAATCAACACCTTTTTCATTAAACGCATTAGATGAGACTTGGCATGGCAATGGATGGGCTGCATGGGGACTGAGAAGGAGAGGAGAAGAGTAGAAAGGGCAACAGCTGAGTTGAGCGACAACTGACATGACATTTGTTTTACAATGAAAGCGAAAAGCGAAAGGAAGTGACTTGGGGGCCGTAATGGGGCACTCGATGGGTTTGCTGCCTGCGAGCGCAGCCTAGTGGAATAGTGTGACATACACATTGGTCTTACACTAGGCGGGAGGGAGGATGGGAGGGCGTCTACTCGCTGATAATGTTGACAACAAATAAACGAAGGGGCTGAACGGGCCGAGTTGGGGGCAGGCGATAGATAGGAGATGCGAGACAGTGAGGCTGGCATTCAGTCAGCACGTTGTTGACTTTGATGACTTTTCTTAATTACAAAACCTGAAACAGAAGCTCGGTGAGGCGCATGTTGACTGACGGGCAAAAGAAGTGACAGAGAGTCGGGCTGACTGCCATCAGGATGTGAGCAAATGTGTCGCTCCATGCTGACAAAGGTAACTGCAACAGGATCTGTGTGCGGGATTGTTGCAAGAAGTCAAACAGAAGAGAAACAGAACAAATTGAAATAGTTATGAGACCTACAGGATATTAAGCTGACTTTGCTCAGGTCTCCGAGCAGTCAAACGGGGAGGAGCGCAAATTAAAATAGTTTTAGATAAACCCGAGAGTTATTCAAAATGCTATGCTTGCAGCCGGATTTTCGCAATCTTTAGCTCAACTTTGCCAGGTGAGTAAATTAACTTCTACAGATTTTAAAAGGGATTTTCGTAAGAGTCAAATAAAAAAGGTTGGTGAGACGGAAACTATTTTGAATATTAGCTAAGCCTCTTGCACCAGACATATCAAGACCCCAGGTTTTTTGGGAGGTATTTGAGCAATTTGTCACACTGTAATGTTTTCCTCAACGCGGCTCAACGAATTTGCTATTTCCATAAATATGAACGATTATTAACTGACGGTTAAATATGCGCATTCAAATGACAGCATAAACAAATTGACAAGCCGAACCGCATAAAATAGATAAAAAATGAAGCTTAAATATTCTGAAATCAGAACTCGGCGAGAGATGAAAAAAAGTGACCAAACGAAGCGACGCTGCGAACATTTACCACAATTTATGCCACAATTATTTTTTCAACAGAAATGTTCGCTCCTCCAAAAAAAAAAGAGGAGAGGGAAACCTGCACGGGACTTTATGCTAATCATAGGCGTTAAATTAGACGGCGACACCCCCCTGGAATAAGCCGTAGCTACCGCCCCGCCCCCGCTCAGTCCCCTTCTCTACAGTCCGTTGTTGTCTCTTTTTGGACTGTATGCAAATGGCGCCGTCATTCAGTTTGAATTTGAAATGTGAACCAGAAAAAAAAATAGTTTAGACAAAATTAAACTTAATTTATGCACAACTAAAGCGAGGGCAGCGAACCGGCAGGGGTCTGGGTTGCGGGAAGCTCCAGTTGTGGGCCGATTTTAATGACTAGTTCTGGAATTTTATGAGCCGCAGCGGCGTCGAAATTGAAATGAAACATTAAACATTAGCACTAAACTTGGCCATTTGGGAGAGGTGTGTCCACAGTTTGAGTGGGTAAATGCCAGCTGGGAGCTCAAAGCGCCTAATGCAAATGGTCTTTGAGATACGCCAGAGTTGTACAAGCAATAAAAGTCAAAAGATAAGAGCAGGCGTTATGATTGATCTGCTGAATGGCGTAGCTTAACAAAATAGTATATGGATTCATAAGTCTCTTAAAATGAAATCGAAAGTGTTTGAAAATGACATGGCAAAAAATGTTAAATAAACTGTTAGAATTAATTTTGAAATATTTTAAAGTTATTATGAAAAAACAATGAAACTTAACAAGAAGTGAATCACGTTTTCATCTTAGAAAATATACCATTAGTTAAAATCTCTAGAGTTTTACCTTTCCATCTCAAAAAATATAACATTATTCAAAGTCTGTCAAAATCAAACTAGCAATTTTCTAGTTAAGTAGCCAATTATAAAAAACATATGGCGACATTATCTTTGTTCAAAAATATTGAACTAGTTAAGAGCTATGAAAGTCGCAGAGTAAGAGCAGACGTTATGATTGATCTGCTAAATAGTAGAGCTGAACAAAAAAATTTATTTATAAGTCTCTTAAGATTAAATCGAAAGTGTTTGAAATTAACTAAGCAAATAATGAATTAATAGACTAGTAATATTCTAATTTAGTCCACCAAAATAATTAAAGGGCGACATTATCTACATCTATTTTAATATTATGAATTGTAAATACAATTTTTAAACTAGATATTGCGCGAATATATAGGAGGAATCTGCGATCTAACTTTATATATACAACTAATTGAAAAGTCATTTGGTAAAGCATACACCTGCATAGTACTCAAACTAAACTGAATACTCTATCCTTAATAAATCGTTTATACTACGATACGATTATATTTTTGAAAAGATATATTTTACTTTCTGATATATTGCTGGTACTATAGTTAGAAAAACTCTTTGATTCGCTGCCACTGTGGGAGCATCATCAAGCTATGCTCTTTGAACTAGGCGAGCTCTGGCCATGTCGTGCTCGAGTTCCATTCTAATGTGGGCCGGAAACAGACTAAGTACACGCCCCATGTTTATCAAAGCGCTGCCTGCCCTTCTGCCCACTCTACGACAACGGGATGACAGCAAAGAAACCCATAATTTTTCGGCCCAGTGGCGGGCGACTGCGTAGGGGAAAGGCGAGAGGAGCAGAGAAAGGGGAGAACTGGCTTGTGGCCGGAGCAGACGAGGAGACGTTCTGGGCTCTGGGCTATGCTTGCGACTGGCGGCTTCGCTTCGCCTGGTATATTTCACTTCATTTGTAGCTACAATTTCTGCAGTCACACCTACAAGCGGTCACGCCCCTCTCCGTCCAACCGCCCGCCGAGTACAAATGAAATGAGCAGCATGCGTGGCATAACAAATTGCTAACAGAATTGCGCGTGTGTGTGTGGGCTGGAAGGTGTGGGGACGGGAGTGAAGGGGAACGGAAACGAGGCGCAGGCAGCTGAGTGAAGCTTGAAATGTCGTTGAGCACAGCTGAAATAGACGTTGAGAGCGACTACTGCCTCCTCTGGCGTCTTGTCCCGCCCCGACTTTCCTAGCATCCCCCATTAGCCCGTAACCCTTGACTGCTGCTAGACCTGATTCTGAGGCTGAGTCTACAATCCTTTGCCGAATTGCTCGGCATAAATAAACAATTCAATTCAATTCAATTCCATTCCATATTCCGTGCTATTCCATTCCATTTCAGCTTTTTTCACTCTTTGTAATCGTCTCTACACTCGTATGTCAACAACACACACACACACACACACCCCAAATCTGCAGCATAAATTTCGCATGTAAATGAGCTTGCGATGCTGAGACGTTCGAAAGGCGTGGGCGTAGGCGGGAATTAGATGTAGGCATGGCCTCGGAGAACTATAATTTAAGAGTAAAGACACAAGAGGACGCAGGATCGCTGACTGACTGCAGTATACCCTGTACGAATCAGGCAATATATATAGAATTGAACTCAGAGAGAAAAAAGAAAGATGAGACTGTGTGAGAATAACTACACTGGAAGCGAAGGCAGAGCGAAAAAGCTACTCTTTTGAAGTGAGAGACAAAGAGACTATGACTAAATGTGAAGAAAAAAAAAAGAAAAGGAAGCTAGAATAAGTCATCTACCAAGTTAGACATTTTTGTAAGCTATGCCCAACCACAGCGAAAGAAAAGACATTGCGAACTCGCATAAATATTGATATCATATTTTCAGAGGGAAACAATAACACTCTTGCTTCATAGACTGAAGACTGAGGCGATCTCAGTCGCAGTCGCACACACTCAGACGCACTTCAGTCTGTGTCTGCAATGAGAATATGTTAAATATTCATTTCTGTGTTATACCCTATAAAACCCGCAGCAGAGTCTTGTGTTGTGTGTGTTACAGCCATGAATAATTCAATGACTCCACTCGTAATAATAATAATGAAGCCGGCCCATTATGCAATGAAAACAACGCGGCTCCTAGAGCGCCCCCCACCACGCCTCCTCACTGCCGCACTGATAGTTTTGTAATGATCAAATTAAATGGCTTTTGCCAGAGACACAGACAAAGACAAAAGACACGACTCTAGACTCGGCTGGGGCTTAGTCCGAATGGTAATGAATTCCTTTAAATGGTGCGTAATCAGCAGACAAAGAGCCGAGGATTGGCTTTAGCAGGAGGCGGGGCTAGGATTGGGCCTGGGCTTGGCTGGCGTTGAAATCTCTTTGAGTGGCAGCTGGAAAGGCTCGCTTTGATTTGCCTTTTGCGGCCCATCAAAGCGCCTTGACAGCGTAATTGAAACTGTGCTTAAAGCCCGACGAATTGTCAGGCGATTTGTGGGCAGATCGCGGCCCAAATGGCATTATTAAGTACATTATAGTGTATACGATGTATATATATATATATATATATATGTAGAAGATGTGCTCGTTTAATGCTGGCCTTGGCCAAGGACTCTCATTAGGGCCAACTCGAAGCAATGGGCGCAGATCAAATAAATTGCACAACAATCAGCTAATGTGTGTTGCCTAATGACCTCGCCGAAGGGGCACCCTTTCCAGCTGGTATTTGGCCTCGGCCCTGCCCCCATGGTAATGCATTTGGAAGGGCTGCTGCGGCATCTTTGGCATAATTACAGAGTTAATTAAAGACGCGTTCTTAATGCTGATTCTGCTTCATTTTCTGTACTCGTTCCAGGTGCTCACCTTCCTGATCGACTCGTCCCGCTTTCGCTATCCGGAGCGTGCGATTGTCTTCCTGGCCGTCTGCTATCTGGTCGTCGGCTGCGCCTATGTGGCCGGACTCGGTGCGGGCGACTCGGTGTCGTGCCGCGAGCCATTTCCGCCGCCGGTCAAGCTCGGCCGCTTGCAAATGATGTCCACCATAACGCAGGTAAGTCGCCGGACTGGCCAGAGCGGCCCAACTCAAGTGGATTTCATATTTTATTTATCAATTTCCGACCTTCCCCACCCCTACTCTTGCAGGGCCATCGCCAGACCACCGCGTGCACCGTATTATTCATGGCGCTGTACTTCTGCTGCATGGCCGCCTTTGCCTGGTGGTCGTGCCTGGCGTTCGCCTGGTTCCTCGCCGCCGGACTCAAATGGGGCCACGAGGCAATTGAAAATAAATCTCATTTATTCCATTTGGTTGCCTGGGCGGTGCCCGCCCTCCAGACCATATCCGTGCTGGCCCTGGCCAAAGTTGAAGGTGAGTACACGCCGCAAATAGGCCAGAATCAGTTTCAGCTTCAGTTTGGAATTCACTGGGTTTGGGTTTGGGCTTATTTCATCGTCAATAAGCATCGAATAATACAAAGAGTGCGTCGCGCAGATGGAGCCCACTTGGAAGTCATTACGAATTGCCGGCACTTAGTAGAAACAAAAACTAACCCAAAGCCGACGCGGGTCTCGGCTGTGTCTGGTTGCGTCATGTAAGACGAAACCGTCATTAGACGTCATTTTGTGGCATTAACTGTATCCATATCTATTGCGATGCTGCGAACTCCAAGCTGACAGCAGCCCAGATACAGTGGTCAAAGATTGGTGCAGTTCGGATGAAAATATGGAGCTAGTCAGTTGGTAAAGCATGGCTACATTTATGATGAATTGCAGGCAAATAAATAAGTATTTCATCTGCTTTATTTAGGGATAACTAAATTATTTCCAACTCTATTCAATTAAATTATGGAATTTCGTTCAGACGAAATATGTATTGGTATTGCCTAGAGTATCTGTTGAAAAGGATCCTAGCCCTTGCAGGAATCTGTTATGTATTTTTACTAAAGCAAGTAATTTTGTTATTAAATCGAAAACAGAATGAATTATTAAAATTTAATAGAAAAACTTTTATATGCATTAAATGTTGAATGAGTGTTGGAAAGTAAATGAATATTGTCCAGAACTAGTTATCCATCTTTTCCATTTGGAAAATACCATTTTATTGAGCAATCTGATTTGAATCAGGTTGAATAAATGATTTATGTATCATTTAGTCAAGTTAATTCTCACATAGGTGTGGACATTTCCATTCAATTAAATATTATTTTAATCTCGAATATTTGCTAAGAAGAAACTTTTATACATTTATCTTTTAAATTTTCCAGTAATTCCATCTGTTTAACCCTTTTTCAATTTTTTCCTGCTATTTTGCTGTCTTTGCCTCACTGTTCGCGCGCCACATTGGTGCGTGCCGCCCGTTTCACAGTCATTTTGTGGTTCATTTAAAATCGGGCCGTGCCCGGCTGAACCGGAAAGCTGATGTCCGCGATTCCTAAGCAATTTAATGACCTACGTGGTCGAAAAACGCAGACACGAAATAAATCTTGGGCCCAGAAAAGAAATGTAAAACAAAATGGTTGCTAAAATGGTCACGTTAAAGTGCCGTAAAACGAATGGGCAAGAACGAGAGGAAGAGAGGGAGTGAAAGAGAGACAGAGAATAATGTACCATAGGCAAAAGAAGCAAACGTAGATTTAGACCTCTGGCCCTGCTCCGGCTTAGGATTGCGGGTCAAAGAACAAGCGAAGGGAGCTCTTGCTCTAGCAATTCTCTACTCGTTCTCTCTGCCTGAGTTTCTCTCCGGCCTCTGCTTCGCTGTGGACTTCTTTCTCAGTTACTTCTGAATTGACGTTCACATTTTTGGGCTTAATTAGATTGCGGCTTAATGACTCAATTGTGTTTGGCATTATGGCGCATTAGAGTCTCCTGGTCTCCTATGTAACTCTGGCTGTAGCTGATGTCCCCCTTCCCCACTCAGACCCCTCCCTCCATTCAGCCCGCAGATATTCCCAATCGAAATGGAAGGCAGGCAGTAATTAAATACAGCACCACATGATTATGGCTTGTTAGGCGCAGTGCCATGAATGCCGAGCATGGACTCGATGGACTCCTCCCAGCATCACCGATTCGAACATTAACTGCCCATTGTAAATGTCGAATATCGAGTGTAAAGTGCTGTGCCGACGGATGCCATGGAAGCTCTGCCAATCGATGGCACAGCGAATTGTAGAGTGATGGAATTTGCAGATTTGCAGAAAACTGCAGTTAAAAGCGTCCAATGAGTGTGGGAACCCCGAATGAAATTAATGCTGAAAGTATCAGTTTTATGAGCTTTAAAGTTTTATAGCAACTACCGAACTACTCTGTTGAGATGAAAAAGAAGAATATTAATATAAAATCACATAAATACATGTAGTACAATTTTGAGAAAGACTACGTTAAAATGACGCGCAATCATCTCCATGCGTAGTGTTGGCCAACACTTCCTGTATCGATATTTTAGTGATGTGCTTGTGAGATATCGTGACTGCCATAAAGCCTATAATATTCTGTAGAAGTGGAGTATATGTATATAAATTAAAATATAGATAGTTATATAAATAACAACACTAATTTTCCTACACTATATGGTTTGTCACAATGTGGTGGGCAGCACTGGAGATAGAGGACTCCAATTTGAGAAAAATACGAACCGACTTTTTCGACTGCCCAATATTTGCTTTTTAATTTCTAACTGGATACATTTAGAGGAAATCTAATTTTTGTCGATATTAAAATATACAAATTAAAAAATATTAAACTTAAAAAAACAACTTCTGAATTATTCATACATACATTGATATACAATACACGGATATTTGTATTGTATACAAAACCATACATAGATGCATACTTTTTGCTCTGTATAGAAAAACTTAATAAAATGTAAGCTAAATTAAAATATTCAATCTAATGATTGAATTAAAGTATTAGAAAAAAGCTTTCGAATTATTCTGTAGGAATGAAGACTCAGAATGGCAACTTGAGTTCGAGTGTTGTGCAAGCACAATCAAATAATTCTGGTACTCCCTTCACCTCTCTCTGAATCGCCAATCGCTGGCAACTTCACGCTAATGCATGCAAAATGGCAAAGCCATAAAAAACATATTTCCATTACCTCCCGGTCCGGGCCCGGGCGTAAAAGATGGAAAACATTAACAACGCGCCAAAACGATTTATGAAAATCTTTGCCCGTTTTTCCGGCAGCAAAGGAAAACCAAGCAGAAAATAAAAATGATGACTTAATGCACTGCAAGAGGAGACAATGCGAGGGGGGCAGGGCTGGCAGGCAGCGCGGACCGAGGGCTGCCGAAAAGCAGCCCAAGCAGCCCGAGGCAAGCACAGAGTAGCATGGCGGGGAAAAGAGGGGCCCATTCAGCAGGCATTCAACGACAATTAATGTTAAATTTAAAAATACATTATTTTAATGTGTCGTCAGCTGGCTGAGAGCGCCAGAGCTCTCAGGCCGGGGGAACCGGCGCGAGCAACCAGTTCCATGTCTCAGCTCTCAGTTACCATCTTTGAGCTACCAACTCCTAAGACCCTTTCCCTTCCCCTTGGCCAGCCCATCCCGCCACTGGCTACGTGCATTGAATTTGTAATTTGCGCACGTTCGCAGCAAACATTGAATAATGCTCACAGATACGCATAGTCTGTCTGCCCTGGCTGGCCCCCTCAACAGTCCTTCCCCCTGCCAACATCCTCGTGGTCTTACAGGCACTTTTCGCTAAGTAAATAAAAGTAAGCGACAGATCAGTCTGGAGTAGACTGCAGACGCTCGCAGGGAAAAGACAACGACTAGGGTCTGGGCCCAGGGGCTACATAACCATTTGTATCGACTGCACGACGCGTTGGCAGCTCATTTGATGGATTCCCCTTTTTGGGGCCTCTGAATCACCTGCACAAATGCGTCTGCCAGCGATTTCAATGCAAAGGGCAAACATTTAATTTATGCTAAATGCCCTGGCCGACAATCGAAGCGGGCCCATGTGTGCGAGTGCGGGTGTGCGGGTGTGCCTGGCATACAAATCGGAATTGGAATCGTGGGCGAGGTTGCATCAATTGCCAACAATCGGGCAGACACCCAGACATTCCATGGACAACTGGGCGAATACCGAATTACCAAATGGTCAGATGACCAGATGTTCCTATGGTTCCATACAAGAAGGCAAAATTAAGATACATAGATTATTGCAAAAATTTGTATATAAATAGAAATATAGATAGAAAGATAGATATATAGATTAGTAGATAGGTAAATAGATTAGTAGATAGATTGATAGATAGTTAGATATACATAGGTAGATAGATAAAAAAAGTTAAATAGATAGTTAGATAAATAGGTAGAAAGATATATAAATAAATAAAATAAATAAATAAATAGATAAATTATTAAATACATAAATATATTATATATATTTAAATGGATAGAGAGATAGATAGATTAATGGATATTAAGATAGAAATAGCGGCACAAAGATACATTAAAATATTGTTAATAGACATAACTACAAAGACACATTAATATATATGTATGTATATACATTCATAAATGCGTTGATATATAGATTAATATGGTAGCACAGATACTCAGTTACATAGATACGTAGATATTAAGATACATGCTGGAGCCAACAATTTGTTTTATTGGCCAGAATTTATTACGATTTCCTTTGGCTTGCAACGTTTTCCCTTCCTTTATTCGACAATTATTTTAAATTTATTTCTCAAGTCAACTTAAGAAGAAAACTAAAAAAAAGGCAAACAGAAATATGTAAATTAAGAAACAGAAACTGAGGCGAAGACGCGGAGTAAGAGGAACTGGAGGAGTAGAAGTTGAAAGAAAAGAAAATTAACAATTTGTTGCGCTTTTTGCAAATTATACAGCGCAGTCGAGTTCCAGTTACAGTTGTCTTTTCGATACCCTGTAAGCAGCTGTTGTGTGGGGTATGCGCAGTGCGGGCTTTGTAGCTGCAGCGTACAGCAAGGGTATCTGCTAGTCGTAGCCTACTCATCGCATGCATCGTTTTCCTTCATTTGTCAAGCTATTATGATAGAGCGGCAGGAGGAAGGAGAATTAGAGAAAGATAAAGAGAAAGCAGAGTGAGAGAGAGGAAGCATACAACCGACTACTGACTATGAAATTAACATAATTTATCCCAGGCTTGGCCAGTTGTTGGATTGTAGAGCAACTGCATGGTGGGAGGAGGTTATGGGAGAGGGAGGCAGCCAGTGTCTTGAGTCGCGAAGCTGAGCACAAATGGTCGAGTTGCTCTGCGTCTTATCGAGTGGCATAAAAAGAATTGCGTATGAATGATTTATGATATGCCAAAGGGACAGGAGGAAAGGTACCCGAGAGAGTGAGATAAAGAGAGACAGATGGAGAAAGATTGAGAGGCAGTGAAGACAGCGGAGGCTCTTGAGCTGCATTAATGCATTTTGGTCAGGGCAAAAACTGTTTGGCTGCACTTTGTTACAAGGAAGTGAGCAGCAGCGCAGACTGAGCAGAAAACCCTGCGGGTTCCCGCTTTGGATTCTAACACAAGCAACATTAGTAGAGATGAAAGCTTAGTAAATTCCATAGAAAAGGTTCTGGTAGCATAAAAAAAAAAATAATTATAATTTAGACAAAAGAAGAATGAGCGAAAAATAAGTGTAAATTTTTGTAACTATTTGAAAGAAAAAGAGAATAAATGTAAAGTCAACACAAAAGTGCGAGAAAAATTTTGAGATATAGTACGAACATAAAAATGGCTACACATATATATGTACGATAAATATATCATAAATGAAGAGAGATAGAGATGTAGCTTCAAATAGCGTTTGGAGGAAAAAACAGAAGAAAGAATGAGAGAGGTGTGAGGTAAATAGAAAGATATTGAGATATAAAGACAGAAAGAAATTTAGATAAAAAAGCATATATATCGCAAAATTAAATACAAAATTCAATTCAATTCAACTTAGTTCTGATTCTGATTAGTGTTCGTATATATATACATATATTAGTAGTATAGTATAGGCATATGTATGTACACAGTGTGTAGACAGAGCGGGGCAGATAAAAAGATTTCGATGGATGGATGCAAAGCAGAAGACTGAGAGCGAGATCGAAACTGTTAGATAGATTGGCATTCTATTGATATTAAATTCAGTATTCAGATTCTATGGAAATGTTGATTAGCATAGGATTATGTATTGTATATATAAACACAAGTATAAACATATTAGCTCAGGGCTTCAACTGCCAAGTTTAGTCTCTTCGGCAACAAAAGGCTACCAAGTTGTGGCAACAACAACAAGAAGAACACCACCGGCAACAGTTGTTGCAACTTGAACTGAAAACAACAACGCAACGCGGCAACAATGCCGCGTCTCGGCTGTGGCATGCGGCAAAAGTTACGCGCACTTTGACGCGTAAAACCGGTAGCTAAAATGGCCGACAACGCGTTGCAACGTTGCGAGAGCTGGCGACAACGGCAAAAGCAGCAGCACCAGCAGTGCGAAGCGTGCGTGAGTCGTCGGGCAGCGACGCCAGCAGAGGCAGAGGCAGCGCCAGAGTCAGAGGCAGCGACAGCGGCAGATATGCAGTCAGAGATATGGCAAAGTTGTAGCTACACCCGACGCTACATACGCCGAGGCATGATACATGCAACAACGTGTTGCGATTCGCTCAGCTGATGCAAGTTGTAGTCGGTGTTGCTGTTGTTGCAATCGTTGAGGAAGAAGTTGTTGCAGCGTTGATTTCATTTGCAACTCGACACTTCTTCCTACACCACTTTGAACTACAGTCGTATGTTTACAGATATTTGTAACCCCAACGATATCATAATCAAATTACTATATCTGCTCAAATCGGTATTATATACGCAGCTCGTGCGACTCTCTCGATGCCAGCGAAGACTGCGTCTTTTTATAAGGCCTTCTCACTCGTTTTAGCACGTCTCTTCCCTTTGGCAATTCTTATTTGTTGATTACATTTTCATACTGTATTTGTTTGCACACAGGCACAGAGTCTGTCGTTTTGCAGTACGTGCCACCGAGAACGTGTCTGCGATAACTCGCTGGAAACTGACAAGATTTGAACAGAATTCATGTGAGGAGATTAGATTGAAGATAAGATACAACTTCAAGTCGGTAGGGTATCTACAGGCATCCGTCTTTCTCAGTGGAGTTTCCTTCAGAAGAAACTGGCAATACGGAGTATCCATAGACGGTACTCTTTTCCCGACTGAATTTTTTAAGAACATTATAGTCATGAAAAATATAATTTATCTTCATTGTTTTAATTGAAAATCTCTATGGTTTACGAAGTGCGTAAAAAGTTCTTTAAGAACCCTCGATTAGAAAAAGAAAAGGCATATTTTAAGATCTTCAAAGTATTTATTTATTTCCCTATTTACTATAGTTCTTAGGGAAAATTAAATTTAATATTAAAAATAATATTTTTAAATTATATCTATTAAGATATTCAACTTTAAATTGAACAACTTTAATTGAACTATACAAGTTACACAATGATATCTATTAGTACAACAATCTATCACCAGAGGACTATTTCTATTAATTTTCCATAACCCAAATTGCTATAGTTCCTTGGGAAAATTTTTTTGGAAATAAAAACAAAGTCTAGTTTATATCTATAGAGATAATCGATTTAAGATTGAATTGATAAAATTGTACAGGGTACAAAAAGGCTTCCCATTTTGACATTTGTATATTTCTTAGCCTCAAGCAGTTATGAAATTGCCACAGTTCTTTGTTTGCTCAGGTCTTAGCACTTTATTGCTTTTCCTATTAAATAATTATGCTGTGCATAAATGTTATTTTTTCGCTTTGAAGTATCCAGCGAGAGCTGTGAGAGCAGCGTTTAAACCCCCGACCCTGTTCGACCGATGTGCTTGGCTTTAGCCATAATTATATGGAACATGGAAATTCCGAATAACGGCCCAGATCATTGGCAGCTGAAGTTGTCGGCGCTGGCGGGCCACTAATTAGTCGCAATTAAATTCATTAATTCAGATTAATATGATTTAAAAAGCATAAGCACAAAGAGGAGACGGTGAGGAGACAAAGAGGTTGTTTTCGCGCTTGCCCAAGGCCTCAAAATCAACAAAAATAAATAAGGAACGCAGAAGAAGCTGCCCAAACGGTAAACTTCGACCCGAAGCCGAACTCGAACTCAGGTCGGGCAATGACCAGTAGGAAGCCAGAAACAATGGCACAAAGTGTGAAAAGCAATGTTAATGATGTCAGATCCGAGTTGGGGAGGGAACCAAAGAGAGCCGACCGTGGACAGAGACTAATGGATGTGCCACAGACTGAACTGATACTTCGAACTAGTTGCTAGTGACAAGAACACGATACTATATACGAGCGAAGACATATACCATATATATAGAGGGAGGGACTGACAGACTTAAAATCATTTATTTTTCATTTTAGGCCCAGAAGGAGATGATAGAAAGGGCGTGCAAAAGCAATTAGAGGGTGTCTTGCTTGAGTTCCGATTTTTGGAAAAAGTTCTTAAAATGTTAAAGAAATATAACATAGAATATAAAACTTTAAAGTTTGAATGAGAGAAATATGTGAAGAAAGTTTTTTAGTTTGTCAATTTTTTTGCGAAATTTTTGATGATAAACAAAAAACATGTATCAGTTATTGTAGATCAAACTAAAAGTACTAAAAGTACTATAGCTTAGGAAAAATTTAAGTAAAAAATCGAAACAATCTTAGGGAAAGATAAAATTAATTTGAAAATGTTGGCAATAAAAAACACATTAGAAAATCATAAAGAAATATTGAATATTTATGGTATCTCGCACCTCAGAATAAATCAGGAAAGTAATAAGAAAAGTAAAAAGAAATATAGAATGTGTGTGTATCTCTTTGATTAATTCTAATTTATCTCTTGAGTTTGAAAATGCTTGAAAAATCTGAAAAACTAAGAAAACCATAAAGAAATATAGAACAGATTTATCTCGCAGCTCAGGCTCACATTTTTCTCTGGTTTACCCGCACTGCGCGAATGTGGCAAAATGTGGCAACATTAAAGAGAAAGATTTTCTCCTTCGCAAATTATAGCCACACTTTTGCTTTGTCTGGTCTGGCGGTCGCTTATCGACATGGTGCTGCGGGAGAAAAACAGACCTCCTGCTGCTTCTGTTTATTTCTAATATCCCGCGCCGCTGGCGACAATAAACACGCCCAATCTCCCAATCGCCCACACGGAGCAAGGAGCATCATCCGAACATCCGCGCCACATAAAGCCCATAAAGCGCAGCGGTTGCGCCTGTCATTAAAATCTCTTTTTTGGCAGGTTTATGCTCGTATCGAGGCGTACGACTCGGCGTGGGGCTGTTAAGGGCAATTCCAGCGCTTCCTGCCAAGCACCTTTAACCCCCAGCCGACCTCTGCCTGCTGTCTACTTGCCCCTGCTTCTCCCTCATCAATTGCTTGACATCGAAAGGGCTTTACTCGCAATTTCTCCCCTTTGTCTAATTCGATAAGAAAAAGCTGAAAATGAAAACGAATCTTTTCCCTTCGTGTTTTCCGTGTTCTCCAAATGGGGGCGTGGCAAGGGAGAAAAGCTTGAAAAAACAAACTTTTCCTAATTACAGCGAACATAATTTTCGTCGAGGATTTCGATTGACTCGGTGTGTTCGACTATTGTTTAACCCCAGGGCGACCCGAAATTTATTGGCTCGACGACAAAGTTTTAGCCAGGCCAACACCTTCACGTGTTTTTGGCATGGAAAAGCGTTGAAAGTTTTTCTCCCCGACATTTTTGCATGACGCGTTGAATAGTTGCAGCAGTTGCTGTTGCCGTTGTTGTTGTTAGTTGTGCTTCTTCTTTTTACTGGCTTCATTTGTTTCCCTTGCTTTTTGCACAAAAGGTAATGGGTTAATTAGTGTATTTCTGCCGTCCGGCACGGCTGACTGGGGGGATAATTAAGTGGCATGAAATTTCATAAAAATGCAAGTGAACTGATTACAAACTCGAAAGTTGTGACGTTGACATTTGCCCAGCGAAAGTGAGGTTAAGTTGGCGTTCGAATGAGGTTAAGGTGAAGAGTGTGAGTTGGGATTGCGCAATGTGAAGGTTGGGCCAAAAGGTGCAGGCCTTCTTGCAGTCACAGAGCCTGCTCTTCCCTACGTTATTGTCGCTTTGTTCGTCTCAATCAGAGTCGAACTCGAATTGAGGTTATGTTCGCATATTTCCTTGCCCGCAAATGGCCGGCGTCCAATGATGCACAACATCCGACAACTGCGGATAAGCGATAGCGTATCATACGTGCTTATAAACGTATCAAAAGTTGGCAGAAAGCGAGAGAAAAGAAATCGTTGCTTATTGTTAATTTATTTCCTTTTCGGCTTTAGAATTCTTTATTGACTTGCCTTGCACGCTCTCCACTCCCCTTCTGCCTTGCCTGCGCTGTGCGGACTCTACGGATGTGGCATATCCGGTGCCATGTGCCGCACACTCGACCCGATGACGCGCGTGGGGGGCATTGACCATAAAACGCCGGCAAGAGGAAGACACGGCAGTACTGCGTACAGTACCCTGCACCCTCCTCTGCGCGCAGCTGAGTACAGTCTGCACTCTTGGCCGGGGACAGGAGTTGGCCATAACAATGCCTCGACACATTCAGCGGCAACTTTTAAGCGCCTTGTCGGGGGCTTGTAATGAACTTTTATTTGCATTGTGCGGAGGGAGTAAGTGTGTGTGCGCGTCTATCTGTATGCGTGCAGTGTGTTTGCGTGTGTGTGCATGTGTGCCACATTCTTGTTCAAGTCAACCATAAGTCGATACACTTGCCGCCGCCCATTTCAATTCATTCATTTATCCCATAAAGCGAAGGAGTCCTCCAGTCACCCGCTCGCTCGTTCGATGGGTCGCCCCACTGCGGTACGGCCGAGGGTGCTGGCATTAGGTACCACCCCCAAAAATCGATTTATGGGCATTTCCGGGTTGAAATCACTTAAAAGAGCTGAAAGCCAGCCGTGCCGCTTGTTAGCCCCTCAGTCGGTCGAGGCTTTTCTTTGTGCTCGGGTCTTATGTTCTTCCCCCTTTTCCGATCGCATTCATATGCACTTCTTTCACTCATATTTGCACTGCTCTCCCCCTCCGGCTCAGTTGTTTGTGCAAAAATGTTGCGCAAATTTGTAAGCTTTGTAGAATAAATACTGCAGGGGCCCCAGTCCGACGTTGGGGTGGTATTCCCGGGTATTTCTAGCTGTTCCTCCTTGTAGAACACAATCATTGCCGATGTCTTTTGTATTTGTGCGGAGCGGTTGCTCTGTGGTTTGTTTTTGACTGCGTCATCTACGGTCCACAATAGACGTGTGTGCGCTGATTGAGTTATTCTTATTAAGCTAATGGAAAATCAACTTGAATTCACCGAACAATGGGGCAGACTCACCCCGGGCATCAATTTACTTTAATTTGCAAAGATATTTGTTCAATGACGTATGCCACATTTCGGTGCAGGGTATTTGCGGGCCCAACCCTAGCAGTACTTAGTTGCATTGCACTGCAAAGTGCTTAGTGCATGTGCATGTTTACGCTTTCAATAAAAATCCACTCTAGTTTAATATGCCAAAGGCAGGAAGTCAGCGGTGAAGAGGGGAGATGGTTAGGAACTGGCTGCTGATATCCCTGCCCCCCTGGCCCCCTACTCCACTGCTTATCCGCAACCAGAAGTGTCCGCAACTTTCGCCACAATTATGGCCTTTAACCCCTTTGTCAACAAGTTCGCAGTTTATTTGGACTTTATATGCACATGGCAGGGTTGTCGTCTGCTTTTTAGCTGATGCTGGCCAAAAATGCCTTTGAGCATTGTCATAAGCGGGTTTTCGGCAACTTTTGGCGGCCAGGCCTGCCTGCCCCTAAGCCACGCCTCTGACTGAGTGTGCAGACAAGATTTTATATGCTTTTTGTCTGCAGCTTTGCATAGTTGAGGGAATAGGGGAAGGAGCAGATGGAGCAGTATAGAGGAAAATGCATACTTGCTGCGATTTTCAGGCTCTTCTATTTTTTTGCACATGAGTCACAGACGCAATTGCGATTGAAATCCGCCCTCGAGGGTCGCTTGAAGGATTCGAGTTAATTTTTATTTTCACAATTTTCTGTTGACATTTCATTAGACTTTCCCCTCTCTCGCTTTCACTCTCAGCCTCCATCGGGGGTTGCGAATTGCTCGTCTGTAAAAATAATAATAATAATAACCATCGTAATAATAATCATAATATTTTGATGTGATTTGCGTGCTCGCACAGCTCTGACGCGTGTTTATAATTTACGATAATTGCGCCGACTTGTGACATTTTCAATTAATATCCAATGCTGGGCGGACCGAAAGAGGGGCGAGGCCAGTCAAAATTATGAAACATTACGAACAACAACAACAATAATAGGCAAACTTTCAACAGTTGCCGATGAAATAATTAATTAGTTATATTTATGTAAGGGAGAGTGTGTGTTTGTGTAAGTTCTCGGATTGGATTTGGCTTTTGATTTTGTTTGCGCCTTATGGAAATTAATTGGAATTACGACGTAGCCTGATTTTGTAGGGGTTCCCAGTCATTAGAAATGCGGTTAATATCAAAATTGCCGACGATTAAATTGTAAATTTACAGTTTGCCTTGGTATTTAGTATTTAAACGAAAATTTAGTGTGCCGGTATTTTGGATTTATTTGGCGCATAACTCATTATTTTCCTATTACATAAAAGTCGAAAAGAGCAACGGTTTCTATACCTGTTATTTCGTATCCTTTGTTCCTTTTATTTCATACTTAATTATTCCCATTAAATTTATTTTTTCTCCAGCGAATGCTTAAGTTTTATTAAAGACAAATTCAAAGACTTAAAATATTTTTTTGAGCTAAGGTTATTAATTTAAATTCTACTACCTATTTCAAATGAAATGCAGTAGTGTTGAGTAACGTTTGCGTAGTCCTACATAAAACATTGGACGACAAGAGTGGAGAAAGTAGCTTTAAAGAGGGGAGAAACTACACGTTCAGTTGATCGTGCTTATCAAATTTATATTAAGAATTTCCTTGTGCATGGTATAATCAAGTCTAGCACAGCTTACAGCTCAATGGCTAAGTGTAACGCAGCAGCCAATTTATGGCTAATAAATGCAAAAGAAAACCTTTAAATTTTGGCCAAACTTTGTGAAGTACTTTGCGTGGTTCCATAAAATCAAATTTATGCACTGCCAGTACCTGCAGCTGTTCCCCGCGCTCTCTCCTTGCGATCCCCTGGGAGGCTTAGACTTTAAATACGCATTAAATTGATACGCCAAGCAGCAAGCAAAAAGTTTTCCCACTGCGCATTTTGCACCCTGTCGCAGCAGCGAACGTATCTAATCGCTTTATAACTTGCAGCGCAGTTTATCAGTACTGTCACTCCCACTCCCACTCACACCACCTCCTCTACCCGCGTAGCCGGAAAAGTTATTGTTAAGTCTACAAAAACGTCGCTTGCACGCACTAAGCACTTAACATGGCATCGCTCTGCTCTCGCTTTCCAGCAAGTCGGGGGAACCCGCACTTCTCTTAGACCCGGGAACCAGCAACAATCTACATATAAAGTAAGCTCTTTCGATGCTGTACATTCGCACTTTTGGCGCCAGATTTTTTGGTATTTGAATTCATCAGGGAGTTTGTCTGCCGCCGCGCTCCAACGTCCATCTGTTCCTTTATCACTTTGCCCCACTGTCCATTGGCTCGCCTATTTCACAGTCGCGTCCCACTGTATCAGTCCCATCGTCTGCTCGTCCATTTGTCTAGACCCTGACATCCAAGCGGAAATTATTGCCGACGTCGCGCCGTCTTGCATTTACTTCTTGTACTTTTTGTATCCTTTTTGCTGCGCTTTTATGCTGCCAAAACTTTGGAAAACGAGAAAAAGTTGCCACACTTTGTGGCATGTTTTCTATTTTCCATTTTCACTACCTCCCTTCCACTTCTGCAGTAAGTTTTGCCGCCTGTCTAGCGGAAAAAGCGTAAACAGATTTATTCATTTATTTACCGCGATTAGTTGTCCGCGTTATCCGAGACTATTGTGAATGTTTGTGCCGTGTGATTCCCGCAGGGAAGTGCGACGAGCCGAACGTGTTAGTCACCCGATGCGTGGATGGGACCCACCCAGCAATACAATAATGTTGAAAGTGATATTATTGTTATTCCCTCTACGGGGTACAGCTAATACAGGCTATAATCAAATATATAATAATCAATAAAATTTAAATGTAATAATTTAATAGAGTAGACTGTTAGAATATCGAATCAACAGATTTGAGAAATCGAATTTCTTAAGTTTATAAATTATTATATATGCAGTTCCGCTGTATTTAGGCTTAACACCAGCCCATATCTCTGTTGTCCGGACAGTATTGTCGGAATTATCGAGTTTGTACTGTAAGACTAAAATTATGTCAGCAATAATTCGATTCGGCAATCTTTATAACTCGACACGAGAAGTGACTCAGTGTGATTCACAATTGGCAAAGTGAAAATCTGCAGCTGATTAGATAAGAGACAAGTACGTGTTATTTTAGTTGTTATCTCGGCCAGATAAGGGCCTCCAACTAACCGTATATATTGGCAATTACTTCCCACAATTGTCACAGTCCAGCTCTAACAGTTGAGATATTAAGACACACAAAGCAGAAGGATTACGAGAAAAGCTTGCTGAAATGTCGCCACCACCTCACGACCGCCTCTTCGGCATTCACTTGGGCCTGCACCTGGGACACCACCACGGACACCACAGCCATCCGCCGCCACCGCCGCCGCACCACCACCATCACCACCACCATCCGCCTCCGCCGCCGCCGCCGTTCTACGATCATCATCATCACCATCATCACCATGGGCCTCCGCCGCACCACCATGGTCCACCACACCACTTTGACCACCACCACGGACCGCCACATCACCACCATCATTGCTAAAGAGCGAAGGTGCTCCGGCAGCAAGGTGGAAGCAGCAGTGAATTTTTTAGTTCTATTCGACACGAATTTTAATTTATTTTAAACAGAAAAAAAGAAAGCCACAAAAAAAGTATTAAAACTCGCAAAAAACTCAATTGAAACGTGCATTTTCCACTGACAAGGCACTGGGAAAGGAAGTGGCCACAGTTTTAAGCATTCTACAAGAGAGCGAACAGGATATTTATCGATATCAACCATAATTGCATCGTTATTTGATAACTATCAGTTGCTTTTTTGTCATTTACCATTTAATTGAATACAAACAAAAATTGAGATGCCTGCAGCATTTGCATTTTTATACCTTTCACCCATTGAAAATGCGTAAAAATGGCATGTTAATTTGGTGCATATGTGGAGAGGCGAAATATATTTATTCGGTTTGTCTGTCAGTTGTCCTGTATGTATGAACTGTGCTGTATATAGGGCTAAGTGAGTGAATGGTATCTAGCAGCGGAGCATGCTCGACTGTAGCGGACGTGGCAGTTTATTCGATTTGTCTGTCCGTTTGTCCTTTCGGTCTTCTGTCCGTATGCTCTACTATATATCTGGCAGAAGTAGGTGGACAGTATCCAAGAGTTGAGTATGCTCGTCTGTGCTTTCTTACTTATTTCATTTAACATTTTTCATCGCCTCTTTAAGTCGATGGATTCATTGAAAGTTGCGAAATATAATGAAAAGTATGAATTGAGACGTTAATTGTTTATTGGCTTAATGCGTATGTGTGAGTGTCTGTGTGTGTGGCTGTATCTGTCCGTTCGTCTGTGTGCGCGACATGCCTCACTTAGCGCTGTCAACTTGGTCTTTCGGTGGGTTGGTCAGACATCATTTTCATACTTAATTGACACTGGAGACAAGCTGAGAAACGCTACCGTTTCCATTAGCGCGACTTGTCGATTGAAATTGAAACACAGACATATATAGATATACATATTATACTATATATATATACATACATCTATGGCAATGCATAGATAACGATATATATGCGGCGACTTTTTTTGGGCTGTCAATAAAATATTACGCCTGGCTCGCTCGCCGCTTCTGTCGCCCAACGTGTTTTACAACATTATTAGAAAACGTCGCAGGCCTTGCGTGGCGGGGGAAGGAAGGGAGGAAGGCAGGGAGCCGGTTTCCCCTCGGCTTAGGCCGACGTACATGGCAAATTTTAATTACCAACACAATTTTCCAGGTGTCGAATCAACATCAACGCGTCCCACGCCTCCAGCCACATTTTACGTTTTATGACAGCCTGTGACCCATTCCCCTCCCTTGCCCCCTAACCGCTGCTCCAGGGGAGGAGAAAAAATTTAATTACACATTTTGTAGCTGCGGCTAATTAGCTTGTGTCGTGCGACAAACAGTTCTAATGGCCTGTAATTGGCCAATATTTGTTTGTTCGGGCCCCCATCGATGTGCTATTCATTTATTTATATATTTATGCGTCCAGTTCGATTATATAGATTAGAGTTCGCTCAGTTCGATTAGTCAACTAGTTAATCCAACTGGACTTAGTGCGGCTAAACCGCCTAATTGAATTGCACTGCGGTCTGTGTGGGGCTTTAGCTGCTGCTGTTGTTGGGGTTTCTTGCTTCGGCGGGGATTATTCGACTTTCTTGTGTTTTTCTCTAATAAAAAGGCTTCGATTTGTGGTCAACTTAAGTCTTAATTGCGTAAAGGTCCGGCATTAACTATTTGCAGATACTCCGGCTACAATTTTCTGGTTTCACAACAAAACTTGTTTACCTTTTATATTTAGCTCTAATTCAATATAATAGATTACTAACGAGGTGTTTTCGGTTTGAAAACTATGGTATAGATAAGATACCAGGCACATAGTATTTATCTGACATTTTGCTTATCGATGAAACTGCGACATTTTTCAAGTTAAGTTATTCCTTTCGCTCACATGAAAAGGGTATACCAACTTTGTGGAAAATGTGTTACTGACAGTATGAATAATACTATTTTAAAGCTATAAAATTATATCTTCTTCTATATGAAGCCAATCAAATCTGATCGAGCAATAAACACAGAAGTTATTTAAGAATCAATTGAGAGCAGAGAGCAGCGCTTGGAATATTAAAGCGTCTAAGAGGGTATCTAAAAGTTGACTAGTTCCGATTATTGTCTCTTGTGTTATTTAAACAACTCACTAATGGCTTCAATTTCATTTCTTTCTTTCAGGTATGTAATAACATTAGAGGCAATGAACACCAAATCAGAGCCAGTAAATCAAGAAGAACCCTAACAATTAATGGGAACAATCGTACGACGAACTAATTTGGGCTAAGTACTCGACATAAACAATGAAATCCGTACAAGACCGTAATAACCGTAACACTATCTGCCCCGTGCCATCTATGGGTCTAGTGTGGTGTGCTGGCCAGGCCATCATTGGGTTAATAACACTGCCAGAATTGTAATCACAGGCGACGGCAATTTCGGGAATTCAGCTCACTTTCGCGATGACATTTGACCAACTGCGATTACATAAAACAATTTAATAAACCCATGAAAAATCGAAAAATGCGATAAGTAAGCTCCACACACACAAACACAGGCACAGACCACGCTGACACGAGCTCAAACTCCAACTGGAACTCGCATGTGGCAATAAAAATTCCTTAAATAAACACATGAGAGACAGAGAAACAGACGTCGGGAAGGGGGGATGGGGCAAAACTCAAAGACAAAGTCATATCAAGTACGCGTGCTCGCAACTATCTGGCGAATGTAATCAGACAGGAACCGGGAGGAGCGAGCTAAGATCCCAGAGCAGAGACCCCAGGAATAGCGACAGCGACCGGGACAGAGACAGAGACAGTCGCGGACAGAGATGGAGATGGAGAGCGAGCGTAATGCCGCTTGTTAGTACTAATGATGGGTAACTTTCCAACATCTTCGCGCTTCTTCTCGGGCCCCAAAGAGACCGAAGATGCTGAAACAAATGAAGGAAATAAATGGCAGATGCATAGGCCATTAGGGGAGTCTGATTGTTAGATACTCTACCGATCTGTTGCGCTATACTGTAAGCCTACTTCAAAACTGAGAACTGAGCGAGATTGAATGAATTGGGATAATCAAGAATAATTTGGTATGATACAGTAAGAAGATGCAGGACCCAGAACAAGCTGCTTCCCAAAATAGAGATGCCTCCTCGCATGTAGCGTATGCAAACGCAAAATAAATTTGTACACTGCGATAGAAGCGCGCGATATGCCTGCAATGCCAAATGTGTCCAGGCTGCGGCTCAGGCCCAGGCTCAGGCTGGGGCTGGGGCTGGGGCTTCCGCTGGGTCCGCGGCGATGGCCATTCCGCATGTATGTCATAAATTGGCCTGGCCAGCAGCGACAACAACAACAAGAGAGGCCTAGCAGGACCAGGTTTAGACCTTGGGTTCAAGTTCCAGGTCCAGGTCCGTGTTCGAGTCAGAGTCAGAGCCCGAGTCGGAGTCGGCGTACGCGTCTAAGCAGTAAAAATTAATAGCCAGCATAATAAGCGGCATTTTATGACAAGCGTGCACCTTAACGCAGCAGTTAGCCACGCCTACAAATCCACAGGCCGGTCAGACCGCCTGCCTTTCTCTCCCACCCTCTAGCTGGAGATGATTTCTCATAGCGTCGCACGGCAGAAGTCATTAGGTTTTAGGTGAGGGATCAGTTGGCCGCGTATTCACTTGAAAATTACGCAAATTGAAAGTTACATCGTTGCGGGGCGATGGCCGAAACGTGCATTAGGCGGGGCTGAGTGTGACTGAGGAGGGGGCTGAAGAGGATTAGATGGGGTCTGAGGGAGCCGGGGGACTCTCCGCTCTGCTGGCAGTTAGTTATGAGCTTCATATTGGCGCTACAAGATTTCGTTTTATGATAATTACACGCAGGCCCCGGCGACGCTTTATTTATATCCATCTCAATATGCGAGGAAAATTGAAAAACTTCGCGCTGTGTACTGTGTGTGTGCAAGTGTTTGTGTGTGTGTGTGTATATGTGTGAAAGTATATGGTCGATTATGTAAGAGCTTATGGAGGTATATCGTTATTGCCCAGCTCGCCGGTCATTTGCCAGTTTATATAAAGCCAGCTAATGGCTTTTTGAGTTTAATTGAAGCGGTCAGGGGGCGTGTGGGAGAAAGGAGCAGGACAGGCGATGGCGTTAGAAGAGCTAGATAAGGAGAGTGGGTAGAGGGAGGGACAGAGACACGCTGTAAACATGTGTTTATTAATGGCATATTGAACCATCATAATAGACAAAGACACCGCAAATATGGTATACGATTAAGGTAATATCTTCGATAGAACTAAACCAGCAATATATTGAAAGCTAAATAAATTGGGGAATAATATATCATAACTTTCAGAACAGACTTGTCTTATTTACTTATATACAGTAGGCAGTATATAATCAAGATCGACAGATCACAGATCAATGTATGTTTGTATAAGCTTCAACGATCAACGACTTTTTATACCATTTATCCATTGAAAATGGGTAAGAAATGGTATATTAACTTTGTGAAAATGTATGTAACAGGTACAAAGTATATAGATTCTTGATCAGCATCAATAGCCGAGTCGATTTGGACATGTCCGTCAGTCTATCCGTCTGTCCGTCTGTATGAACGCACAGATCTCAGCTATTAAAAGAGCTAGAGTCACCAGACTTGGTGGGAGTGTGCGTGTATTGAATACGCAGATCGAGTTTATTTCAAACTTGATGTGCCACGCCCACCGCCTCCGCAAATCGATAAATGCGTATTTCGATTTTTTCCAAATAATTCAATAACGAAAAAAGATTAACGCACCAAATTTGGTAGGAGGGTGTCTTGCAACATTATGCAACATTATGGATTTTAGACTTTTAGATGCCACGCCCACCGCCTCTAAAAAACACATTTTTATAGTTTAAAAGAACACTAGAAAAGCTAGAAGCACCATATTTGGAAGTAAGGTGTCTGGTAACATTATGGAGAATGCAAAATTTCAACTTTTGGATGCCACGCCTACCGCCCCCAAAAATCGATTTTGTAAATCGGTAAATCAAATTATAGGAAAAGTAGGAAAGTTTCGCTCACAGCAGTAGAGGCCCGACGCCGACGCCAACGCCGACCGTGCACTCACAGTCGTCGCGTAGTCAGTGTGCAGTTGGCATGTGCCATTAGCGTCAATGCATGTGTATTTGTCTTCGAAAATATTATTATTAAGAATTATTTTTTAACAGAGAAAGGTAAATGGTATCTTACAGTCGAGTGCACTCGACTGTAGCTTTCTTCACTTGTTTCCATTTGCATATGGTTATACCCCTGTACGTCAGAGTTCTATGAGAAACGTCTTCGCTGTCAGACTCGTCAATTCCCTGAGGAGTTACGAGTGCAGCTATCCATAAACAGAACGCTGCCATAACCCTATCTGTAGGTCCATCTATGTATACAGAATTTATCGCCCTTATAGTGCTTATACGATCACTGGCAGAGCTAGAGTCACATCATATTCATTACGGGCTTACCACGGCCTACGCTCCGTCGGGCTAGTCATAAAGCCGCGTTTTATGTCTCACCATAACCTAAGCAGCAAGGTAGATAAAACCGAGAAGAACCAAATGCTGAGCACAATGTTTCAGCTTAAAGTGATTAAGTGATAACTCGGATTGGTCAAATGGACTGGTCCTCGTTTCGGTTGGCGCACAATGAACTCGGGGCCAATAATGATAATTAGTTTTTAACAATGGAAGAGCTCGAAATCTATTAGTATAAGCAGCAGATAATAAATGAGCAAAGAATGAGGGAGGGAGGAGCAGTGTCATAAATCACCATATCGATGAATCGTCCAAATGTGGAGACACTTGTCAAGCCATTTTTGATTTCTCGACAGCCATAAGAGACAGAAACCTTTGGATTTGATATGCAAATTAGCTACAAATCGAAACAGAAATTCCATTTCTTTACCCTCTCACGCTCTCTCTCTCTCTGCCTCCCTGCCTTTTTCAATTCCTTCTCTTGGCTCTTGCTTGTGCCCTATGCAAATGGAATGCATTTCCAGTTTTGCATTTTAGTGCTATGGCCTGCATTTTTATTACTTGTCAAAATACGACAAAATTTATGGCGGCCTGGCAATATTTTTAACGCCAAAAACAAGCGCAGAAAAAAGGCCAGGACAACTCAAAGAAAAGTCCAAAGGCCAATAAATCATCCAAGTGGACTGTGACTCCGACTCTGAATACGACTCCAACTCCGACTCCAATTCCGACGACGACTGCGACTCGGACTTCTGCTCCAAATCTGATGATGCTGATTCTGGTTTTGGCTACAAGAAATAAAAAGTGCAAAAAGCGAACGCAAATGCGGCACATAAAAGTCATAAAAATGAAATTAGCCATACAAGAGATGAGCAGGAGCTGGAACTGGACCCGGCTCTTCTCTCCTCGCTCTCTATTTGGGGTTCCTTCCTTCTCATCTCAGAGGGGGAAAAGTTTGCGCAGTTCTTTTTAGTGGCAAACGACATTAAATTTAATATACATTTAAATTGAGGCACTTACGAGCATATGGCAACTGAGAAGAGTGTATAACTCCGGGAGCTTAGGGAATGATGAATGAAGAAACTGCAGAAGTGAAGCGAAGTTTCTACAAACATTGGTCTAATGTTTTCTTTGACAAAGTGTAGTCTAAAGTGGAAGCGGGCAGGTCACTCGTCTATCTCCCTGCACTTATTTTTAATTACTTTCAGAATTACCTTATGGCTTTAGCTCGCCTTTGACCTTTTGAGGTGTCCTCGCTTGAGCATCAAATTTACTTCGTCGTCGTGTATATAGACTCGCATATGAACTTGCAACCTCTGCCATTCGACTTGCCCACAACTTCTCAAAAGAATTTGCCAAACTATCCGTACACAGCTGAACCCCTGCCCTGCCCTGCCCGCGTTCATAACGAGGCATAAACACACACACATAATTAAGACCTCTGAGCGGGAAGAGGGGCCTCGGGACACGACCCGCAACTGAATTAGTGGAAATGAGCTAATGAACAAAAGTTGCACAACTTCAAAGCTCGAACGAGCCTCAAAGACAGACGGACAGGCGGACACCACCATCTGCCATTCGTCTTCGTCTTCAGCTTCATTTGTGTAGAGCGTCCGCGATCATTTCGAATGTGTCTATATTCCTATGGGTCTCCTCTGCTGCCCCCCTCGGTCGCTCGTCTCACTCTTTTCAAACGCACTTCTAGGAAAACTCATTTTGTCGGCATATCAAAGGGAAACGAGGCGGAATTTAAGTTCACATTTCAAAAAGCGCATAAAACTATTTTGCATGTGCGGGAGAACTGAGAATAGAGCAAGGTACCGAATACAAGTAGTACAGTACCATGTAACTGAGAAGTTAATATGATAGATCAAAGTCTTTTCGCTTTCTCGATTTCTGGATTGGCGTCGACTTTCAGATTATCTTCACAGATCGAACCGCAAACATTTTCCTTTCGAGTAGCATAGAAGTTCCCTCCATTCGAGTCTAGACTTGTTCCCTCCTCGATGCGTCAGTGCACTTGACAGACTGATGAACTGCTGTGTGCGCAGTGCGCACTGAGGGTACGACAGCGTTTGTCTGTCTATATCTATATCTCTGCTCTGCTCTGCTGCGTTTCGCTTTGATCTTTTAATAGGAAGCGTCCGAGTTGTTGAGTGAAATTTATGGGCGATGAAAAGCGCAAGTGATTGAAGACTGAAAGAGAGCAGAGAACAGAGAGCAGAGACTGCAAGCGTGGGGAAGAGATGGAACGATAGGCCGCCTTCGGGCCATGCACGTAAAAAGTAAACATTAACACACAACAAGCCAATTAATTGAAAGCAAATTGGCCATTAACTAGCCCAAATTCGTACGGCAAAACGATCCCCAGAGACACAAGCGGAGAGAGAAGAGCGGAGAGCGAAGAGCAGGCACAAGCAGCACAAAGCGTAAAGCGCAGCGCGTAACCGGCAGCTCGGCTCGCGCAATCGATCGATCGACAGATCGAACGAAACTCGACTCGCGATCGGGTCGAGCCGATCGATTGACTGCCGCCCCGAAATGTTTGTTAAATGCAGGGCGAGTGTGTGGGACAGACAGAGAGGCAGGAAGACAGAGAGGGAGAGGCAGATATGAGTACTTTGGCAACAGATCGCTTGATCAACATCAAACAGACTGCCCGCTCAAATGGCTTGATTAATGCGCGCCACATCAATCAGAGAGCCAGAGAGAGATAGAGGGAGAGAGAGACATAAGATAAACACAACAAACTTGAGCGCTGATCAACGAACCTATGAAACAATATACAGAGAGGGAGAGCAATACTCCAACTAGCTTTACCAAGTCTCTGGCACCCACACAACTTTCGGGCCAAACTCGACTGTCAGACTAAATGAGGCTACATAAATCGAGTATTGGCCAGAGGGAAATAGACTCGTAGCGCGGCTATGGCTAAGACCTGGCTACGATCTGCGGAGACACAACAACAGCAACAAAGTGACGACTGATCGCATCAGCATGGCCACAAATAAACAACAGCAACAAAAACACAAACACAAGCAGTCGGAGTTTGCCTAGTTTAAAGATCACGATCTTTCGCGTCTGCCAAACTGAGGCACAGGCAAAACAAATGAACAACAGCAACAACAATAGCAGCAGAACGAGCGACAACAACAGCAACAACAACTACAAATCACGTTTGTGATCTTGACTTTTGGGAGATCGAAAATACTAAACTCTGCGAAACCGAAGCAAACCGCACCGACACGGCAATAAACCGATGGAAAAGCCATTCAAATAGCCGGGCCTGTGTCCGGGCTCGGTCCCCGCTTTGGGTGTTTCGGATTTTGTAAGGGAACAGCATTTGTTTTTTGCACAGGCAGAGGCATTACCCAAGGGGGTGCGGAGTCTGGTAGCAGTAGAAAGCCAACAATAAAAGCGGAAACAATGCGAGCTACAGGAAATTAAAAAAAGAGATCTTTGCCTCTGACTTCCTATGCGTGAAATTGAAGAAAACGATAGAGTAGTCTCTTGAAAGTGCCTGGGAGCAACCAAAGTAACGCGAATGTCGATCCGAAAATGAGCTGCGAGTTCTCAAAACCTGAAAGTATATAAGGCATAGTTATTAGCTTTACAGCCTCTCTCCATAAATTGTTATATTTATTTTGTCAATCCCCTTTGCAGTGCACGCCTATGTTGTTTTGGACCTAGACAAGTTCTTGGATCTTGGATTTGGTTCTTTTGTGTTATCGCCAGCTTGTTGTTGCTACCAGTTTGTGTCTGTTTGTGTGTGTGTATGAGTCTGCCACGTTCTTTGTTGCCAAGTGTTGTTTTTATTGTACTTGCATGAATTTGCCCCGATTTGAGCAACATGACAATGAGCTGATTTCGGGCCTGTCGCTACCAGAAAGTCAATGAGTTCATTGGAGCTTTTGGGCTCTACGATTTCTCGGGACTGGCATCGGGATTGGAAGACTGCAGCTCGAAGTTCGTGCCGTTGTCTTTGCTTCTGGCTAGAAACAGACAAGGAAGCCATGATTCGAAAGCCTTCGAACTGAATCTCGACTGAGTGCGGGTCTTGGGTCCCGCATTAATAAATGATGGGAATATCTCGCGGTTAAGGGTCTACTGAAGTCTCAAGTCTTGAGTCTCGGCATTTGGCATTAGGCATTGGAATTCCGTGCACTTCGCTTCCCGCTATACCTAATTAAGGGGTCCATTCAGAGGGTTCCCTTGGGGTGGCTGTACCACTGCTCTGCTGCGACTGGTCTGCCGGCAATACATCATTTTTATAATTTACGTGTAATGCATAACAAAAGCCAAGTAAACAATAAGTGAGCAGCGGCAACAACAAGAAACCACGCCAAAGAAATCTAATTCCAGAGCATTTTCCTCGCCACTCACCGCCGACGGGAGCTCATCAATTTTCCACGTGTGATTTATTAACTAATTTTCCTACACATTTAAATGCGCATTTCCATGCGGCACGTACCAGAAATATGCAGGGCAGGTGGAGTGAAGAAGGAGGGGGTGGGTGGGAATTCGAGAAGAAAGAAAAATACGTGAAAATTCATTAGCGAAAAATATTTTGTTGCTTTTCGCTTGGCGTTTCCCGTGCTTTACTTATTGTTCAACGATTGCGTCGGGAAATATGCGCTAAAAATGATGCCCAGTCCAGGGAAAGGAAAAACGAATGGGCATTAATTATTTTTTGTTTGCCTCCTGCGATTGGTTTCTCCCTAGGGAAACCTCCGTGAAAATTCATAATAATAATGGAAATCAAAGACAAGGAAATGAACGAATTGCTACAATCGCAATAGCGAAAATTGAATCAATGACTTCAAATGACTTTCTCGCTGTCTCTCTTTTAAAACCGGGTACTGGTGAAAATGCTTTTTAATATTCGTCACATCACGAATATTAAAAACCTACCAAAATAAAATATAAATATATTACTTCCCACTAACAGAATACCTTCTAAGCTTCAAAGTCTAGTCACAACTTATGCCATGATGATTAGAAATGAATTTTATTAACTTAAATTAATAATAAAAATAAACATATCAAATCTTATAAAATTATAAAATAAGTAATCACATTTCTCTCACATTTCTTGCTTCTTCTACTGATCAGAATCCCCTATAACATTCGTAACATTTTTTTCTATATCGAACTCTAGGAAGCCGTAATCGATTCAAATGTCTCTGGTGTTTTTATAGCCCACTGTTAGCTGAGGATGCTGATCGAAACTTCAGCTGCTGTCGAGTAGGCAAACTTAACGCCTCGATATGAACCCATTTAAATGCCAAACTGCCAAGACCAAGAAACTCCTTGTTTACCTGCTGCATACAGCATTCTGGGGACATCTACATGCCCATAACTTGCACACGAGCGGGCAGGGCAAGGGGCAACAAATGGAGAGGAGCGGTAGCTGTATTGACGGTACAGAGGAGGCAGAGCGCTCATCTCAAAGCGAGGGAACAGCCAATGTAAACAGAGAGAGGGAGAATAGAGAACAGAGAACTGAACGGAGTGGAGCCTCGAAAAATGCAGGCAACCAAATTTGCTTGACATTTACAATGGCCCAACTGGCCAACTAGTTACTGCCAACTTGGCAACTTCCCGGCTTGCTGGCGTGCCTCGCACAGCAGCATTTGCCCCAGCACGAAGAGCTGCAGAGGAAGAGGCAGACCCCCACTGCCCCTTGGCCCGGCTAGCAACTATATGTGTATGGGATGTGCATGTGGGACTACCTGAGGTGCTTGCGACAGGCAGTAGTTGTAGCCGAGTGTGGAAGGTGAGGAGTGGAGCGGCAGGGGTGAAGGTATTGGGAGTAAGCAGTACGGGGCGACAAACAAACCGAGGGGCACTTGTGCCATTTTAAGTGTTTATAGGTATTTATTTTTATTGTTTTTTATGCTTAACGATTTTTTAAGTGGAGTGTGCAGCTGAAACGGCAGCCAGACGTAAAACCATATGGAGGCCAAATGATAGACTAGAAGATACTCTAAGGTGTAGCGGATAATCTAAGCTGAGTGAGCGAAAAATAAATCAGGTATAACTATACGTAATTTCAGCTGTCCAGTTTCCGAAATTATTCACCGAGATAGTTGTGAGTTAGCAGAGAAAGGGCATCTCAATGGGAGCCTCAAGTCGATCATATCCCACGGCAAAAACAGGTAGCGAAACGTCAACCCCTCGACCTGAACTCGCATGCAAAACGCTGACGATACTTGCGAGTGTTTTGTTCTTATTTCGGTCGGTTTTCAGTTGGTTTTCGGTTGGTTTTCAGTTGCTTTTTGGTCGCTGGTCCGTCGCTTAACAAGGCAAGCGCAACAAGCAGGCAGCATAGTTTGGCGAAGTCTCGTAGTATTTGCATTGTGTTCTCAGAGGTCGAGGCAAGTCAGCGGCAATTTAAATGCCAAGTCGAGCACGAGTGGGCAGGGCGAAGGAGGGGAAGGTGGAGGAGACGGGACTGTGGAGCGGGAGAACCGTCTGCAGTTCCATCTCGCATGCAAGATTTATTGGGCTTTTGTTCGGGGCAGTTCGAAAGGACAACAATGCAACATTTTCTCTTTCAAGATCCGCAACCTTCTGGCAATATTTCAATTAGTTCCGAAGAACACAGAACACACATATCATACCTGCAAACCCGTACATACATACATCTTTGCATATTCCCTCAAGTACCAACTATATGCGGCGTCACGATCGTGTCTGGGCAACTTTTCCCTTTCATTAAGCACTCTCATCGCCTTTCAATTTTCCGGCGAGCTTCTTTCGCATTGAATTACTTCACGCATTTCCATGATTTATCTTAATTTATGAGAAGCAGACGCAAGGAAGGGGAGCTAAGTGTAATTAATGCAGTGGAAGTGCCGAATCGGGGACTTGGGGAGCAGCTCGAGTGTCGGCAGGTGGCAAAAGTCACTTGTGAGAATTATTTAATTATGTGTTCAAGTTTCACTCGAGATGAAGTTGGAGAAAATCAATTGGTGAGGTAAACCTTAAATTAAATTCTGAGTTTCCTTTAAATTCTCTTGCAATGTGTCCCCCAGGGCCAGAGCTAATCTCGAGCTCGGCTCGGCGACAAGGGTAGACACTTCGCAGGAGCTCGCCAGCACGCCGGCACCTAATCCACTTGTCGTCCCCAAATGGCCTGCACCGTGACCCCTTGTTAACGCACTAATCTAGCAGATTTTTAGCATATTTTCAGCTGAGACAACAGAGACAAGAATCGGGCAGGGACTCAGCCCCCAGCTGCGCCGATATCCCATGTCAACTTTAATTAGGGTCCGGCATAATTCACATCTAATTCGTCGCAGTATTATGTCAGCTTAGGCCTTAGCATATGGAGCGTTCTTCAAGCGTATCATAAAGGGACCCCGGGGTCAGTTTGACGTTTTTATTATAATTCAGTTTTGTGAAAATATTCACAATTAAAATGTCATCATGGGGGAGGCGAGATGCGTTAGGCATGTCTGTGTATTAGAAAATGGACCTTCCGCCGGGAGAAATTCCCATCACTGTTGAGAAGGGTAAGCCCAGAGAGCTTTGGTGTTGTATGAGCTCTAAGCAATGCTAGGGATTTGCTGCTCAGCTACAAGAGAGAAGATAGGGAAAGGGAAATTATAAATTTTTTGCTATTATGAAACTTGTCAGTGAAAGTAAAGAGACTTTCGGTAGGGAATGTGAGGAGCATTTTGGCTGGCGATGAGAGCTAAAAGCAGAATTATGTATATCATAGTAAATTGGAAAGAGCTAACAAAGAGGAAATTCTTAAGCTTGTCAGAAAACTTAAAGATAGAGCTTAAGCTTTGAATCTACGGAAATAGAATTTGAGAGACACAAAGAACGGAAGGTTATTTAGCTTCGGCTATGATGGGATCTGTCAATTCCGAAGCATGTCGCATTTCATGCAAATTATTCCGTCACGCCGTCCGCGGGCCTAGGCTCAAATGTAAACATCTTAATAATAATAATAATAGAAATCGTAAAAATTGCGCATTCCGCGCTTATAATTCCCAAGCCGATTTAAAATCTGGCGCCAGCAAGCGCTATATGTGAGTAGGCAGAGCTGACAATAGACTTCCAGATGGACAGTTCGAGAGGAAGGAGGAGGGTCTCCTCTCCGCCGTCCCTTGCTCGGCTGAAAACTTGCCCCAACTTATCCGCTTTGTGACGATTCACTGGCTTTGACTTCGGCGCCGAAATCTGTCGCGAAATAGGCAAAGTTGACGCGCAGGGAGGGGGCGTGGCATGGGGAACAGATGGAGCGCTGGGCCGGAGAGATAGCTACAGTTGCCGGCGGATCTGAATCATGGCAGAGCTGTTTGTCAAGGGGCCGTCGATGATGCTGCAGCTGCCACTGTTCCCAGGCACTTTTCACACATTAGTTTGGCCACAAGTGAGGCTGCTGCCTCCCCCGTTGCCTGTCCCAGCCCCCAGTTTGGGCTCCGATGCGATTGCGACATGCCAAGTGTGCATTAGTGTCGGGTTGGAAAGAGAGGCGTGTGTGTGGGGTCGGGGGTGAACGGGGATAGGGGGTACCATAAATAATGGCCCACTTGGTGAGCTGCTCAGCAGCTGGGACCAGACAATGGAGCATGGCCATTACCGTTTGTTGTGGCAACATCCTTAGCTGCCCCTGCCCGCTCCGTCGACTACCACTCGCCTTTGGCTTTAGCACAATTTGATATATGACCGGGCATTGATTTCGCCTGGCCAGCGCAAAAATCTCTCACTATATGCGAATATGCGATATAATGTCCAATTAAATTCTGCAAAAGGAACACACGAAAAGCTTAAACCTGCACAAGGAGGAAGCAGCTGAGGATGCTGAGCCCCAGCCCCAGCCGCAGCCTTAGCCCCAGCTGAGTCGAGGCCATCGATTGCCCTCCTCCTGACACTGCCCCTAAGTCGCTCCCTCATAAATTTATGCAATTTCTTATTTATTTTATTGTACTATTCTTTGCACAAGCCTCGAGAAATTGTGCATAAAGTTGTTGTTTCTACTGGCCAAGCTTTTTATGGCTTATCGCTGCCCGTTTTGACCCCGTCCCCCAAAAAACCATACCCCTGCCTTGCATACTATTCCAATCTGAACCGGTCGAAGGCATAAATCTTGACCACAGGCGCCATAGATCATCGCTCAGCGACGACTGAGTAGTGCCCCAGCTTCCCATGCTTCTCTCCTCCCGATGCTGCCTCCTACTAAGAGGCTTGTGCACTGAGTCGCATTATTAAAAAATAAACTTTTTATTTTTGAGGTGAAAAGTGGAAGGAGAGCGATAGCAATTGGAATGGAAGTTTCAGTAGATAAATTAATGAGAATACGAAGAGAAAATCGGAAAACAGAAAGAATTCAATAATCTGCAATAATAATTTAAAGTTTACTTAAACTGAAGAAATAAGCTTCTTTGTACCATAATGAACAGTAAATCAAAACAGACACAATTTCAGAAAAGGAACAAAAGAATTTTCAATAATAATCATAATTATAATCATTTAGTGGGCCAATCATAGATAAGAAGTATAAAAGACCATGAAAGAGACCATCCTGGGCTCATTTCAATCTTTTCATACGTTTGAATACAACTTTTAGGTTCCGAAACTGTAAATAATATAATATTGAAGGAAAATATCGATATTATTAATCTTTTTTAAAAGATATAGGAAAATTCTCGAACATCGAAAAAACTCGTCGAAAAAATAATAATACTGTTTATATATATCAGTTTTCAGAAAATAATTCAAGCACGCATAAAATAGTCGAAAATTAAGTTGATTTAAATTTAAATATTAAACAAATAGGACTTTAAATATTTTGATGTTCATAAAATCGGAATACTTGTAATATAATAAGGATACAAGGCCGGGAAACAGAATGCTTATCCAAAAGATCTAACAATCTTCTCGTAATCATTGGTATTTTTAAAAAAGGAAAACTAAATTAAACTTAAATATAAACAAATACAAAAAATAAAAATCAAATAAAAGAAACGAATTCAAGACACCAATATAATAAGGGAAAAAAAATTAAATTTATACAGAAAATTTAATTAATTATAAATTTAAAAATTATAATGTTCAAAAAACGGGATAAATGAAATTCTGTTAAACAGGTTTTTACTATAATAGGCAGAATAACATCAGGGAAGAGAAGTTTTAACCAGAAATATTCTAACAATCTTTGGGTTTACAATAAAAAACCTTTTCTTTGCTCTTTCCCGTTGGAACAACTTTTAAGAAAATTGTTGAAAACTGAAATTCAACGTAAAACTCTGCCCCAAAATTACAGGCAGACATTGTGGGCGGGGCAGTGGGAGTTTCCGCTGTGGTTAACTGCAGCAAGGCTTGTTTGCATAATCTTTGCCAGCATCTTCGAGTCGGCATGGAAAATGCGAAAATCTGTGAAGTACACACGGATGCATATGAGTGTGTATGCATGCGTGTGTGTGTGTGCGTGTTTGTATGTGTGCAGGTACAACTAGGCAATTAAAAAGTTGTGCTCAACTTTAATCAACAAATTTCCCACAACGAGAGGCGAGCGACTCCACCAGACTTGGGGAAAGAAGAAAAATGCGTGCGTGCGTGGTCCAAAATGCGCCAGAAGACCTTTAGCACTATTTCCCCCGAAGCTGTTACTTCCCCTCTATCTCCTGCTTCCCCTCTCTATCTGCCTCTCTGCGCTTTCGAGTGTCTTCTAGTTCGTTTCGTGCATTTCATTTCACACATGAGCAACTGCCACAGGCAACAGCTGCTAAGGTTAGCTACATTGTTGAGGGGCACTCAGGGGGCGGGGCGGGGCAAGTAGAGTTGCCAAGTCTCTTGCTTTTGCTTCAGCTGAAATTGAGCTGAACTTAGGTAGCATCGCGCGTCGAAAAATTCTGCAAATTAAGTTGAGTTGTCAGTGCTTCTCTTTCACCCTCTCTTTGACTCTAGTGCTGCAGGTATTAGCATAATTTTTGTTTGCAACATGTTAACGAAACAAAAACAAAAAGAAACTGAAAAAGTGGAAAAGTTGAAAATTAATTTGCGTCGCGCGCATGCGCAACTTGACTTGAAAGTTGAACGCAAGTTGCACTTGCAACTCTTCTGTTGCAGTTGTTGTTGTTGTTGCTGCTGCTGCGTTTTCTGTTGCTGCAACAACTCGACTGGGCGCCTGCGATGTTGCTAGTTGCAAGTTGGCCGTGTGCTGCATGTGCAGCATGTTCTGCTACACTCCACGGCAACAACTTCCTCATTTGCTGTAACATTTTAATTATGCGCCCCGTTAGAGGTTTATTCTAGTTGTTGTTGTTGTTGCTGCTGCTGTTGTTGTTGTTGCTGCTGTTGTTGCTGCTGTCGTCTTTATGGCTAAACGAAAGCTCGTAAATTGCAGGCGCAAATAAATTTGTTGGGTAATATGTTGCATGAGTGTAGTTTCTGTCGCGTTTCCCTGTGACTCAATTTAGGGGTATAATAGCCTGTATAACAGCATATAACAGTTGATATAACACTTTCCAGATAGCTCTGAGATATAACTATGCTTAAGCAACTTTGTTAGATATGTTTTCACTTTTATGGGGGTCCTTATGCAAGTATAACAGTTAGTATAACAAGCTCTAATAGATTATTATAATAACCTTAAGAATCAAAAATAATATAAAATTTGTTTTTCTGTTACAAATTTAGAATAAGTGTAACTTCTGTGCTCTTTGCCATAAAATTGAGGGGTCTAATCCGTGTATAACAGTTGGTATAATAAACTTTTTATTTATACGAGAATCCTAACGAATATTATGGTAAATATTTTCCGTTGTGATTTAGTCGAAAATATATATTATGAGTGCAATCTCTGTGCTAGGGTGTGTATAACAGTTGGTTTAACACGCTTTGGAGCATTTTAGTGGCGACACGGAGCAAAAGGAATTCTGTATGTATAACTTATAAGCAAAGCCGTGGGAAGACATTTGATATTTCAATGCAACTATGCTGTATAATAATAACTTCTGTGCAAGCTTCTATGCGAGTGAGTAGCCTCATGTGAGTATAACAATTGGTATAACACTTGGAGCCTGGAAGCATTAGGAATGTATGTTGAGTTTCATTAAACGACTTTATCGTTGACTTCAAGCCATCTTCCCGTTTACTTTTAATGCCCATTAAGTTGACCTTTAACGTTAATTTGCCCAGCCCTGATGTACCCGTTGCCGTTACGTGGCAGATGTGCCAGCTGCAGCGTTGCACTGCGGCACCCGCAATGCTTCGGTTAAAGTCAGGAGGCTGCAGGCAACGACTTGTCGAGCTGTCTGGCAACTTTGCCATAGGTTAACTCAGCCACAGGCAATGCTGCCACTCACAAGAGTCAAAGGCAGAGACAGAGATGGAGCTGGATACTGGGAGGGAGACAGCGAGAGCCCCAGCGGCTTAAGACAGAGCCAGAGCCAGAGCCAGGGCCAGTCTACAGTTCGCCCCGCCCCCAGTTCGCCCTGCTGTCTTCGCCAACCCATGCCAGGTACGAGTTAAGCCGAAACCGCTTGTCAATCGCTTGGCCAACTCTGTCGTGGCACGTTTTTCCTCTATTCGTACACAATCAGCGATATTTTTTCTATTTTCCCGACTGCCACAGGTATCTCATAAAGGATGGGGTATAACTGCTGCTTGGTTTCTAATTGCCTGCAGGGTATTCTGTAGTCAAGCGGACATACCTGCGCCTTGGCCAACGCTCCTCAACTCTTGTCTGAAGCGAAGGCTATTGCTTGGCTGCTAGTTGCGTGCAGGGTATTCTCTAGTCAGGCTCTGCTGCTTGGCCTACCTCTAGCTCTGCCTTGGCCAACGCTCCAACGCTCTTGTCTAGATCGAAGGCTGTCGATAATGTCGCCAGTTCTCGGTTCTGCAGTCTCGCTACTCGATTCTGGGATCTCCGACATCTTTGGCTTGTGTTTCATTAAAAATGATTGATTGCCAATTAATTGAATTTTGCCGATATGTTAATTATCAACTGGCAATAAGTCGAGTCCTCAATGATATTATCTGCTGATTGTGTTTTACAAAAAAAGAGACCGAGAATTTTTTGCCTTATAAAATTTCGATTCAAATTGAACTCAATTGAAATATTTCCCCAATTCAAGTGAGATTTTTGCGATTGTTTGTTAACTTGTTTGTTAATTTATTATGTTTGTTTGCCTTTGGCTTTTAATAAAGACAACATTGGCTTTTAATAAACAAACATGCATAATGACTGTGAGAGAGAGGGGGGAGTGAGAGAGGGCGAAGCTGAGCATTCAACTGCATTTAATTTGTACATTAAATAAGAGTTCTAGTTGTTGTTGTTTTCCTCTGGAAAATGCCACAGCCGAGAATGAAAATTGTATTTTCATTTGTCATATTTTCGTGCTTAAACCCTCAAATACCCGACAAACTTCGTTAAGCTGCTCGGGCAACAAACTCAGACTTACTCCAAGCAGGAGAAAACATAAAACTTAAGCATTTTATGCGATGAAAACTTTTCGGCAACTGAAAAGCGCACACATTTTTCACACGCGCCAACAAAGTGGCCTTCCTCGCCGAAAGACTTTGTCTACGCTCGGCGGTCTACGGGCTCTACCTGGTCTGGCCCCAGGTCGCAATCAAGTACTGCGCTGCGCCTGAGACAGCGCCGGGAACTTGGCCAAGCCGCAGACAAACATGTCGAAGCGACAACAACTGCAATAACAACAAGAACAACAGCAAACAACGAACAACAACGACAACGAGAACGAGAACGACGCTGGCGAGGAACAACAGAGCTTGCAAATTGTGTCGTGTCATGTAAAGAGGGTTTTTCTTTTTAAGTTTTCGTGGCGAAAACCAACAAAAATTAAGCAAGCAAAGCCACAGCACAGATGCTTGACTACGACATACCCCGCACCTATAAGCAGGCAGGCATAGTTCAAGTAAATTACTTTTGAGCAACTCATCTGCCCACAAAACCAATATCCCCAGTTGCTAGTCCCACTTAAGAGTGCTAGAGGTATGAAAAGATTGTTTTTATTTTTGAAGCGCGGCCTTTTATGTTTTTCACACTTTTCGCAGGGGCAGGGCACAGTCTACAGAGGCTACAGAGCCGGGCACTTTGAATGCAGAGTAGAAAAACAAAAACATGTAAGCGAACACTCAAAGTGCTACGCCCAGCCCCATCATAGAGTTAGTTAGGGTACAAATTTCAAAGATGCGCTGGGAAATTAAGCACATAGTATGTAGAGGTGTACACGTAAGTAGAGCCGCTTCTGGGAGAGGAAATCAGTTGAGTAATACGAGACAGTTGTAGCATGTCGAGGGAAGGGAAGAAATAGGAGAGAAGACAATTGTGTGGTTTTTTAAGAGGTCACAGGGCTAAGTTGAGATTATAAGACAGAAAAGCTGAGAACATTAGAAAGTGAAGAGTGCAGAATAAGAAGATTTGCTACTTATAACAAAAATAAAAAAAACGAAGAAGAATAAGAATACTACTACAACAATTGAGTCGGTAAATCAGAAGACAAATTCAAAGTATGTATATGGCATATATATACATGTATTTACATTTTTTAAAGTTTTAAAGCAACTTTTTGGAAAAATTCAAATCAATTAACCCGACATTTTTATCTCTTTGCAGGTATGTTAATCTTATATGTTCATGATGAATTCAGTTGAATTTTCGTAAGTTTAGAAAATGTTTTATATTCATGATGAATGTTGAAATGTTCAGATATATGTGAATTCACGGATGGCAATTTTAGTGGAAAAAACTGCATTTTATTGACCTCATCAGCTAATTTGCAACAATTAAGCGGCTTTATCGCTTTATATCTGCCAATACGGATATATCCGCATGTAATTGCAGCTCATCGACCATCAATTTAACATCAATATGCACTTTGAGCCACTTAAACAGGCGCACGCACACAACGACAGAGCAAGAACGACTGAGAGGGAGGCCGAGAGACGGTCAGAGACAGAGACAAACAGACAAACAGACAGACAGAGACTGAGTTGAAGCTCTTGAAACGCTCGCAAATCGAGGCAATTAATTCTATGGCTTATGCTGCTGATTAACCCAACAAGTTTGTTGGCCTGTTCGGAGTTGAATTTATTTCAAATCGACAAACAGATACGAAATGCAGATGCGGAGATAATGGAAAAGCGCTTTACAGTCCTCGGCAACAGCGACACTATAATTATGCCATAAAGCGAATTCTATTTTATTTTATTGCTGGCTGCGAAGAAAGCCGCCAACTCCTAGAGTTATCTCTGTTTACTTAGCCCCACTCGGGGCCTACTGCAGCATTGTGGAACTGGTATGTGGCTTTATACAGTTTATTGCCATAAAAGGTTTCAAGTAATTTAATATTTTTAAGTTACGGAAAACTTGATGGATAATAAAAGATTCTGTATCTATTTATTGCGTTTCATAAAGCTGCAAAACTTTAGATAATACTGCCATAAAATAACGATAAAAACTTGATGGATATGTTGAGAGTGCTGATCGCAGGGTATTCGAGTTTCGTATGGTACTCCGGCTAGTTATCTACGCTGCTTTATGACACCAAAGTCCCATATAAGTCCATTTAATTATTCGTTATTTAAGGGAACTCCGCGTACGACGAGAACCGACGAGTTTGTTAATGGAAACCGGTTCGACAGCAAGTCGAAACCGAAACGCGAGCAATGTAAATGTTTTCCTTTGCCACAGATCGCTTTGTGTTTTCCGAGGTAGAGCACTCCGTGCCGCCCGTCTTCAGAGCTCGTCTTCTGCTCTGCTGCGCTCTGGCGACACGTGAAGAACGGCGCTTGAAATGGCATCACATCGCATCGCTCCACGCACAATATTGAAAGCTCTGCTTGCCTCACTCTCGAGTTCCTCGCCACTCGAGTCCATTCTGTGGCACTCGAGACTGGTTCCCTCCAAATGCCACTTGAGGCTGCCTGTCAAGTGTGGCTCGGGCAGCGTCCCGCCTCCCGTTCCTCCACTTTCCCGTCAATAGCCAACGGCATGACTTGTGCAAAATATATCCCAAAAAACGAAAGACGAAAATTGAAGAGCGTGGAGCGCATAATGAACAGCCCCAAATGAATATTATAAAAAACTAGCAGAGAGATTGAAAGGAAAATACTCTTGTGGCACACCAAGAAGTCATAATTATTGCCAGTCAACTATTCGACTTGACTTTGAGTGCCTGACTGCGGACAGACTGCTCATAAATTTACATACAGATAGAGCAGAAACGGGCGCCCACCCGACTTGCGTATACCGCGCACCGAAGCCAAAGGCTTAGACTGCATTTGCTCTTGTTTGACGGGGTATCTTGGGGCATGTGCAATGGCAACTGACGTTTCCACTGTCAACTGACCATTAGGAATTTTGAAATGTTGCTTATCTGGGCGTCATCTCTGGCTTTATGCCCCATAAAGAACTTGCGGCAGCTAAAAGCCAGAAACACTTCATTAAAGTGAGGTTAGCTGGCGGCCAATTGAGGTTAGGATCGTAAAAACTTCTTAAATTGCCTGAACCTTCAACCCGGCAGGGGCCCAGAGCCGCACTTTACGGCATTTCACAGGCGAAAGGCACAAACTCAAGCGCAGCGCACTTTGAGCTCGTAAAGAATCCAAAATCTGAATCCAAATCCAAATCCAGAACTTGTAGGCTTAGTTCTTGCTCCACAAAACGCCGCAATAAATCATAATTTTCGCAATTTGAAAGTGCGTTTCTCATATTACGGCAAATGGCAGCTGAGTGCCACATGTGGCAACTTGAGGCGGGGCCAATTAAGCCGCGTCTACGCGCAGTCTGCGGGCTGAGGCTGCAGCTCGGGCGGCGGCTGTAAATCATATTATGCAGCAGGCTGCAACGTCGCGCCGTGTGACGGCTGCAACATGCGTGGCAAGTGTGGCAAGTTAAGCATACAGCGTGCAGCGTGCAGCAAGCAGCAAGCAGCATACATAAATTAACATTAATAAACTGGCTCAAATAAACTATAAAAGACGAAATCAGGAAAACTTATAAATAATTTTCGAAATGGACAACGCGCATAAATCAAACTTAATGAATGCACCGAGGGCAGCTGCAACCCTTTCCAGCGCAGGAGGCAGCTGAGTGCATGGCGTGGGGGAGGGGTACGGGGAGGGTCTGAGCGGGAGGAGGAAGTGGAGAGCTGCACGTATGCAGATGCAGATGTTGTCGATACAGATGCAGATACATGGGGAGATACAGCTGCATCCGACTTGCAACTTGTCATAAGTTTTGCTTGTTGATGCCGAATTCAGATACAGCTTGTTGCAGTTGCTGTTGCAGTTGCCGAGGTAAAAACTTTTGCATTTTTGGCTGAGTGTCGACTTCAATGTATTTTGCCAACACTCGCCAAGCAGCAAAAGCAACAATAACAACAACTACTTCGACTGTGACTGCGACTGCAACAGCAGTGCGTGCTTCGGCATGTTTCAGTTGTTGTATCTGTGTCTGTGTCTGTGTCTGTGTCTGGGTTCGTGTACCGTTAAATGCAACGCTTAGATACAATTGGCTTGATAACAAATTGTTGTACAACTCCACGCAGCAGCGAGACGCAAAACGAGAAACGTGGAACGCGAAACGCTAAAAGCAAAACCCAAAATCCGCGACTCGCGCTTTTCCTTTTGGTGTGAAAATCTTGGCCAAGCCTTCGCTTTTGGGCTTCCATTTGCCTGCGCCCCCCCCCCTCTCTCTCTCTCTCTTCTGCATCCTGCTGTTCTTGTTTCCGTATCTGTTTCTGCACTTGTCCATCAGCCGCCTTGCCTAGCATTTCTCCGGCTTCCTCTCCCCTCTCCCCACTCCCGTCTCCCGTCTCTCTCATTTGTTGCAACTTGGGCGCACTCTGCGTTTCAGTTTGATTTCTTTTCGTTTCCCCTTTGGAGCGACATTTTGACGGGCTGCTCCATCTCAAGTGCAGTTCGGTGTAGGTTTCATTGCCGACACTTGATTGAAGTGTTCCAGAATGCCAGATGAGTGCAACTGTTATACTGATACCGCATGATTGACTGACTCGCCGAGTCACTGATTCTCGATTGGAAGTATGGAACTCTGCTGAGCTGCTGGCCAGTCGGAGTAGTTCCATTAGTACTGTTATAAGCTGTTATACTGCTACTAGAAATGGTAGCTTCGGTTTGTGCACATATACGTTATACACATAAAATAAAGAATAAAAGACAGCATAATATACCGTGCTTAGAATAACGATATCCTTTTGTTCGACCTTAGAACGCACAGAACTTTGTCATTGTTATGAGTAGCAAGCAGATACAACAAAATTCCATTTGCGTTATTAAATACCATAATTCATGCTATTAATACGTTGTCAATGTATTTTAAACTGTTGCAAGGTATCTAAGCGTCGAGCAGTCTCAACTGAAGCTTTATTTCCTTGTTAAAACTAACCGTTATTTTCTTAGAAGCTTATTTGTTCTGCCCTACAAAAGATGTTATAAACTGTTATTGTAACTGTTATACTCAATGCGATACACACTGTTATACAAAATGTTATATAAAATGTTCCACAAGCGGCTAAACAAACTGTTATACATACTTACTAACACATTTCTGCTGCTTTAGCAGTAGGCAAAACTTTAAACAAACTGTTATACCACCTTGTATACATACAATCTCACTTACAATTTCATAATTGCTTTAGCAGCAAACAAACCGTTATACGTACTGCCACTTTTCTAATCTCAAACTGCTTCAGCAGCAAAAAAACTGTTATACAAAAAGTTATACAAACTGTTATACATACTATCACACTTCTAATGTCACCACTGCTTGAGCATGGAACATATCGTTTGATATGCAGACTCCACCGCAAACTGTTCTAATCACAAAGATTCCCACACGCATTAACTTTTGCGGCTTCCGTTGACATCGAGCTACCCTATCTACTAGCGGGAATGGGTCCAGGCGAGGCGAGTCTCCATCTTCATTCCAATGATGCAAACGTAATCGCAATCGCAATCACAATCTGAGTGTGTAGACAATGACTTATGACCCTGGCATGCAGCTCTTGCCATGCCTCGTCGGCCAATCATGCAAAAATTTTTGTCAAAAAGCCATGTCCATGTCCGAATGGCCTTGTACGGCAAACTTATGGCCCGTACCTGGAGAATGCGCATTTCTTGCAGGCGGCCAGAGTAGGAACCAGAGTCGGAGCTGCAGTTCTCGCCTGGCGTTTTGTGGGAGTTGCTACCGAAATTTGGGCAAAACTGTTACCTTTGGCAGGCGGAAGCGAGCAGGAATGACAAGCGAGTGGATGAAGAGGGAGAAGAAAGGCAGGAGGCGGGAAGCAAGCAGTAATGGAAAGGAAAAGCGAGTGCAGTGACAGGACGAGGCAGGGCACACATGTAAACCGACAGCGGGCCAAACACACGGACACACACACACAGTGGTATAGAGCCTTCACAACAATAGAGCAACAACAATGAGAAACGTTGACCATAGCCTGACATTTGAGCCATGTTGTCGACATCTCTCATAGTTGCTGTTGTTGTTGTTGTTGCCTTGTATTTGCATCCATTATGCCTGTTTGCTACACCCGCGCACAGTCCCCTGCCCCAGCATCTACCCTCCGCATCCTCCACCGCCTTTTCTGCGGACCGCGCTCAACTCTTTTGGGCCAAAAGTTTCCTGCGCTCCTTTGTTTCGTTTCATTGGAATTTGTCTTGTGATTTTCCTCCTTTCCTTCGTCTTTCCCTGCTTCCCTTCCGTTTGCATATGCTTACATCACTTGCTTGTCGGTAATGAGCCGCTTCATAAATTCGCCTATACCGACCTCCACCCCTCCCCGTCTCCACTCCTTGCCACCAACGAGCTGTGAGTACATAAAACTGTGACTAGGAAAATATTTTGTATGTTGCCACAGAAAATTAGTTACAGCCACAACAACAACAGCAGAGACAGAGACAGAGACAGAGATAGAGATAGAGATAGAGACAACAGTGGAGGCACTTGAAATGTCATCTGTCATTTGGCAACAGCTGCCAGGTCTCTCCTTGCCTCACTCCTCCCCCTCCTTGCCCTACTCTTTCGCTGACTGCGAGTCGAGGTTTTATGATCGATAGATGAGCGTTCGCATATATGGTTATGGCCTAATAGCCGTCTAATGGCAACAACTGCCAGACTCTGGACTGGCCAACAAGCGAACCGTCAGGCCAAGCGTCAGGCATCGTTTTGGCCTTTTCCCATGTGCATCATTGGCCAATTATTATCATTGGCAGTGCCAGTTTATGGCCTGAACACACAAATTTCGTTGTGGCCAGTAGTCGGCAGTTGGCAGTCAAGTAGTTGGCCATAAAGCCTCAATGAACACGAGCTTAGCGCTTACCAGCTGTTTCTCATGCTCTTCCCTCTCTCTCTCTCTTCTCCTTTCATTCGCTGTCTCTCCCTCTCTCTCGTCCGCTTTAATTTTTTAATTAATTGCTTGTCACGTTCTTCCGAGTTGATGAGCTCCATTCGCCGGCTAAACTCAATTGGAATGTAGACCGGGGGAGTGGCAGAACGCAAAAGACAGAGATGGACATAGCAAAGTAGAGCGAGCGAGTGCTCAGCAGAACGTTGCTAAACGAAATTTTCTCTTCATTTTTTTTCTCTCAAAAACAATAAATGAAACCGCTTCAGGCGGAGGCTTGATATAATTGCAGTTAAAAGTTTCCCAACGTATTCCATATTAAACGAACAAAGTTGTCCATTCTTAGCAAATATATAATGATTTCGGCAGATGTACAGATATTTAACAAGTTTCTCACTTGGAAATTAGCTTAAACACAACTAATACAATAATACAATTTTAAATCCTGCAAAAATGCATGCAGTCTTAAGTATAGAATATACTTTGAACAGTGTATTTAAAATAGCTTTTGACTTTGAAATGCAATTTTTACGTGCTAAATCAATAATTGAACAGGCTTAAATTATAACATAATATTTACAAAATAATACAATTTTTTAGAAATTTATAATATCTTTAATCTCAGTTGCTTTCACCAAAGTTTAATTTCAAGCAGTCAAAAGCAATTAAATTTGCAAGCAGACAGAAAAGCCGCCTTCTCTCAAGTAAGGAGTATGCATACTACTGCATTTGAGAGATACTTTCATACCTCACAGTTGCATCGCATTAACTCAGTTTCAAAATAGAATTCGTTAGATACGAAAACAACAAATGAAAAGGCGTTGGTTGTAGGTTGTTAACTAAAAGATAAACTACTCTTTGCAAAGATTTCGATAAGGAGTTCTGCCCTTGTGCAAGCAGCTTTCCCCTATGACAATTTCATATTTCTTTCCCTTCAAGCACCCGAAAGCAGCTGCAACGTGCGACCTTTTCCTCAGTTCGACTGGCAACTAAGCTCAAAGTCACGCCCCTCTGCCTGCGCAGCATAATTGTCGCGCCATTGTTGCACGTTGCCTCAAATGATAATAAAAATAATAATAATAGAAGCAGTCGCAGTTGCAAGGGCAGTAGCAGGGACAGTCGCAAGGGCAGTTGCAGCTGCAGGGACAGTTGCTGCTGCTGTGGTGCCTCGCGACGCTTGTAAGTGGCAGTTAGTCTGCAGTTGCCTGTCGTCGTCGTCGTCGTGCAAATGGAAAACTTCAGACAGCCAAAAGAAGCCAAAAGAAAGGAGACTTGCGACGCGAGGGCAGTCCGATAACAATGAGGCAAGCAGCGCAGGACTGTGGGGCGGGGGGAGTGGTAGCTGGCAGTGGAAGTTGGCAATAATTGTCATCGTCATCTTGTGGTCAGCAGGAGGCGCAACTGCTGCTGCTGCTGTTGCTGTTGCTACTGCTGCAGCCCCAGTGGGCGGCTGTCCGGGAGGACAATTAAAGCCGAGGCGAAACGTACTTAAAGCAAGTTAACCAGCGACATTTTTCAGATGCCGAGGCGAACAGCCAGAGACACAAAAGACTCGAGAGACAGAGAGACAGCGGGACGAAGCGAGACGAAGGAAGACCCAAGACTGGGGAGTGCAGACTGCAGACTGAACAAGCAACTAAACGGGCAATGGCTTGGACAAGCCGAGAGGCGCAAAAAGCCTGACCAAACATGGGTAAAAGTGCTCAATAGCGAGGCAGCGGTGTAGTTAAAGGGGGACCAAGAAACTCGAGACAAGAAAGAACTTAAATGCAGTACAGCAGCGAGAAACAAATGTATAACAGTTGTATAACAGTTTATAACAGCTGTATAACAGTTGTATAACAGTAGTGCAGTTCAACAATAGTAATTAAGGCTCAGAAACAGAGCAGAGAGTTGTGTGCAGAACAATTCTGAAGCTGCTTCGATAACATGCCTTTGCCACTGCCACGCCCCTGGCACCCCTCTGCAAGACTACGCCCACCGCCAATTGCTGCAGTTGTCCAGTTGTTGGCGGCGCGTTGTGGGCAATCAAAGCAATTGCAGGTCCCCGGGCCACAAGTGTCGGCACAGAAAGCGCAGCAGGAAAAACAAGACGAAGCAGCAGAAGGAGTAGAAGGAGAAGGGAGGGGAGGGAGGAGGAGAATGAGAAGCAGTAGATGAAACAAGTAGAAGAAAGACGCAGAAGTAGTTACAGAAACCGGCAAAAATAATGAGCTGCAGCCCTTTTGGTCTGGGACTGGGAAATTAATTAAGGCAAAGAGGCTGCCCCTACGAGCTGCAAGAAGCAACGTGCAACGTGCCACAGAGCTGGTGGCAAGTGATTCGAGTGAGGTGTTGTCGGGAGGCTTGTTTGATTTCTGCACGACCTTCGCAGAGCGTCGCCCGGCCTATAGCTGATATTATATCGGACGTACATATATATAGGTATATATGTTGCGCTTTCAATCTCGCCATCATAAATCTCGACTCAATCTCAATATCGGCCACGCCCCCAGCTGCCACACTAATTACTATGCATGACAACATCGCTGAAATCTTTGTCAAAAAGGTTTCGAGCTCCCCTCGCTTCTGCCTCGCTCCTAATTGTTCCTGCGTTGCGCTGGGCGTCCAAGTTTTCATTAAAGTTTGATTAAAAATAAATTATTGGTTATTAAAAATGATTAGTTTTGCCAGACTGCGGCGTACTCGGCCGAATGAAGTAGCCAAAGCAACGCACCGCAACGCAGCGCAACGCCCGCAGAACTTTTACAAAGAAGCCTGCGCATAATGAAATTGTTAATGGTCAAGCAAGTTGGTAGGCAGGAGGGAGGGGCAGGGGGGGGGGAGCATCTCTACAAAGGCAGCCTGATGTGACAAAGCGGGCACCGCGCTGATGGTCATTTGAAAGTCAATGAACAGCACTGGAAGCACTTTTAATACGTTAAGAGGGAACCTCGGACGCGCCATGTCTTTAGTATAATGCGTATAACACAGTATAACAGTCACTGTGTTCGTCAACACTGTTTAAATAAGTTGTAGAACACGCTAAATGGAGCACACTCCACTGCTCTATACCCCGAACACAACAACACATTATTTTGATAGGGCATACATGTATAAGGACAATTCCGAATTAGGTGCCAGGTATAGGGTCAGTCGATAAATAAATATTATTGCTGGCTACGTGTATGCCATATTTTAGGTTTACAGAAATTTCTACTAATAGATTCTTAAAATTAAATAGTATCGATTTGTGGGGAAAGTAGTGTCTGTGGCTCTGCGATTTTCGAATTACGAATTTTTTACTGATGGACAGATGGTCTTCTGCCTGTTGCATACATTTTATCCAACCATTTTCATTGTTACAAAATATGAGGAAATACTCAGCAAAGTCTGTTTATAAATTGCATACTTTCCATTATAATATTTTACAATCTGCGCATTGTCATCCTTATATGTGTATGGTGCACGTCCATAACGCTTCCAATCAGCTGCTGCAACTTCGCTCTATTTACCTTTCCCTTTCCTAAGCTCGTCCATATATTATGCTACGCCTTTGTCTTGTCGGGGTCCTAAGCCCGGGCCTAAGCCCCCGGGCAGTCGCTTTAGGTACTTTAGGTGTTAGCCGGCCTTATGCCATGGCATTTTTATGCCTAATGCTCGTGCTCTCGCTGGGGCCCGTTTATTAGTAGTTGCCGCGGCTGCAGCAAACACTCCACTGCCCACTCTGGCAGCAGGCGCCCACACATGCCACGCATGCCCCCGCGAGTGGCAGGCAGTTCGCCTCAGTTCCGATTGTGGCTGTGGCTTGGCCGCACATATTTCTCGAGTATTTTTATTATGGCTTTTCCGTCGCCCGTCATATTTATACCCTGCACCCATGGCAAATTGTTAAGAGCGGTATATTTGCTGTGTCGAAATGTAACATATGAAAAACGTGTTGACCATTTAAAGCAAATATATTTTTAATAAGCATCAATGCTCGTCTATTTATGGACAAAATTCGTAATTTCAAAAAAATAAATCATACTAATACAGATTGTTGCTATGACAACCATGTCACAATGTTGTTGTATTTCGATTAGGAGAATACTAAGAGAGTATGAGCATTGTCAATAAAAGTTATGGCGAGTTTGGTGACGATATCTAGAAAAATAACAAAAATCGTCCGATTGGTTCTAGAGCAGATATACGATAAGTCGAACCTACTTTTTTACGGCATGCAGAAGTTTGTTTAATAAGTATGTTTACCAAGTTTTATTAAAATGGCTTCAAAAAATAGAGATTAGTTTTGCGGTGCAACAGACGGACAAACATACGGACATGGTTAGTTCGACTCGTTTGTTTATATATACTTTTAAAAAATCTGGGAAAAATTATTATATCATCTGCATTGGATTAAAAATACTTTGTATGGTTATAAAGAGACTATAAAACATTCAAACTGCGTGTATGGTATCCAACAGTCGGAAGATTGTCACTGTTGCTTTCTTAGCTTTTTCTTGTTTATTTTATCTGCCTTCTGCTGTTTATTGTGCTTCTTCAGAGAACACAGCAGTGGGAGGGACATGGTTTTGTATGCTATGATATTACTTTCCCGGTATTTGCTTCTATTTCCCCAAAGGGCAGCAGCTGTCGCAGCACTCTGCTGCGTTCTCCGTTCTCCGTTCTCTGAATGGAATACACAAAATTGGCTCAATTATAGATTCCAGATAGACTAGTTAACTTTTATCTATGCCCCATCGAGTCCCTCATGCAAATTGCAGTCGGCTTTGGTTGAAAGGCCACGCACACACACACTCACACACACACACACACACACACACACAAATTGATTAAACTGTCAAGTGACTTTATAACTGACAGCGCTGACATTTTGATTATTAATCATTGCCGATTGGCTGAGCCAAGTCTATGAGTGCGAGCAACAGCTACAGCTACAGCTACATCTGCATGTGTGTGTATTGACGAGGGCAGCTCGAACAGTTGCGTAAGCTTAGTGATGGCGCAGCTCGACAACTCCTCGCGCTGCCCTCGTCTGTGAGTACTGCACTAACACCAACTCAAGCACACATCAATGCGGGCAGACAGGCGACAGATCCACACACAGACACAAAGCAGACTGCAATGCGGCCCAGGCAGGCTGCATAATGGAGTTGAGTAGCTTTCGACGGGGTTAAGGGGCGGGGGTTATGTGGAAGGGCACTCGGCAGCTTCGTTCCAATTGCCTTTACCTGCCAGTTGTCAGTTATCGGTTATCGGTTATCAGTTATCGGACGTGTCATTAGCCTGTATAGTAATTCAATTTGCACTCACACCAGCACAGCTCAAGGAGAGCACTCGCTCTGTCCCTCCCTTGCTCTCTTAGTCTGCCTCGCTCACGCTGCTGCTCTCTTAATAAGTTTCACGCAAATGAGCCAAAAAGTTGTCAGACACAACGAGGGAGGGGGGCAACGAGAGCACCTGTTGCCCTGCACAGGCGGAGTGAGCGAGAGGGGTAGATAGTTGAGTTACTCCGAGTCACTTTTATGGCAGTTTTGCGCTTTGAACTTTTGGCTCGCAATTGTGTTAAGTGCGTTTTGATGGCCAATGAATAGGTGTGTAGATAAGTTCGAGGGCTCAGAGCGCAGTCCAAGTTGAACAAGTTTGTAGCAGAGACAAGGACAAGGACAACTCTGTTCAAGGGATTTCGGCCTGAAAAGTGCAAGTTTGAGGTTATGCACGTTGTGCGTGCAATTAGCCAAATGTCTATAATGCCAGCCAATTGGTCAGTTATAGTAGCCTGATTCCGCACAGGAAGGCGAAAGTAAGAACGTGTGCACAGAATGCTTGTAGGCACTGTTGCAGCGGGCAGAGGCACTTCAAATGCTAATTGCCTGCTGCGAGAGAGAGAGAGAGAAGGCAAGCAGCACAAGAGCCTAAGAGTGCAGTGGTGTGAGAGCGTAAGAGCGTAAGCATAACTGTGGGGCAAACGGAAATCCTGCTGAAGGCAGTCCAAGTGCGCGCTCCAAATGAGATTGCAACTACTTTGTGCAGACGAGTGCGAGCGAGACAGATGCGCATTTAATGATGCAAAAATACCAAAAGAAACGCGCAGCGAGAAGGCAAAGAAACCTCTAAAAAATACCAGAAGCAAAACGCAAAACCAAATCCACAGCCAAAGCTGCAAGCCGTTAACTTTTGCATGCCACTGGTTTTTTGGGCGAGTGCAAGTTGTGGACACTGTGCACAGTGTCAGCACGAAAGCTGCTTAGCCCCTGCGATGGGTGCAACGGCAGTGGAGGGGGGCAGGCAGCTGAGCGCGCCAGGCTGATTGACTTGAGTGAGAGCAGAGAGCAGAGAGCAGAGAGCAGGTTGGCATTGTTTGTCCTGTGCGTGTGTCTGTGTGTGTGTGTGTGCGTGTGTGTGTGTGAGTGTGCGTGTGTGCACTCACTCGTTAGTTGCACATTTTGCCAGCCCTTTTTCAGTTGAATTGTTTTTGTTTTCTGCGCTCTGCCAAGCATTGTCTTGCGTCTAGCTGCAGCGCCACCTGGCGGCCCGAGGCGCATAAAAGTCATCAATATTGCTTATTTGTAGCAGTCTCGCTCTCTCTCTCACTCTCCCTCTCTCTTTCCCTCTGCTGTGGCTATTATTGTTTGGTCGTCATTGGAGCTGCTTTCCTTTCGCTCGCCCACAAACCGAAAACTCTTACACAGCCGCGCGCTCTTCTACTCTTCTACGCTTTGCCTCTCCTGGTCCCCTGCTCTGCTGCCCTCCTGCTCCCCCACTCCCGACTGCACAAATTGCGTTTTGTTCTACTGCCGTCGCCGTCGCCGTCGCCGCCTCTGCCTTCGCTTCCGCTTGTGTCGTTTTTATTGTTGTTTTGTGTGTTGATTTATGTGTGCTGCATGTGTGGGCGTGTGTGGGCTCGAGGGCGGTGCCTGCAGCTGGAGTTGTCCTCTCACTGACGCAGCGTCGCCGTCGTTGACTTCCCTAGAGAAGGCAATGAGTGCACTGCGCGGTGGCGGCAGCGTCAGCGGCGACTGCGACTGCGGCTGCGTCTTGTTGCGCATACAAATTGGTTTTAGTTATTAATGGTGTGTATAATTAAGCGGGTGCCTTTTGTTGCCAACTTTGTCTGCAGTCTGCCGGAATGTTTCTTAATAATTTGTGTGCGCATCGCTCAAGACAAACAGCGCAGCAACAGGAGCAGCAGCAGGCAAGTGAGTGGCAAGTGGAGAAGGGGCAGGGGGGTGCAAGTAATAGCTTGAAGGAGCGCTAAAAGAAAGTGCAGCAAGCGCCATTTTGATTTTATGACAATGTGTGTGTGCGAGCAGGACAGCTATATGCACATGCATGCAGTTTTACGAGCAGCTGCTGAAATCATTTAATTGCATTTCAGGAATTTAATCGCAATTAAAGCTTAAGCTTAGGGAATCTGAATTTTATACACGTAAGTCTAACTCAAATGAGAGAATTTTCTTTTGAGTATTAATCAGCTTTATGAGGAGGCATATTCAGAATTGCAGATAATTGAAGATTTGGAGTGGAGTATACTCGACTAATAGATACGCTAGACATTACTATTAAATAATATTAATGAGCATTAATAACTTTGATTATATAGTATTTATAGTTGACTATATTGCACTCTTATAGATGTATTAATATTATGTATTTTTTAATATCATATATAATATTAAATAGTTAAATAGTATATATTGTATTTAACAGAGAGATACTGATAAGAGCAGGTAATCGAGGTAGAAGCTTAGAGTGTACTCGACTAAGATATACTCGTACTAAGAGATTAAATAATATTAATTATAAAGTATTTATTCTTTATTATATTTTTCTTATATATAGAAATATCATATATATTATAATATATTTGCTAATATTAATATAAGAATAATATTATTAATATAAGAAATATTTGAGGGACAAATTTTGGAGTTAGGGAATTTGAGTTTTTCAATCTCAAATCAAAATGTATGAACTTTCTGTTGAGTATTAATCAGCTTTATGGGATAAAATGATAAAAGCAGGTAATCGATGTAGTAGAGTAGAGTGTAATCGACAAATAGATATTCTAGGCATTATAATATAAAATTATATAGAGTTTATACTTTATTATATTCAACTTAAATATACAATTATCATATATATTTTAATTCATAAAATATAAATATAAGAAATAGTAATAATAATAAGTAGTTATAGTACTTTGGGACTAAATTGCTACTTTAAACAATATCTACATCTGGACTGATAGATATTAAGCGTAGATTACACTAATCATACGAGTTAAATTTATAATCTTTGTATTTGCTGAGTACTAAACAGTCTAGCATGCTCGACAGTTGCTTCTTCCACTTGATCTACTGCATTACACTGAGCTTCTCTGTACACACACACACACATACACTCAAGTACCATTCTCAACTTGTCCCTTCAGTCATATGATCCCACTTGGACTCCCCCACACTCAGTCGGCATTAAATTTGTTATTCCGCAATCCTTTGCACGCTTCATTAGAGCGTTTACTTATTTTACGGCTTTGGCGAGCTTGATTAACTTTGGCCAATACACGAGCCCAAAAACGGTAATAACCCCAAGGGGGGGCCCCAAAGAGCTCACAAATCAGAGCAGGCCAAGTTGTTGTTGGCCCAAGTCAAGTTGAGGCAAGTCCGGTCGGCCAAGTCAAGAACAACTGTTTTCTGTTTTGTGACCCTTCTTCAATTAAAAAAAGTGCCAGAAACAGGGCTAAAGCCCGAGCTGCCGCAGTGAAACCTAACCTCATGCTCTGACCCCTAACCCGTGCCCGACCCCGACGCACTGCTTGTTTGTCTATCAATCAGACGAACAAATAGCCGAAAAAATAAAGCTCTTGGACTTAACAAATTTGGGCCGCAATTGAAATCTAAACCTTTTTCTTTCTCTCATTACGAATGCAGAACGTGAAGAGAAAGCAGTAGAAGAGAAGAGGAGGACGAAAACCGCAGAGTGGGGAAAATCTTTGCACACTCATGCGATATTTGCTTAATAAATGTATTCCCCTTCTTGATGGGCTTGACGCCTACGCAAACTTTGATTTCGCGAGGAAAATACCAAAAATAGAATACTGCAAAAATACCAAGAGCAAAGGCGAACGAGAAAAACACTGCTAAATGCTAAACAAATGTTGCTTTAGCAACTTTTAATTGAATGTATACAATCGAAACCGAATGGGAGAGAGAGAGAGACTCGGAGAGAGGGAGAGAGAAACAGAGAGAGAGAGTGCGATCGAGTGAAATATTCATAAATTTTGTATGGATTCTCGTGGGGTGCGGCGCACTGGAAAAACTTTATCGGCACATGCAGCTCTCAGTTCTCCCGGGTCTCAGTTCGGTTTTCTTGCTTAGCAAAAAGTAAACCACAACTTTTCTAATTTATTTCCCATACACACACACACACACATACATACACGTACACGCATACTGGCGCATATTTTCTGTTAATACATATTATATAATACTTTGTATTTTTCTTTATTCCCGAGCAAGCCAAGAAAAGCCAACCGAATTCGAGCCTTTTGTTCTAAGCAACTCGACGACAGCCCTAGCTAGCCCTGCTTGAAGAAAAAGTGAGCAAGGGGGAGAAGTGTGTGGAAGGTTCTCCAAGCAAAGTTTGCGCCCTCAGTTGAGTCCACAGCAAGTGCCGAGAGCTTGCCGTTTTCCCAGTTTTCCCCGTGCCGCAGAGAGTTTCCAAGTTTCCTCAGTTGGTTTGGGTGTGCTCTCCCTCGTGGGCCTTGCCGCCGCGAGTGTTGACTGTGGTGGGCTGAGCAGCTGCTGCCGCTGCTCCTACTGCTCACCTCTCTCCCTATGCCCCAATCTCTTCCCCAACACTGCACAGTTTCAGGAATTACGAGGTTGCATGCACAGTACTTTAAAGTGCAAATTTTAATTTTGCCATAAATGTATCGAATTTGCAAGGAGACTGAAGATTGTATAATAAAATAGCTAAATGCTTTATCGTCAAATTTTTGTATATTTTTATTTAGACACAACGATCTGATTTGGCTTAAGTGAAGCTTTTTATTCATTGACACAAAGACGCTTTGTATTTTCATACAGTTTTAATTGTGATATCTTTTATCATATCTTTTATCACAAAGTTTACTACAAATTTAATTTAATTAAATAGTAAAAGTTTTCGATTCAACAAATTTTAAAACTTGAAATATATTCCCATAGAATTTGCAACACGAAAACACTTCTGTATTTAAAGATTATTATTTTTTTATAATATTTTTACAATATCTTCTATAGTCTACATTCATCCAGTATCGTATTTTCTAATTTATAAACTTTTCTGTAGTTAAAGATATTTTTTTTTTAAATTTCATTATCCTATGTGTAAAAACATAAAGTTTTCTACATCTAAATTTACTGTTTTTATTTATACTTTTAAGATTTCTCACATAAACTAAATACATTTATTATTCTATTTTCAAACTTATAAACATTTCTGTATTTAATATTCTTAATAATCTATATACAATTATTATCCCATTTTCCAACTTATAACATATGTATATATATTTTTCTTCATATTTTTTAAATGCCATCTATAATCTACAATACACCAAACTACTATTCTTGCTTTTTTCGCTTCCCCTTGTAATCCTATTACCGAATTCTTTGCGATAATCAGGCGAACGCATTTCAAACGCAAATCTTATGACTATTTCCGCCGTTGAGCATGCTACAACAATTGCCCGGGCACGTTTACCTGGTTTACCTGGTTACCCCGACCAGTTAGAGCCCTCACGTCTCCCCGTCCGCAGCCCACCAAATTTAATTTCGTGTAATGAGCATTTTACTGAACTCTCTACCAACTCTTGCAACCTCAGAACTTTCGGGTTCTTCGTGTCGCGGGATAATTGAGTTTAATCCGCGCAGCACGCGACCAGCAAACGGGACATTTAAGGACAACGAGCTGAAAGAGAGAGATGAGGGAAGAAAGTGGAGGAGGGAGCAAAGCGAAGAATGTTACACACAGAAACCGCAGAGAAGCGTGCGGGAATCTGCCAGCCAAATGGGAGATTTATTTTTCTTGATTTTCTGTTTTGCCAAATGGGAAATTAAAATAAATTAAACAAGCTCCGCCGTTTTCCTTTATTGTTTTCCCCTAATCGGAAAAGGGAAAAGCAGTTGGAGAAGACGAAGAAGGATTTTTCGCTGTCCTTCAATGGCAAATATCACATGCTGCTGCTGCATGATTTATGGCAGCTCCCAGGAGCTTCATTTATTTATAGCATCGCAGCCTTAGCCCAAAACCGAACCACAGGCACGTCTCAACCAGGGGAAAAAGCCAGGAAAAGCGGGAAAATTCCATTTGCATTTGGAATTTTCAAACGAAAATGCCGAATGCCGAAACGCAACCTGCGCAATTTCATAAATTTTAATCCTTTTTTATTGCCAAGGAATGAGTACAGTGCCAGATAGCAAGGGGGGGAGAACAAGAAACACGAGGATGGCGGGGGGTAGGAGTGGTTGAGCGTTAGAGGAAGAACGCGACAGGCAAAAGGTGCGCTGAAAATGGAAAGTGAAATACACGAAACTCATTTCCGTCGTGCACCACGTTGACTTCCCTGTCGGAGGAGCAAAGGCAGAATGAAGCAAACATATAAAGTACTGCGATGGACAACATATACCCAACTAGAAAATACCCTGCATAAGAGTTGTTAATAAAAATTAACAAGCAGATAAAGGCAAACTAAGTGTAGGAATTCCGGAGAGTTTTTTAAGTAAAACAAATAGGGAAATTTCTGTATCTAACTTAAATTGCATGACCAGAAAATACCCTTCACACAAGTAGAGAAAATGTGAAACAAATATACTCAAAGCAATTAAAATGAATATTTGAGCACAAGTACGGCTTTAACTTAAGTCGGTGGTAATCTACTGAGGCTAACAGTACATTCACGACTTGGAAATACCCTTCTAGTGTACACGACAGTTGACAACAGGTTGCTTAGCAGATATATACAGGTCAAGATGGCAGAGATATATACGAAGCTGTAGCTATTATTAATTTGCTATCCCAGTTAATTCGGACAATACGTTTTCGACTATGAAATACTCTACATGCAAAAAATACACAAATTTAAAAGAATAGCGAAACTAAGGCCACTTTGGTGGTAATACGAAACTAGCCGACGAGTAGTGGTAGTAGAGAGGAAAGACCAAGAAGGGTCGACAATTGTCTGAATTTGGTGCTTTTTGAAAAGGTAAAGTGCTCAGTGCAGCACTAATTACTTTGCCACCTCACATTATGAGTATGAGAGTGTGTCCGCGTGTGTATGGTTGTGTGTGTTTGAGGGCGTGGGGAGGCACACTTAATATCAAGCATACGCCGCGTTGAATGCCTGCGGTTAGCAGGGGAAACTTGCCACTTCCCTGTCGCTTTGGCTTTGGGGTCGGCATTTAAATATGCAGCCAACTGTCGAAAAGGAAAAACAAATGAAAACTGCCAGGAAAATGTCGCACAGGCGAGGAGAGAAGTGAGCGGAACAGGCCAGTGGAGGGCAGTGCAGAACGCGAGGCAAATCCGCGCGGATGCGTCAACTCGTAGCGTGTCCTGTCGCGCATAATTTATACATGTCTAAGCAGGCTTTGCCCGCGAATGCATGTGTGTGCGTGCGTGTGGGATGTGCCATGTTAATGTGTGTGCGTGGGGTGTGCCATTGAAATGACAGCGAGACAGAAGTCAAAAATGCCGCGCAAAGTTGAAATTGAAGTGCGGCAGAAGAACTGCAGGAGCTCAACCTCAACAACATCGCTGCCTCCCTTCTGCGGAGAGAAATGGATGAATGCGCTGAACGAAATGAATGACATGAATAACACTCGTGAATGCCATGAAATAGTGCGCAAATAAGACCAGAAATATCTTGGGTGTCTGGAACTCCGCACAAAGGGGGAGCTTCAATTGAAAAATTCAAAATAAAGTGCAAATTTTGAACTGAATGAAACATGAATAAAATTTAACATGATGTTGTGAGGGAATTCCTTTTTTAGAACTAGGCATTAACAGTAATCCGAATATTAATATGTTAAACCCCTATCGGCAAGCAATTGGTTTTGCAGGCATTTTTTTTCGATATTTATAAACCGAAAACTATCATAATAAATGAATTTCCACTTTTAAAGCCTTTGGTCGTATTACAGACTTGTAATTCAAATTTTATCTGTCAATTGGATGATATAAAACATATAAGCAAGTTTTTCCGTCAAGCTGATTGCACTCAGAATATGAAGTTTCAATTGCATAATCCAAAATAAAGTATAACAAGGCAGATCAATTCCGCAATTAGGTACATATTTTATTTAAAAACTATGAATAAGGTATAAAATCCAAATAAAATCAGGCTGATCATTCAGATCTGTCTTCTCTGTTGCGATGCCATCATTATCAGTAGTTCCATTATGCTCTTGAAGCAGCGCTTAATTGTAGCACTTCGCAGTGTTTGGCTGTCAATTCTAAAAAGCACTTTGCCCCCCATCAAAGGTTCAACAAACTGTTGCACAAGTGGCAAAAAGCAACAACACAGCACAAACGGAAAAAACAGAAAGAGAAAACGCGAAAAATTGCGACACGCGACATTAAAAACGTGGCAGGCAATAAAAATTGAGGTCAACAGTGGCAGAGGCAGAGGCAGAGGCGGAGGCAAAGGCAGCTAATGAATAACAAAGGGGCACGTCACGTCAGAGGGGAGTGTGGAGAATGGCAGGGGGGACTACAACTGAGTCAAGTTTTATCAAGATGCGCAATTAAATATGGAAATGTGCAGAAATGGCAGCAGGCCGAGGGCAGCAATGCGGCATGTTGCACGTTGCGCGTTGTTGCAAGCGCAACGACAACGGCAGCAGCAACAGCAGCAACAACATGAAATCTGCACACGCGACAAGTGTCATTAGCGTCCAGTGGCCTTTCCCCTCACATTTCCCCTGACTCCGGCAACGGAAATAACAAGTAAGAAAAGCTCTAGTCAAACGATCACGACTGTCTCATACCCTTCACCCAGTTTGAGCATTACATACGATATTTTTCTGTGTCATTAGGGTCCCCTCTCTCACATTTCTCGGCAGCAGAAATAAGAAGCAAAAATCTAAACTACACGACTATCTTATACCCTTCACTTAGAAAATACAATAAAATTTAATAATAAATTAATTAATTAAATTAATAAAATTATGTAAATTCGTAAGATTGCTAAGATTGATAAATTTATACAGATAAACGTAACTTAATTACATCAACTTTATGTTAATCTCTAATCTAAGACCACATTTTTGCAAGTTACTTACCTTTACACAAACTGAATATACCATTCGTACCCGTTTTAATGGGCGAATGGTATAAGAAAAAACTTTAAAACAATCAAATGTCATTTTGCGGCACATTTTATTAAGTGCAATGTGGGCGTTTGTGCGCTGCAGGCGTGGCACGTGCACTGAATTGTGGTTAGCAAGGGGATGGTGCAGGGAGTGTGGTAGGGTGTACGGGCAATTGTTGTATATGTGTTAGTTAAGTGTTGTTGTCGACGCATTTTGCGATTATTTGCAGCAAATATTTGAAAATTAAACACAAGACCCACGACACGGTCAGGGGGCTGAGGCTGGGCGGGGGCTGGGCAGAGGCGGGTCAGAGGAGGGGCACAGACATGCCTAAAATTTGTTGAGAATTTATATTACGTGTCGACAGAGCGGCAGCTGCTCTGCTCCAGTCGAGGTTACAACCGAGGGGCAGGCACAGACAATGCAAACAATTTCAATTTGCATGTCGGAAACAAGGACACACACGCACACACTCGCACTCATACACACTCGCACAGTCGCACACACACTTGTAAAATGGCTGCCAAAGTTCAAAATGCAACTATGCGAGGTCGTCCTCGTCAGTTGAGAGGTGCTCGGTGGTGTCAAAAGGGGAAGGTGCTGCCAGAAGTGGAATAGGGTCGGCAGGGGAAGGAGGAGCTCTGAGGGGGTCTTTAAGTGGCGGTTAGCAGCATTTGCGGTGCTTTGGAAACATATGGAGCCGAGCTGAAAGAACGTGTCGAGCGAAAGAACATGTCAAGACACGATTATATAGGCAGGCACATGGGTAGGGCACTCTAGGTAGGAAGGGGCAATCTGAGAGTGTTTATACAGGTCTACAAACACGTTTCGCATATGTCGAACATCCCTTGCAGGTGTCGCCCTCTGTGTAGACTATTGAAATTGCCTGAAATGACTTGTAAATTGAATCGATTGAACAATCATTGAATATGGCAATACGTTTGAAATACATATTTTGTGTCGTGTTATATACACAACGTACTCGATCAAAAGGATAATTAACAACCAAGCCACTTCCAAAATATTATAAACAAATTTTTATATAAGACTACTACATACCAAGTAAAGAAACTACAGTAAGATTTCATTTACTCAATTCGAAACAAGTTGTTTCGCTATTTTTCAAATAAAATAAAAAAGTGTTATTATGAAACAAAACAAAACTAACAAAAAAGAAAAAAAAACACAAACGCAATATTTTAGAACTATAGAACTATAGGTTATTTCACGTTTCTACTTTACTTATAAAATTGATTTTGGAGTGCAATGGGCATCACATCCAAAAGTCTAAAATCCGCTATCTGCGTAATGCTTCACGGGACCTTTGTACCAAATTTAAGGTTTCTAGATTTTTTAATTCTTTTTAAAACCGTAAAATTTGTTGAAAATCCACATTCTGCGTAATGATAAAAGAGACCTTCCTACCAAGTTTGGTGATTTTAGCTTTTATAATAATTGCGTTTTTTGCAAAATTAATTATAATTTTTTTTTTTTAATTTTTCAATGGGTATAATTACGATTGTTTAAATTGTACCTGAAAATACCTTCTAAAAAAGTGATGAACAACGTAAAAAAAATCATAAAGTTTTATAGAAAACTGTTGTGATTTCTTTTCCATTAAAAACTGATTAATTTAGAAAGTCATTCAAGCAGTAAGGAATTATTAAATATATTAGTAAATTTAAATATAGCTAAATTAAACTAACTCGATGTTATATATTATATTTTCAAGCATTTAGTGAAAATAAGTATAATATAATAAATTTGTAGTGTACTGTATATGGCATAATCTGAGCAGCTTCCAACTATTCTCATTCATACACCGCTATCAGCTCTCCTCCTCTTTTACATATAAATGGACAGTCAAAAGAGCCTTTTGCATATGGCGAAATCTCTGTTAACTGGTGCCTGCCCCTCTCTTCCCCCCCGAAAGTAACTTCCCTCAGCTTTGAGTCGACCCACTTTAATCTGGCTGACAATTTGCAGCAGCTGCTGCGCCAGTCAATTCACCTGCTCACCTGGTGTTCACCTGGCGCATATCCTGTCCGCAGTTCCTGCTCGTACTATGCACGACTGTACCCTACACACATAACGTATCTGTATAGCCATATCTGTGTCTCTGTGTGTAATGTGTCACCTGATGGAACCTGAGGGAACCTGATGGAACTGTCAACTGTCATTTAAATTTAATCGCGCGTTGTTTCTCTTTCGCTTTCGCAGTTGTCGCCGCGATTATTGTCAACAGTTGTAAGTCCCCGCAGTTGCCCCAGCTGCCCCCTCTGCACCACGCTTCTGATTTTAATTACTGCAGCACAAGACACAGCGCAAGAGTCAAAAGCAAGCTCAGTCCCCTCCACTCCCCCTGGCTTCCAGGCTGCCTGTCGCTTATCGCTTTGCTCTATAAAAATAACACACAGCGACATTCTCTCGCCTCTCTCTTTCGCTCTGTCACCGTCTCTGTCTCTGTATCTGTCTCTATCTCTGTGTCTGTGTCTGTGTCTTGCTGTTCTACTCCTCGCCCGGCAGCTCTGCTCCATTTAGATAAGTGACACATAAATTAAGCAATTTTCCTTTTATTTTCCTCGCCTTCGCGCGTCCCGCCCAAACGGGAATAATTATAAAACAATTGTCAGGCTTCTTTGGTTACTTTCGACTTTTTCTGCTTCCACTGCTGCTACTTCACTGGCTTTTCCCTTTTTAATTTTCCCATTTTTTCCATTTTCCCCTGTGTTCTTTACAGTTACCAAATGAAAAATTGTCGAGAGTCGTGCGATCCATCGCAGCTTTATTGTTGTTATTATTCTTATTATTGTGATTAGGCCCGTTCACATATTCGACTTAATAGTCGAGCATACCCCTCTCCCCCCCTCCCCCCTCTGTTCCCAGTCCCGTTCCCTTTCCCTCTCCCATTCGTTCTTCGGCTTTATTTGCCGTATTATGTTTTATCATCGTGGAACGCTGTGGCACTCGAGTGTTAGATAAACATTTTGACAGCTCCGTCATAAAGCTGCCTACAGATACGCGGGCGGTCGGCCGGAGTTGAAAGGAGTTCAAGCACTGTGCGGGCTCTGTTTAATTGTGACTTAATTGCAGCTAGTAATGAGCAAAGCGCTTTGAAAGCACTTCAAAGGGGAGTTCAGCCAAAGGTTCCCCAGTCTGCAGAAGCACATGAAGGTGGCTGTCCAGCATGGAAGCCTGGCCAAAGAGTTAACCGAACTAATTGAGAACAAGTTTGGAAACTGAGTAATTTATTATTCTCTTTGGAGTTTCATAAGTAAAATTTACAAATAGAATGCAGTCTGAGGAAAGTGTCTGAAAAATAGGCCTCAAAGTCTTTTGAGAAAGAAGTTCAATGAAGCATTAAAATTCTCAGAAGACTTTAATGGAGTATTGACTGAGGTCATTAATCGCTAAAAACCTTAAAAATCATTTTAAAACTCATTTAAAATATAACTTAGTCTCGGTAAATAAAGAGAGCTTTGACACAAAAGCTTTTCAGTTCTTAGAAGTTAAAAGCACAATGAAGCTTAGTATTTAGTATTTAATAAAATAGTATTTATTTAAAAACTCAGAAGCGTTGAGTTCCTATTCCAATGGTGCTCTCTATTGATTTACAATTAAAAAGGCAAAGCTCTAAAAGCATATTAAAAAGCTTAAGCAAATGCTTCGCCTTGACGATTCTACAGTAAAGCTCTATACGCATTTACAGTCTGTGAAGAGCAACTCGCAAATAGTCGCACGGCGCTTACTTTTGTTACGAACTGTTAATTGCAGCTCGAGATGGCAGCAAGTGCTGCCTTTTGATTGACAATCAAAGCGACTGACACCTCATTTCCAGGCCGAGCTCTGCCCATTTCTGCTGACAAGCTTCGTCTGCTCAAGGCGACGCCTTTGTTCGCCTTTGTCGCACTGTAATTTCACTCACACATTCCGAGAATTCTCACATATTCTCTCAATTCTCAGCTGTGGCATCGGGCACAGCTCTGGAGCTGCGACTCCATTCCGACTTAACCTGCACCTTTGTGTACCATAGTTATGTATTTGGCCAACAGATTAACACCTCGAGAGGTTGTTTGCCGCACGGAACTTGTTCGGGCCAGGCCGGGAGAAGCGGGCAGAAAGCACTTGCAGAGGCAGCAGTTGGCAAAAACTTTTATTTTTCATTATTTTTTCCCCTTTTGCTTTTGTTTTTGCTTTCTTTGGCTCTGCCTCCGCCTCCGCGTCTGCCATTGGCTTTGGCTAACAATCAAATGCAATGGCATGACTAAAAATGGAATTCTGCTGTCTGCACTTCATCAACATGCGGGACCCCAAATGACTGCAGGGGCAGACGGATTGGCGGACAGAGAAACAGACGGACAAGCAGACAGGCCGACATACGATACTGAGAGACAGACAGGCGAACAGACACACAGACAGACAGACGGACACAGAGATAGAGCAGCGGACAGACAAACGGACAGTCAGAAAGTCATCGCTGCTAACTGAAGTCAGCGCCAAACTCGACTCGAACTCGACTTCGCTCGACTCAACCCGTTCCCAACACGCATTCCTCATGCCATACAATACAATTGACATGCATTGTTGTTGCTGTTCTCGTACTTGTTGTTGTTGTTGTTGTTGTTGTTCTTGTCGAATTGTCACTGCCTGCTGCAGATATCCCCTGCAGCCTGCACCCCTGCCTCGACTCCTCTTTCGCTTTGTCAACTGACTGCAAAATGCAATTTTCCAAAATGGCACTCAAAACGAGTTTCGCCTTGGAAGGACTCGAACAGAACTGGAGCTGAGGCTGCGGATGAAACTGGAACTGGTTCCAACTCAGCGTCAACAGCAAATTGTCTGCTCTTCATTTATCAATACTGCGATCCCTAGTTATCCTCGTTCTCGCTTCTCCTCGTTCTCTATTTATCTCTCTCTCTCTCTCTCTTTCTCTGTCTCTTTCTTTGCTTCCCTTTCGCGGACTGAAGCCGGTTTGCTTTCAATAACATTTCATTTCGATACGGACTTTGTCTTTCTATCGGACTGTCTGTCTATCCGTCTGTCTGTCTGTCTGTCTGTCTGTCTTTCCGTCTGTTTGTCTGTTTGTCTGCTATTCCGTCTACGCCTCTGCTGCCTTCGTTATCATTGTCGCTGCTTTCTGTTTCTTCTGCCGCAAAGTGAAGATCAATATCAAGACTTGAAGCTGGCGGCAGGTGGCGTTCAGCTACCTCTCTGTCTCTCTCTCCCGCTCTCTCTATCTCTCCCTTTTTTCCTGCCTAGTTTATTCGCTATTTCCAGTGGCGGAAATCGCTTAATACGTGGGACGTGCAAGTGTGGAACGTGGAAGGCATTTGCTTTAAGGTTTTCCTCTGCTGCTTTCCCCCTCAATTCAATTGGCGCGCTTTGATGTTCCACATTCCTGCCTGCGCTGCCTGCCCGCTGTGCTGCGCCTCTGCCTGCTCTGCCTGCTTGCCTGCTCTACCTCGCCTCGCTCTCCTCCACTCCCTGTTATTTATTGTATTCGTTTATCTGCATTTTTGCAGGCGCTTATAAATTTCGATTCGCATAATTTGCTAAGGAATCGCAGCACAACTGACTTTTATGGCCAGGAATTATATTTCCAGATATTTTCGCTTTAATGGGCGTAAAAAACGCAATGGCGCCATCTGTCGGCAAGAGTCGGAGAGGAAAGCGCGTATGATCTTTGCGAAGAATGCAGGGGCTATAGAAGACGTCGCAAGGCAATGTTTTAGAAAGCAAATACTGCTGTACATATCTGTAACTTAAATATTCCAAGTAGGAGGAAAGAATACCCAGAAAAGCATCACATAGTCATTTTACAGACATTACTGTTCTATCTTAAAAAAAAATTAAATTTTATCTTTTATAATATTATAATAATAAAATCAATTGGAACCTTTATTAAAATCTGACATAATTTCGTGCAGTGCATTAGATTAAGTCACTTTCTTGAAGAACTAAGCAAGCCATTTTAGAAAAAAATATGTTTTATTTTTATAATTTTGCATGATTATCGAAAAAGTTAATTTCACCGCTGTGTCTACTTTACAGACTATAATATAAGTTATAGCAAACTCTCCCCGACTTTCGTGCAGTGTAGTCGTAATTGAGACGGCGACTTGATGACTTGCAACCACAAGTGGCAGCAGTTGCAGCTCGCATATCGCACACTTCTTGCTGCAGCTCGAGGCCACTTTTCGTCGTCTGCAGAAGTCAAAATAGATTTCGCAGACGGATAATGCACGCCTGCCACACAGCAAACAGCGTCGCTCAAGTAGCATGTGCTGCATGCGTTGCATGTGTTGCATGTGTTGTTGCAACATGCTTTCATCTTCGACATTTAATGTCTGCATCAGGCGAAATGCAGCACAAATATTTGAGGTAAATAATCGGTCAACGAAGTGGGAGAGAGGCAGGCACACAGCAGTAGAGTGAGATAAACAATGCTTAATTTTACTTTTACCTTTTGGCTAAATATTTACACAATGATTGAGGCAACAGGCCGGAGTCGACTCCGCTCGGAGTTCGTTCGCAGTTCAAAGTCGCCTTTGCCGACGCTTGTTTAAACAATTTACAATCCACTGCCGCGTCAACGTCTGCCCCTGTGTCCGATATAAGCCCAAACTGCAGCCCCCTGCCCCCTCCCCTTACCATCAACCACTCTCCCTCCGCGCTGCTGTTGACAGCGTCACAAATCGAAGCGAGTGACGGACGTGCCCCACGAGTCGGAGTCAGAGTTGGCAGCGAGGCAGAGAGAGAGAGAGAGAAAAAGATGAAGGCAGGGGAGTCGCAGTTGGAGTCGTTCGTTTGCGCTGCTCATTAGCGCTATTTATAAACATGTTACAGGTTTATCCTCTGCTTCTTTCTGCCTCAACTGCCTCCTCTCCCCCTCTTCATCGATTGACTCTTCGGCCCCAAGCCTTTTTTATGGCATGCTAATTCAGTTTTCACCTCAACTTTTTTTTTCTGCCTGCAGCTCGGCGCAACTTGTCGCTTGCCGCAAATTATTTACGCCTGATTGCCTTGTGAATACTTTCAATTAGTTCATCTGCCCCGTTTACCCACTTTGATATCGACCGTAGCTGCTCTCCATTCCCACACAGATTCCTCAATTAGCCAGCTTTGGCCAATGCAGCTGCATTCGAGCCGATGAGCCGCAAAGAGCTATTATTGGGCTGCAGCGCATGCATGCTTTCAGCAAAGATCTTACCTTAATTCTTCTAAGAAATTAAAAACATTTAAAATTAAACATAAAAAAAAATAATAAAAAACTTTTCAAAAAATTCAAAATATTTAAAATTAAATTTCATCGCTTTAAATTGTCTGACATTATTGTCAAACATGTATCTTTCTCACCTTAGTACATGAATATTTAAGTAGTATATTTAATCTATGTGTCTTTCACTCTCTGCCTTTATGATTCAGCTAAAACAATGAATAAAAATTTGGAAAATTAAGAAAAATATTAGGCGTTTATGAAACGAAACTTGTGGTTGATAATTCACACGATCTTGTAGTTCTTAAGATATTGTACTAGTTCTATTTTATTCTCTCTCTGATAACATGTATTAATTGTTATTAAATTAATTATTATATTATTTTATTGACTCTTTGCACAGCAATCGATCTCTCTATATGGTGGAATCCTTTGATCTTTTCTCCCTCAACATAAATATTTAAATAGTATAATTTCTCTAACTATCGCTCTGCAATAAGCCCGAAAATATTTATATATATATTTATATAAATTTGGGAAAAAAACAATAGATTGTATGGCACTTAATGGTGCCCGATCTCTATCCCGATCTCATCATAAACCTTGCAATAGGTGTCTTTCGTTCTCTTGCTTTAATTCTAATATTTTCTTCCTCGAAAATCTGTATCTTAATCGTACTAGTACTGGAGTAGGTTCTCATTCTGCTTCCATCTAATAATTCTAAAATATCTGCTGCTAAACAATACATCTCTATCTCCAATGCTAGTTATATTTACAAGTTTACTTTCTGCCGCTCTCTCATAATTCTAATCTTTCGCTTCTTTTCTTCCAGGCGACATCCTCTCCGGAGTATGCTTTGTGGGTCAATTGGACACGCACTCCCTGGGCGGCTTTCTCATACTGCCGCTCTGCATATACCTCTCGATCGGAGCACTCTTCCTGCTCGCCGGCTTCATCTCACTGTTCCGCATCCGCACCGTGATGAAGACGGACGGCAAGCGGACGGACAAGCTGGAGCGGCTCATGCTGCGCATCGGCTTCTTCTCGGGCCTCTTCATCCTGCCCGCGCTGGGCCTTCTCGGGTGTCTGTTCTACGAGTACTACAACTTCGACGAGTGGATGGTGCAGTGGCACCGCGACATCTGTAAACCCTTCTCCATACCCTGTCCGGCCGCACGGGCGCCGGGCACACCGGAGGCGCGGCCAATCTTCCAGATATACATGGTGAAATATCTGTGCTCCATGCTGGTGGGCGTCACGTCCAGCGTCTGGCTGTACTCCAGCAAGACCATGGTCAGCTGGCGCAACTTCGTCGAGCGGCTGCAGGGCAAGGAGCCCCGCACGCGGGCCCAGGCATATGTCTAGTATGAGACGGCGGCGGTGGCTGCGGCAGACGCCGAGGCTGAGGCGGGGGCTAACGAAAGTTATTTGGCATTTAGCACGTAGAGTCCTCCCCGCCCACAGCCCCTGCGCAGCCGGCACCCCCACCCGCCCCCGCCCCCGCCCCCTACTACTTGACCCCACGAGCATTGAAATGCAATTGTAGTCGTAGCTTAACTCACACAGCTTTGTATAAAGTTCATCTCTGTCCCTGTCCCCGTCCCCGTCCCCGTCCCTGTCTCTGTCTCCGTCTCTCGCCCCTTTTCCCAATCAAAATTGTATCCTAAGCTTTTGTTTACTATTTAGTTGTACGTTAAACCTACACACGTATTGTATGATATGAGAGCGGACCGCCCGCTTTCTTGTTGAACCAAAACTAACGCATAAGTTGGAGAAATATGTACTAGCCGTAAGTTATCCCTAGCTTCCCTAGAGTCTTAGTGTCCCTGCTAGCTGTTATCTGTCGCTCATCGCATCTGCCCGCTTCCCCTTCCGTTGCAGCAGATCTGGTATACGAATTATCTAAGTGTAGTTCCCTCGATTCTTGTGTCAATTTCGCATAGTTTCCCTCGTGACAGCTTTAAATGTGCCCCAACATTAATGAATCGCCAGGGTTGTCAGCACTTTGCAAAGAATAATCGCAGAAGATAAACAAATTATACAATTGTTTATCCTTGTGCTGACAGCATGTGCATAAACATAACCATTATATGTACACTATATGTATAGCCAAATTTGTGTGAACTAGATTTAGGCAGTATTCGAAGCGCTTCTGAGCACCCCTAGAAATCAGCCCAAATCGCAAGCCTTTTATTTATTTTCCGACACCAATTCACAGTCAAATTGCACACTTGTGGCGAATATAGCTGAAATAAACAGATATATATATATATATATATATATTACCCTATATATACTAAGTGTAAAATACAAGAATAAACTAGAAAGAGCAGAGAGCAAGTGCGATACACTCAACTGTATTATGTAGCAATAAATGTCCTCCACGTGCTAAACTTGAAGCGAATAATCTAACTAGAATTACAGACTACGATTATGGTTATATGATAAAGCTATAGCTATCGGTACAGCTATTGTATATTTATGGCGTATTTGTTAAACCAATTCAGTTTTCAGTTGAGAGCCACTCGTGTTTTTATTACATTTTTAATGACGTTGTAGTCATGGAACTTAGGAACTCACGGCCTGCATCGGGGCCAGGATTATAGGGCTTAGGCTGCATACTAATTGATTAATTAATGAACTAATTAAGCAAACTAATTAAGCAAATTCGAACAGCAGACGGAGGAAGGGAAGCGAAAACTGCCATTTAAATATCTGTTGACCAAGAGCATTTGTTTAACGCATTTAACTGCAACTTCTAATTTATCAGTTGTCACTATGATTTTGCTAATTAGAGAAACAGCAACAACAACAACAACAACAAATACAACAAGAGATAAAAATACATAATAAAATAAATGTAAGCAAACAGTCGAAGCCAAGGCGCGATTGTCGAACGCTGTAAAATAGAAGTGAAACTAAACTAAATTAAATACGATTAGTAAGCGAATAAACAATTATAAGTGTGGCATGAACAACAACAAACAATATGAACAAATAAAACTTTATTTTATTGTTAAAGACTGAACATCGGCAACTGCAACTTTATTGGGCGGAATGGGAAAGTTTATTTTCACAGCAAATGGTGCGGCACTATTGTACCCTGTAAGTGAGTGGGCAGACTGGGAGAGGATTTAGAATATTTGCGATACTGATAATTTAGCTATTGTGAGAGCCAGAGGCAACAAATTTAATATGCACACTTCTAAGAGTATTATGCATATTGTAGGGCTCAAGCCTTCAACTTTTCAACTCTGCCACGTCAATCTGAACTGTAAAATGGTTCTTTATGGCTTTACAGCGAACAACTAGAGCAAGAAGCATAAAACTTTATAGCATGAATGACGTATGAAATACGCATTTATGGCTTTTCGATTTTTATGTGATATTTGCAGCTTAAACCTTATAATTTAATATGCATATAGCTAACAAAAAATTTATTTTTTTCTGTAAAAAAAAATTTACAAAAACTATTTTCTATGCCAAATAAATATGTATAATTTAGTGCTCATATGGCGAACCAGAATTTACACTTTACTGTAATTTAGAATTCGATTGCGCAGAAAAAAAGTTATTCTCGAAACTATTTTGCATGCTTGATAAAACTTTTAGTTTTAGTTTTATGCACTTCTGATATAAAAGTTATTAAAAAAGAATTTTTATAGTTGCGAATAATTTCGTTGATGAGAGCGACAAAGTTTAGGAGTAGCATTGTGGCTGTTTATGACTTAAAGCGGATTTTCGTATTGCGTAAATGCATGGTATCCAGCAGTCGAGTACGTCTTAGCCTAGCGTTTTTGTTCGCCGATAGCTCGCATTACTGATGCTCATCTTCAACTAATTGCATTGTAGACAATAAGCTCGTGCTGCTCACCCAAAACTTTTCCCATTACAAGCAGCACAAGCACAGACTTCTGCTAGAACTCGACCACACACATACATACGTCCACTCACACTCAGTAGAAGCATTGGCCACAAAGCAGCTTCAAATTCAATCATAACTGGCCAACAACTGCACAACACAACAACACAACACAACAACACTACAACTGCAAAGGAACCTTCTCTACAAGCATTCGTTCTTCCCCCCATGTTATCCCCCCTCTTTCCCGCTGCACTTCGCTCAGTTCATTGCTGGGCCACACTGCCATAAGCGTCGAAATTTACGATCTGTGGAGCGAGCGGATGTGCGTGGTGGGAAGAGGGCATGGGGACAGGGGCCACCCACACGCCCATATAATTTTGATTACACTTGTTTTCTAAATACTCGGGCTATAAAAGAACCACAGTGGAACATGTGTGCGCGATGCCTGGCCCCAAATAAAATCCAGGACGACTGCGAGCAGAGTAGCGGGGGTGGCCTGGCATGTGGGATAAGCTGCTTGGCAACAAATTGCAGTTAAAACCGACCGCCAGAAATCTGAGCTCCTCCTCGCCGCAGCTCTCCACCGCATCCCCACCTTGCGCTACCCTACAGCCCTGCCCTGGAGGCACCTCTAGCAGCACGCACGCGGCGGGGCACGTCGTAAGGCTATGAAGGATATGGCGATGTTTTACAAAACACGTGGGCGATTTAACAACTACAACAAATAATAAAAAACGAAACAAAACTGAAACAGAACGAGAGCGAAAGCGGGAGCGAGCACCCGAAACAGAGCGCGAAACCAGAGGAACAACTACAAATGCAACCGAAACTTTTCTCCCGGCCCAAAAGCAAGAAAAGCAACAATAACAACAACAGCAACGACAACAGGAACACCAAGAACATTCAATATGGCCGCGGGTTCTGCTGCGTTTTTACGCGACCGCCATAAAAAAGTTATTAATGTGTGAGGTGTAGCTGTGCGTGAACGTGTGTGTGAATGTGTGTGTGGCCAGCTGCTGTGTGTGGGCAGCAGAAGGCACAAAATGGCGCGGGCGTGTGCAAGCGTTAATGTGGCAAAAATGTTTTTGCAATGAACTTTTCTATTTGGCTCGACAAGTTTTTTAATACTCTTACGGCAGTTCAGGTAGCTGAGCTATGTCAAGCGGAAAGACACGCTCTACAGTATCGAACTGTTATTAATGTAGGCAAGAGCACTTACCACGCATTATCTATATATATATCCCAACATTATAATCACCCAGATAATCTTAAAGCCAAGTAAAAAAAATTTATAGCTTGAGCTGTCGTTTTTTTCGAATGGAAGAAAAAAATCAACAGTTCCCGCAATGAGGTTTGTTTGACTCAAAATTAGACATTTTTACTTAACCGGAAATATATAATTCGAAAAAAGACCACTCATGTGTCGCAGTAGTTTGTTTACCACATAGCTAAGCTTGGTTCGTGACGTTTTGGATATGTCAAAATCAGCGAGAACTTAGTTGCGCACCTAAAACATATAGGAACACAATACTACATATTTCTGGATTTAATCTTCATACAGTCCCAAAAGCAATTAAAGTTCACAGGAAGTATAAGCAATTATCATGCTATATTTTCCTAAAATCGATATCCATCTTAACATCGAAATCTTCTCTTTGCAGTGTATTTCAAATTCGTTCTCGATTATGACGCGAAATATTATTTCCTTTTTATTATTTCTATTGCACTTTTTTCTGCCGCGTCGTTAAAATCATCAAGAAAACATATGAGCGGATAGACATTTACTGCGAGCGTGTGTGTCTATGTGAGAGTGTACCAGTATTTCGCGAAGTTACTAAAAAAATGTGCGAACATTGCAAGGGCAGTAAAAATGGGCAACTCCAAGGGCGACCCCTCAAAAAGCAGACGTGTCGCAGAATCCCTCACATTGGGAATCCCCATTCCCCATTTCTCTTAGCCCCTTCCCTTGATAAATACCGTAGTTCCACCCCGCTGCACGTTCCAAGATTCGCTTTGGCTGTAGCATACTTTCTAGCAATTCCAAGTGGGCATATCCCAGCCCCCAACACAGGCAGCCGTCAAGCTTAATTCAAATTTCAAACTAAAGTTTTATTGAACTTTTATTAATTATAGACTCAATTTTGAATGTCTTCGAAATTCTGGGTTTTTGTGACGCTGGTCTCTGTGGCCTTGGCGCACACCTACGTCTACACAGATAGCATCAAGTCAAGCGAGGACTTGGCCAACTACGACGTACTCATCCGCCTGAAGAACGAGCTTAGATGGGCCGTCAAATGGGCCCAAGGATGGTCCGAGGAGGCGCGCCAGGGGATTGCCGATTTCCGTAGAAGAATCGAGGAGTGGCAACTTGAGCGCGGCAAGAAAGTCGCATACGAGTTCACTTGCAACTAAGGCGAAGCTTCCCATGCTCCATGTTCCCAGTGGCCTTCCCCATGTATTTTTAATTCTTTTTACTGCTCACCGACAACAATCATTTTCAAAACAAACGGACAAAAAGCGACAAAGACTTCCCCTTAATTAATTACAAATACCCTGGCAGAAACAGAACCAGAACTGCAACTGGAGCTGGAGCTGGAAATGGAGTCGCAAAGCGGACGCCAGCGACAAACTGTGCAAATCGAATGCGTTTAATTGCGATTTCCAATTAGGCGACTCCCGAAATGAACCAGAACGTAAAACAAGAGGCGAAAATAGTTTTTCGCAGAATTCACTTGACTTTGGCTCTTTGACAAAGCGAAAACTGAAAGTGGAGACAGGATAAAGGAGTAATTAAAGTGAAAAACTAAAACGCTTCCCAGTACACTAACAATTTGTGCTGTTCCATTGCCAGAATGGGATTGTAGCTGTCATTGGATTGTATCTACCAACACTAAAATATAATTATTTAATTCAATTTTAATTGAATCTTATGTGTACTATAGACACCGCTGAAGTGACGGTCAATTAAAACTGAGATATTACTGTCCAACAAAGCTGCTGTGGGTTAATAGTATCTTGCTAAATTAAGCATTCGCTAACATCGCTTATAAGATAAACTATACCTTAAAAAAGCAATAAGGTGTTAACAGGTAGAGAAAATTAAGTCGACCACACTCGACTGTGGGATTTCATTCTTGATATGGCGCACGGTTTCCTTTCAAACCAAAAAGGTTTATAGAAAAAATAATTTAAGAATATTTTTTTTCAGCGTTGATCCAAAGTTTTAAATTTTTTCCCCGAATCATTTTCAATTCACGACATATATTTTTTTGCAATCAGGCAACTTAAAAATAAAAAACTGTGATGTTCCATTCGACCATTAAAATGTATAAAATAGGCAAAAGGAGGCGTGTCAGACCATATAAACTATATTCAATATATTATTAAAAACTTAAGATTTTACTTGTTCATGAGGATTGTAGCAAATAAGATACAGACTAAAGTTTTTATCAACTTGTTAATTATCTATATTGGGTGCCGGAAACACTATATTTCGTATTTATACTAAAACTGATAAGAAAATGTTTGAGATGATAAAATTGTAGGCAGTTGTATTCTCAGGAAGACAATGGAGCTACAATATGAAAAATAAAATGTAACTATCTGATTGGAGGAAAAACCCAAATTAAATTAATTCGGCAGAAACTAAAGTTATTTGGACTCGCAGTAAGCTTTTTTGAGAATCAAAATCTGTGTTCACTTGCCGCAGGCTCATTCGGGCTTATGTGTGTTGGAATATGCAGCTGGGACTTGACTCGATTGCGAGGTCTCTTTATAGTCTAGTTTTACTGTCAAGTCGACACTTTCTTCCCCATGTTAGTCGCAGCTACTAACCTAAGCTGGAAACCAGCTGTAATTCTAACAGATGCGTCAAACTGCAGCCCTATGAAATTTGACGAGCGCTGCGGGTGTCGGAAACTACTTGGGAGCCCATTCGAGATGCTCGGGGCTGATGGTTGGAGTGCGAAGCAGCACAAACAATGGCAGAGTTAATTGCTAGAGCGAATTACAACCCCGGCGAGAACAACTTGAGCCTTGGCTCGCAAATTGCCAAAAGGAATCCTGTGGCGGAACCAGAAAAAAAATCAGCGCAAGATTCGAGTGTGGGGTGCGGGGTGGGGAAGCAGTGGTTCGGGGAAATCACTTCCAAAGGAGGGCCGAGGCCATGGGTCGGGCTAATGGCAGTGCCAATATTTGTCAGCTGCTGACAATTGCAGCCACTTTTGCGGGCTGCCCATTTCTGACGAGGAGTCAATTAAATTTTGGGCAAGGACTCCACTTGGTTCTTACTGGGACTAGGACTCAGACTCGGGCTCGGCCTCGGATTCTGATTGGGGATTAAAACGGCGCCAAATGAATAAATGATGGGGCATGAATGTCAATCAAAGTTAAGCGTCGGAAATGAAGACAAACATACGAACGAGTGGACCCAAAGTGGATATAAATCCCGTTGCAGACTTCACAACTCTGATGAGTCATGTTGCGACAATGCCATTAGCCGAGGGGAGGCGAGCGCATAAATTATTAGCCAAAGCCACGCCCACAAATTGATAAAGTTTTACTCTCACTAATGACTGTTGTCCCCGAAAGTTTTCTAGCTTCTCTCACTTCATCTCTCTGCCTGTCTCTATCTCTGCCCATCTCCCAGCCAGGCTCTGCCTCTCTGGGGGCATCCAAAATCGATTTTAATGGCATCGCAAATAACGTAATCAAAATATCGTGTGTAAATTTGCCAAGCCGAGAAAACTGTTGACTTGTTTATACAGCGCCAATTGCCCCCGCCCAACTTCCAGGAAGTGTAGGGTATGCGGGGTAACCCAACTTTCGGTTGCGATTCGAAATGAGTTCGGGTAAAAATGTTGTAAAGTTTTATAGTTATCGCAGGCATTTTGACGAAATGAGCTATGAGATAGACCAGGCAAGAGGTAGGGCAGAAGACAACCTCACTAGAAAATACCTGCACCAAGCATTTTGACTAAATTTTTCTGCGTCAACCATAGCACCTTTCAATTTGCGGTTTATGTAGAAAAGTTTTAGAAACTTTATATACTTCGAAATAAAATAGAGAAGAGGCAAAAAAGCAGAAGCAATCCCGACTAGCGAGTACCTGTAACAAGAATTTTCAATAAAATGTTTTCAGTCAGTCACCAGAATTTTGAGTTAGTAAATTCCATAAAACCAATATACGATAAGCAGATCATAGAAAAGCCCAAAAGATAATCCGACTAGCAAATACCTGTGCAAAGCACGATAACCATTATCAACCTTCAACTTTTAGACTTCTCGCAATTTCCATAGACCCAACATACCCCACTTCATTCGCAAAGCTTTACAACTGTGCGCATAACTCAGCCAATTGATTGGGCAGCCTTTTAACTTTGCGGGTTTATTGCCAAAGTTGGGCTCTTAGTGCTGTCGCATAAATATCTATCCACATATATATCTACATCTCTCTCGTTTTCTGCCTCAGTTTGAGTTTCCGCTTCCAGTTCTCCATATTCAAATGCGAAACGCATAGCGAAGTGGTCTATAAAGTTCAATACAGGCAGACCATAAAAGCACCCTTCGATGAGGCTGCACGCAGAGTTCTAAAGTGAAATAAAACTGTACTAAAAGCGAGCAGTAACTACTACTTCTGATCGGCTGTGCACACACATATCTGTAATATATGCACCTATTCCATCTGTACTAAGATACTTCAGATGCTTCAGTTGAGTGCGTAAAGAGTGCAGCAGGTGGCCAAAACGAACCTCTAGCCGCGCTCGGTGATTAAAGCGTCAGCATGTGGTCACATTGCCGGAGAACAAACGAGAGGGAGGAGTCGGATACATTGGACGGAACGGGGGCTTCAGCAGATTTATATTGCGGTTTCAGGTGCTCATAATTTCCATTTAACGGCTGAAGCTGTCGCAACGAGGTGTTCCTTTGGGTCTAGCAAGCGGTAAGGTATCTCATAATGAACGCGTTAGCTCAAGTCCTCGATGAGGTGGCAGGGTTTAAGTAAAATTTAAGTTGTAGTAATTGAAAATAATCAATAACAAACGGAAGCAATATAATAACATTTGATAGAACTTAAGTAAAAGTATTTTCAGCTCTGAGTGAATACAAATTCTGACACTACACAGAAATACATTTTTCTCATTTTTATTGCCATTGGCATTCAGACATCTGCAACTAGTTGGAAATCAGAGCCTTTGCCACTGACACTTGCCTTAGATTTGTTTGCAAGCTTTTCGAAATGCAACCATGGGATTCTCAGGTGTCGCCTGTCGCTCGACTAGTTGCAACAATATGTTCAACACCCTCTGCTGCCCCGACTTGGCCGTACCCACTCTCGACTGCGAGCGTGGCTAATGAAAAGAAATATTAAATTCTCACGTTCCGAGCCAAAAGAAAAGGAACTGAAAACGCCGTAAGCATAATACACAAACCTGAGCGGAGCAAGAGGAAGAACGAACGAACTCTCATATCGTACACAAAAGGTAAATAAAAATTGCAGCGCAGATTCATTGGAATCGGGGTATGAGAAAGTGGGCATGGGGAACCCGAGCAAGGGAACTGGGGACTGGGGACTGAGAACTGGGAGCTGACCTTTGCAAAAACTCTCAGTCCCAAGTCGAAGTCCTAGTGGAAGTCACAGTCGCAGTCGCAGTCGAAGTCGAAGTCAGAGTCGGAGTCACTCAGCCATCGAGCCAGTCGCCAGTCAACAGTCAGCGCGCTGGAGCTCTCCTCTCTCCGTGCCCTCTCAACCGTCGTCAAAGGCATCGTTAAAGTCCAAAGGCAAAATAAAACGTGATTCATGTTACTTATCACCCGCACAGCATCGCCAGCCGAGGCCGGAGTGGAGCCCAATCTCCAACCAGGCCGCAGTCGACACAGTCTGAGTGCCTGGCTTCCTGGTCGTCGTCGTCTTCGTCTTCGTCTTCGTCTTCGTCTTCGCCTCTGTCTTCATCCCCGCCTTTGTCTGCGCCTCTGTCTTTGTCTTTGTCTTTGGCTAAGTCCACAGTCTGAGATCTAGGGTCTGAGGTATGTGCTCTAGCCGAGTCTCTGTGGCTGTGGCCATAAGTTTTTAGCCGAAACTTGCCCTGTGGCATGAGAGGTTGCGCTCCTCTCCCGTCTCCTCCTGCTTTCTAGCTGCTGCACTCGGTGTGCTTCATCAATGGTCCTCAATGACTCTGCGCTTCGTTCTGGCGAATTGTGTTCTGCAGACGCTGGCGACGCTTTAATAACGTCAAAAACAATTTTGAAATATATGCTCACGACCTTCCTCCGACTTCACTTTGCCTAGTGCACCCAGCACCCACTGCAAATGGCGTGGAAAAAGGGTATACATGGTTTGTGCAAATAAAGGCAACCTAGAGGCAGTAGAGTTTTCAATCTTTGTTATCAATGAGAAAGAAAATAACTTAACTAAGTATTATACCATATAAGTTTTTATAAACAATTTTTGTAAATTTTAGTTTCTCTAAGATTGGAGATGAGATTTGTTTGTCTACTTGAAAGTTTAAATAAAACGTGATAAATATAAACATTTAAATATGTATGGATCGTCTTTAAGTGCAGTAAGTCTTTATCACCTCCAGCTTGAACACTCTAGTCTCAATTTGAAAAGTACAAGTGTCAATAAAAAGAATAAATTAATCATACAACTTAATTAAAGGGTATTCATTAGTCGACACCTTGTGTGTAGAAGTTCTTCCCTCGTCTGTATTTGTATACAAATATATAATTTCTTTTCGCAAAATAATCTAACTACAGTTTTTTAATGAGCTTTGCTTGTGCGGTCGGCTTGATTGGTTCCGATGGTTCTGACCTCTGCCAGAGATCAACATTGTAGCGAGTGAAGGATAATGAGCTATAGAATCGCTTGATGAGCTTGTTAATGCTGCACATGTCTGCAGCTTCAAAGAGGCACACAGATCGCTGATGAAAACTAGTTGGAAGTGCGCTTTATTTGGCTGCTTTCACTTGGGGAAAAACCAGCAAAATTTTATTGGTATTGTGGTGTTAATAGAACGAAAGGTAAGTAAAGTTCGTAGTGAGATTCTAGAAGAATTGCAGAGTATATAAAAAAAGTGTATGCGACCAACAAGAATTCAATTATCTTTTGCCAAGATTTGAACAGTGCGCACAACTTTAATCCATAGAAAATTTAGCTGAAATTCTTCGCAATTGAAAATTGAAACCAAAAAATGAAGAAAAAAAAATATTTTTAAAATTGGCAAACATTTCTAAAATGGCGAAACTTTGATTAGCTCTGTGTGGGGCTAGCAGTCAAGTTGGCAGCACACACACGCGTGCGTACGTGCACGCACACTCACACACATACTTACACACACATACAAAGTTGTGCCCACTCTTCAGACAATTTCAGACTAAACGCCCTATCGCCTGTCAGTCGCTGCTGCAGTTGCAATTGCAGTCGCAGTTGCAGTTGCAGCGACAGCTTCTGTCCCGGTGGCAACTTTCTGAAGAAGACGGAGCAGCAGCAGCAGCAGAAGAAGCAGCAGCAGTGCACGGAGCAGGGAGTTAGATAGAAGTTAAGCCAACTGCTTGCTAGTCACGTTCGTCTTGATAACTTGTCGCCAGCTGGAAATCTTCAAATCATGCGACAATGTTGCCAAATCCGCAACCAAGTGTTGCCACATGCCTTCTGCTGCGACGCTGCCCCGCTGCCCCTTTGCTGCCTCGTTGCAGCGCATTGTTGCCGCCTCCAGGCATCTTCCTTCCAAGGTCCGGATGCTTCCCAACGTCAACCATCAAACGGAGCTTAGGCGCACCGAGCCGTGCAACCGCCAATGCGGCAGTCACAGCATCCACAGCGCCTGCATTCCGGCAGCATCCTCCCTCCCCCTATCCAGATATATTTATCCCTATCCACACAGATCCCCCCTACTCCACCCCAGCCAGCGTATGTCAACGCGGCGTTTTGGCCACATTTTGGCCGCCAACTTGCGGCGTGACTTTGGAATTATGCGAAATGGCTGCTGCCACTTTAGAGAGCGGCCAATAGACGCGCGTTGCAGCTGCAGCGGCGTATACCCTGTAGCACGGGCACGGAGAGGATTTGTTGTGTGCGAAAAAATATGAAAAAGCAATAAGCTGCATAAATATGATATGATATACTGAATACGATGAAGGGACTTCTGCGTCAGAGGTTTCTAAGCTCCTCTGCCTGATCTGTAAACTCTTCCGATCTGATTAGGTTAATGACATAACCAATTAGCTTTTTATAGATTTCCCAGAAGCTTTTCAGCTAAAATACCCTGTAGCAAAGCTCAAAACAGAGAAGCTGAGAAGTACTTAGGCTTTGACTGCTAGAAGTTGAATGCAACCCGCGACCTTTCTTCAGCTAATGGAAGTTTGAACCTAGAAGCATCTACGGTTATCACAAGCTTTTCAGCGGAGATACCCTGTAGAAGAAACTCGGAGAGAGTGTACAGGTCTTGGCTTCAGTTGCTAAATGGGATGCCATTGAAATAGAACCCCTGTCCTTAGGTCTGCTTTTAGAAGTTCCAAGTTCCTCAGTCTAACGCTCTAAGCTTTCTCGGGAAGCCTAGAAAAGCCTTTGCAGTTAATGCATGAAAATTGGTTTCTTGTTCATGATGTACATTTGCCTGCCAACTGGGATTTACCTAAAGCACAGAGTTGCAACAACGTTTCAAGTTTGAGCTTCCAATTAATTTCAATAACAGATCCCGGACTCTTCGCAGCAGTGCATGGTCTATCTCTGTGTGTTCGCCCTCCCTGTCCAAGGACCTTCTAGCAACGTCATTTCAATTTTCAATTAACAAACTGAGCTTCATTTCATCGGCAATTCCACAGATTTTGGGCAGCCCCTGGACAAACTGCTTAAACTTTGCCAGCTAAGCCCTGGTTGTGCCTCGCCCCCGCCCTTGCACCACACGAGAGAAGCTCAACACTTTCGAACTGAGCTGCAGCTCAAGTTGATGCCGCTAATGCAGTACTCCATATACGTGGCAGCTGCGGGTATCTAAGTAAGTGCCACATAGTGTGGCGTGGCCTGGCTAGGACCCTTCCGCCTTCCTGCCGTGCAACCCCTTTCTTGGCCCGGCCTAACCGAGCTACGGCTTACATGATAATCGTGCCCCGCAGACATTTAGCATGGCATCCACAGCCACTGCCACTGCCACAGCGCAGTGCTCGCTGCAGCCCCCCTCCCAAGCCCGGCTTCATCCGCATTCAGAGCATTCAACGTCGCATCGCATCGCGTCGCCGCTGCCTTTGCCTTTGCCTTGGGTGTAACTAATTTTTCTCTTGTGCTTTCCATTTATGCTTTGTTTTTCGTACTTCTTCAACTTATTTTTCTAGTTCTTCTTCTTTTTGTACGTCTTTTCTGCAAGCTTGAACCTTCTGCATTATGCATTACTCTCTCGCTCTCTCTCTTTGTTTTTCTTTTTCTCTCTCTCTCTCTCTCTCTCTCTCAGTCTTAGCTCAGACTGCCGCACAAACGTGTTGCAGCCGCGCAGCAATGTTTACGCTTGCAACATTTATTTTGCATGCCAGATGCCCTAGGTGCCCTCCCCTCCCGCTCCAACTCCTCCTCCCTCTCCCCACTCCCCTCTCCATCTATCTCCCTGCCGCCCGCCTAATACGGTTGCCCATTTTGCCACGCTAATGCCAATTTGGTGCACTTCGCTCTGCTGCTGCTGCTGCTTTAGCTCAGGCTGCTGCCGCTGCCGCTGCTTCTTCTTGTTATTCCAAAATAGCTCGCAGCGTTGGCTTCCTAGGTTTATCTCACCACCCCTCTCTCCGCCCCTTCTTCTGTCTACCCTTCCCTCAGCAGAGTTGAGTGAACTTCATAGTTTTTGTGCCCCGCAGCAAATTGAGTGATTATAAGTTTGCGTTACCTGACTTTAGATACCCCTTCCTTTCCGCTCGCACTCCCCTCTCCATCCCTCCTGTTCCCACTTTCCCCTCCTCCACTCTCAATGCGCTTTAAAGTGCGTGTGTTGCGTGCGCGCTGCTGCGTTCGCTTCGCTTTAAGGCGCTCAAGTGGAGCTCGCGTCCGCCCATCGTTAGGGGCGTTCAATTGAAAAGTAACCATGACGAAGACGTCTAAAATATTAATTAAATTATGTGCCCGGCCAGGCTCACGTTGCCTCGTCTCTGCATAGAGCATCCAATTTGGCGAGAGTTCACTTTGAGAGATTAATGACCAGGGAAGCCGCTGTGACGCGCCAGAGTTCACGGGCACAGCTCGGGGCAGCACAGTACCAACGGGACTGCTTAATCGATTAGTTATAGACTAAGAGCATTGCAATATGGTATCCATATTCAAGAAGACATGGCCAACACCTTAAAGCAACTGTCCGCCAAAAGGGAGATGTGCCCTTAATTGTGCTACATCGTTATACCCGATAATTGCATTAAATTGGTATCACAGGTTTGTGCAAACTATGCAAAAAAACTGACAAGGTGAGATGAAAGTGAGAAGACCATACACGAAATTAAGAGAGAGTATTCGAATTAGATATACGTGTATAGTACATAAAATATGTTGTCTAATCGAATAGCTATTGATTAAGCGCTATGCATATTACGATTAGAGTAACTTTAAAACAAAATATTTGATTGTATAAATAAATGTAATTGTCTACTAAATATTAAATAAAATTGGAGTCGGAGCTATTGGCAATAAACCATATGCTGTTTTTTATTGGAGTAACTTTAAAATTAAGCTTCTTGATTTGTTGTGTCTAGGTACAGGTATTATTGGGTACTATAAATTCATGAATTTAACATAGTAGACCTATCAAGCTAAAAACTATATATATATATGTGTTCCCGATCTGGATAAACATTTTTGAAAATGTTTTGTGTTTTTCTGTAAAATTTCTCTGCATATTTTTAACCTCGCGCATTATCAAAATTTCGAAAAGAAATTTGCCCCGTTCTTTTGAGGCTTATTAGATTTATTAAATTAAGAATTTTAACGAACTACTAAAAATAAAATTCGGAGGAACGGCAATATACAATATACGAATGTTGTGCAGTCGAAAATACCCCTATGTACAATTTTATAATTATTTTGAACTGTGAATTTCAATTTCAAGAATTTATAAAACCAAAAATTTTATTTTTAAAAAGGGTTTTTTTTCATTTTATTATAATAATAAATATTTAAAAATATTATGTTTAAGCATATTTTTTCTTTTATCTGATCTAAACTTTAAATCAACAAAGCAACCCACTATTACGGACCTGCATTACTAGGTAGGCTTTATGGTATGGCTTCATTTGAAAGTAGGTACAGTTGAAGATGCCGTTATTCACTTTGTGTTGCGTCAAGGGGCACATGGCACGTAGCATGGCGGAGAGTAGAAATCTGTGATAAAACTGTCAACTTTGAGCAGACTTTGGACCTATTTGCTGGCAGTCACGTTTTCCCGGGACATGGGTAAGCAAAGCTAGAAGGGACTGCGGGGCTAGGGCGGTAAAGTAGACTTTGCAACACAATTAGCACGACATCATCCATGCCGCAGTCGATAAATCAAGCTGGCCCGGCGAAAAGCTATTTACCATATAATAATTCTCGAGTATGCGAGGCACACATCGGCCTCAAGCAGGAAGAAAATAGTAAAAGGGCACAAGAGCGCAGACTTGCGCCTGAGCCTTTGCCTGTGCCTAGGCCTGGGCCTTTCATGTGTTGTGCAACTCGTGTTGCTGGGCACGTGCCACAAAGTTGCAACTGCAACAACAAGTCTTCCAGCTTCGGCGCAAACTTACCTCATTAGCATGCGACGCCGAGGCGCATTAAATCACATGCTGCAGCAAGTTGCTGCAACTTTGGTGCAAGCAGTCGAGCAGGCGTGGAGTCAAGCAGTCGCGCGGCCTGCCCACAAGCAGCAGCAAGAACACGACCCACACCCGCGCAGTGCTTCAATACCCTAACTCAGTTGCCATGTGCTCGCTTTTTCAATGCGTTCTTTAATCCACAAAATAAAAGCAAATTCGGAAGAGAATCTTTTTGTTTTTGCTGCCAAGACAGGGCTCTGCTTCGGAAACAGTTAATTTTCACTTTCTGAAGAGAACAAGGCAGTCTTTTTCTCTCTCTATCTCTCTCTCTCTCTATCTCTCTCTCTCTCTCTCTCTCTCTCTCTCTCTCTCACTCTCTCTCTCTTCGTTCGCGCCTCATTAGAGCTTTCAGCGTTCTTCGTGACGAATGCAAAGACCGAAATTTGGCTAGAAGTACTGAAATGCAAGCACATGGCTTAAGCACCAACAACAAGCATTGTAGTAACCAAACGCTCTTTATAAAATTTCTAATTTTCACATCATTTCCATGAAGCGAGCAAGTCAGTCCCTCTTGATCTGTGTGACATATGCAAAGACCGAAAATTAAGAAGAAATAACTACCATATACTGTTGATGATCTGCTACCACGCAGCTTTCTGCTGCTGGCAATGGCAAACTCTTTTTCACCATTAATTCTGCTGAGTTTATCGTTTTGTTTGCTTTGCTGCGATCATCGGCGAAAACCCAGAGCATAATTAAGCAGAAAGTATTATAATGCAACAAACCGACATATTTAACCAGCATCAAATATCAATTTGCAACTATTGTGCAAGGGAATTTCAATGATTTGTCCATCTCACATGCATACTCTGCTCTCTCACGCACAGCCTTTTCTCACGCATACTGTCAAATGACAATCGTGACGCAAAAATTGCGAAAATTGCGAAAATTGATCGTAAGTGCACGAAGGCCAGTGTGATGTATTGTATTGGTAATTTCATACAGACGTATAACTTTTGTCTTGCTGATCAATATTATATTCGAGGTGTGTTCAAAAAGGCGACTTATCAAATTTTGCGGGAAAAGTATTTCCGATTATCAGTTTTGTTGTTTTGCTATGTTGGAACATTCTTCCCGAATATCTGTACCAACTTTCAAGTGTTTATCATTCTTTGTTTGGTTCTGAGAGGCATAAAGGTTATAAGTTTTTTACGTGCTCGGCGATATTTGTGTCGAAATTTTTCAATTTTAACCGAAAGAATCGTCGTATGAGCATCGCTCAAGAACTGTTGTATGACGTCAGCGTCAAGACAGATTTATTCATAGGGATCGCTTTTTTCCCTTATTACTCCTCTCGGGAGCTTAGGGTCTCTACAAGGGCTTTCCACCTAACTTTATTTGGCGCTGTTTGTTTTATTGTGTCCCAGCTGATGTTTTCCCGGGACATTGATTTGAACCCAACGACCCCACGCTTAGCGTGCAGCTACACTACCCGCTAGGCTATGGGGATCGTAATATGATCATACAGTAGGTGTGCCGTTTGCCCTCGCAATACGAAAAAAACGTCCAGAATCATGGAAAAACAGTTCATGGCTTTAGCATCTCAACAATTCCCCTGCTCACTCGTCTTTGCTTGTAAGCGATTTTTTGTCAAAAAGCAATACCACGATCATGCGTTATCGTCTAGTCTTGTTCCCAAAAATAAAGAGAGCTAAAAAATGTGGGTGATTTGCAACGATTAAAAACATAAAGACTGCATCGCTGGAAGAGCTCAAGGCTATTCCGAAAAGTTCTTATGAGAAGTGGTTTGAGAATTGGAAAAACCGTTGGCTTATATAAAACAAGAGGGATTACATTAAATATTGAGTAATAAATACGTTTTTTTTTAAATACAAATTTTGAATATACCCCGTAGATATACTTTTTATGGTCTGTTCGGACTTTTTTGTCTTTAAATTCAAATAACTAAATAAATAAATACAAATAAATTTTAACCTTTTCATAAGTAAATTTTAAGTTAATATTTCATGTTTTATAATAAAGTATTTATAATATAATAATAAATTATGTCTTATAACTTAATTTATATAAAATAATAATGAACATAAATAGTAGTGTTCAAGTCAGTTTTTCCCTTTCGCAGTCAAGCAGCTCGCTTCAAGCCCACAGAAAACCTATGAATTTTGATAACTTTCTGCACTAAGCACATGTGCTACGACTCTCGACAAGGCCGAGGCTGGGAAACTGTGCAGGAGCAGATAAACCTGCAGAATCGCATTCTGATTCCAATTGCGATTGTGATTTATATTCAAAGTCAGCCTCAATGTCTAAGGTCGTATTTGTGTTTGTTTGTTTGCCTCTAACTCTCGGTCTCTCTAGCTCTCTCTCTCTCTGTCTCACTTTCTCTTCTTCCTGCTCTCTCACTCACACTCTCTCTTGGTGCTAGCCCGGACTTGTGCACGTTTCGAGCACGGGAGAAGAAACACCACGGCGAGGGGATTGCATTTGCCTGGCAGCAGCAATTCGCTGCGTCGGCGTCTTCGCCTCGCATGAGAAATTGACAAAAAGCAGATGGGCGTGGTCGGCGCCCACTCGGCATATACGGCGCACGCAGAGCATAAATACAACTCGAGTTGGCGGCACCTCGAGGCGACTTGTTAAGTTGTTTACCCAGGCGGTTCATTCAAAACGTACCACAAGCCACGCCCTGCTCCAGCTCACACCTCCCTCTATTCTAAAAAGGTCAAAGGACGCAGCAGAAGTTTAATTTCTTAATGCAAGTTGCATTTGCAAGTTGTTTTCCTCGGATTTTCCCTTGGATTGCAATGCATGTATGCAAATCGTTTCTCATTCGAATTTCATGGCAAATTTATTTCATGGTTTTTCGTCTGGTTGTTCTGGCTTTTCCGAGCGTTTTTCCAGGCGTTCTTGCCAGCTCTTGTTGTGATTGTAAATTGCACATATTTTATGCTTTTAATTCGTTCTCGAGGCATTCCTTGAGCATTCCGCAAATATTTGTCTATCTCGCATTCAAATGCTTTTTCATTATTATTATTGAATGTAGAGGCCCTTTGAGGGCAGCGAGCAGGCGAGCAGTGAGCGACCCGAAAGGAGTTCATTTTATTTGCATAAAATTCATTGAATATCTCCTGCAGTAAACTCAATTGAGATTTTTGTGAGGAAAACAGTCGTCTCTTTGGTCGAATGGAAGCTCACTTGGCCTGCGGTTATTCTGTGATGCTTAGGGCGGAGTTAGGCAACTTGGCTTGGCTTTTCAATTTAGCTAATCATTGAGGTTAAGTGATGAGCTATTCTATTTAAAGGAGTTTCTTTTAGCTTATAATTGTTTTATAATTATTATTGCGTTTTAATTTATTCTCAGTTATTATCAGTAGTAATTTTTATTTGCTATTATTATTTATTTTATCCGCCATCTTTTTTATTATTTTCATTATTATTATTTATTTTAAACTTTTTTAATTTTAATGACTTCCAGGTTAAAATTGAAGCTTTTAATTAGTATTTATCATATAAATATATTTTTTTCTACGCATAAAAAGCTCATTATTGAAGTTAATTGTATTTTTTTAGATGATATTAAAATGATGTATCATTGCTTTATACTTATAAATATTTTTTGTAATTATTTTGTAAATCAAATGTACGTAGGCTTTAAATTATTATTTATTATCTCGATATATTTCGCAATAAAAACTTCATTGTGAATAATTGTATTTTTTTTAGATATTTTTAAAATTAAATATCATTGTCTTATTCCTATAAATATTTGTAAGACACTCTTTTCAACCCCTTTAATTTTATGTACACTTATGTAACTAAGAAACTAAAACTTGAAATAATTATGTACTGTCTCGAAATATTTGTTTTTTTGCATAAAAAGTGCTATGCTGCAGTTAATTTAATTGATTTAGATTATTGTTAAAATGATACAAAATCTATTTATTCTTATAGACCTTTTAAATCATCTGTTTTCGACTCTTTAAATTTTTGTACTTTTATTTACTGATAGATTAACTCTTAAGACTTAAATTATTATTTTTTAACTTAAAATTTTTTTATTTTATTGTTTAAGATATTATTAAAATCATATATCATTGTCTTATTCTTAAAGATATTTTTAACAATTTGTTTCCCACTCTTTAAATTGAGAAACTTTAGTCTCTTTCAACGTTCTTCAACGCTTCTTTTTACAACTGTTTTATTTCCGTTTCACCCCGCTCTGTAGCAACTTTTCTCTTTAATTGCACTCGCAGACACAGAGCCGGAAAAGTGGAAAAGCTTATCGCAGCCATTCGCCATTCTCCATTCGCATTGCAAGTGCCAAACTTTTACCCACTTTGCCCACTTGGAAGCGTAAGCGTCGACCGCAAACAAAGCGTCTTCTCTCAATGCAGGTCCAGTTAAGCAGTTCTCTTCCCCTGCCTTCCTCCCGCTTCCCCACCTAACCAATTGCAAGCGCTTAGCTCCCCTTGCCAATTAAATGCAGCAAAGTGCAGCTCATTATGGAGAAGAAAAACTCAACTAGACACTTGAGGGAGTCAGACTCTCTCCACGCCCGGCTGCTTAAGGCGCTCCCGCTGACACACCACCTTCACCTTCTGCTGTAGCTGTTGCTCTTCCCTTGGATCTTACTGTCTTCCTACACTCAGCTGTCTTCTCTCATTTCGGAGACGTCGTGTCAAACTTTGTATATGTCTGCCAGTCTGCCTGTCTGTCTGTCTCTCCGGCTGCCTGTCTGTCCGCCTACTTGCCTGTCGGTCTGTCTGCCTGTCTGTTTGTCCCCCTGTTGACAAACATTGTCAACGCCCATGGCCAACGTCACCATCAATGTCAGTGACAGTTTCTCCTACCGTTCTCCTGCTCCCTCCCTCACTCTCTTCGAGCATCTGCTTCCCTGTACCCCCCCTCTTCGCTCTTCTTGACAGACATCACTCAGCTTGAGCCTCAACTTGAAGTTCCCTTGACGCTTTTCATGTTGACAAACTTTTCACGCGATTATTTTCCCAGCATTATGTGTCACCTCACCCCTTGTCCCTCTCCAACAACCCTCTACCACCCTTTTGACAAGCACTTGGCAATCAATTTCCATAATTTCCCATAAAAACGGCATGTTACACATCGCAACCAAATGGCCCGAAGCCGGAACGCGAGGGGCTCGGAGGGGTCCATTAGAGCGACCAGGCGCCCCTTTAATAACGTCTGATCTGATTTGCATTTCACGCGCGTTCATCATTAAAATTTATGTTTGTCAAATGCATCGACAGCTGCTGCTCCCAATCACAGACATCGTGCTATATACACTGCACACACGATCCAAAGTGCAACTAAAGAGCTTCAACTTGTTTATACTTTACAATATGATAGAATCTAATCTACTTTACAATATGATAGAATCTAACAGATATTGCACAATTTTCTTATGCGTTGATCTATCTTCATTCAAATCAAATTTATCTTGTCATATACATGCATATTGTACATAGAGTTAAAGCACTTAGTAATTTGAGAAAGCTACATATGTGTATGGTAGGGGTAGACCGATATTTTCGAAATGCCAATTAGGTAAATTTTTTATACCTACTTATATTCCCAGAATAATAATAAATATAAAAATAATAATAAAAATATGTACACTATTTTTCGAGATCCATCTTAATGCTCAAGCATCTTTTAAAGTCTTCGTCTTTCTCCAGCAATTATAAATATCGTGTACATATATATTATAAGGTATATATTTTTTAAACCGGATAAAATTGAATGTTACAGCTGCATAAAAGGTGTACTGGTATACAGGTACTAATACTTGCAATATATTATTTGCAGCTTAGTCCGAATTCAATTTCGATCGGAAATTCTTTTTAAAGTCCAAGCTTTCCTGAACTCTGCCCCAAAAATTGGAAATATCATGCTTTATGCATACTAATAAGGATAAAATATAAATAGTCCCCCAAAACTACATATGGCAGTTGTCAGACAGTTGTGTGCCTTGATGTATCTAATATTATAGAATATTTTCTGACATCATATAAATTCAAGAGGAGTCCACGAAATCAATATTTCTAACCTGCTACAATTTGCACTTCACACACAATTCTATCTTAAAGTCTAAGCCCCACCATATTCGGCACTCCCTTCTCCTTCCACCGTCAAGTTCGTTATGGCTGTAATATGCGTATTTATCTGGCCATCGGAAATTAAGTCCGTTTTAATTGGGCGTCGAATGGCAAAAATTTCGCAATTCAAATGCGCGCGTTCGATATTAAAATATGCAAATTAGCCCAGGCCCAGGCTGAGGCCGCCGCGTTTAGGCGCCCAAAACGCCCGCCCGGCCCCTGGCACATAATCGAATCGAAGGCGCCAGAGGGGAAGGCAGGGCTTTTCCTACGTTTCATTTGCGTTTTAATTATGTTAATAGCTTTCAGCCGGAGCAGCGAGTGGTCGGGGACAGGGAGAAGTCCTAAGACAACTTTGACTAATTACTTATTATAATTGTGTAATATTTTTGCCTGCACTGTAATTGGTTTCCTTTCTTGGGGGCGGGGCTTACGGAAGCTTTGCTTTAACTGACAACAGCTGCTTCTGGTTATTGTAGTTGTTGTTGTTGCTGTTGTTGTTGCTGCTGCTGCTGAGTGGGAAACACATCAATCAGCGGACAACTGACAGTCGCATTGGACGGAGGAGCAGAGTGAGAGTAGGGACAAATACTTCCGATAAGTAGCCCATTGTTGGAAACTACAGCACCTTAGCAAACCACATATACTCACAGACATACATGCACACACACATACATACTCACATACATACACACAGGCCAAGCCTGCAACAATTCCCATCGCATTGCATCGACACTTCTTTTCAGCTCGGCAATTTTCAAGTGACAATTTTCCACACACACACACACACACACAGGCAAATAAACTTGGAACTCTGCTTAGTCCCTATTCAGGCGTGTCCCCATCCTAATGTTCAGCATCCTCCCCTCCCACTTGCCAACTCTGCCAAGGAACGCTTTGCAATGTGGCTCGGCTTTGATATACGAGAGAAAGAGAAAAAGAGAGGGAAGCGAGGCGAACGTTAGGAGTCACACATATAGTACGGTCTGTAGTTAAAGATATTCTCACTTCGATATATTCAAATATCTATAGACCAGACTCAAGTCGTCGGCCGGCACTCAAATGAATGTCAGCACAGTTTCCCCTGCTTCTCCTGCCACCAGACTCCTGTCTGGGCTTAGAGATGCGCAGCGAAGCACGAGAATGCGATGCGATGCTGCGATTAATCGCTGCATGAACCGAGAATGTCTCAATGAGCAGAGATATATATTTATTAATTCAGTTTAAAGCGGAAAGGAAGTTTTAATTGAAAGTTAAGTGTAAGCTTTCACTAAAGCTTAAAGTATTTTCTGAGCTAAAAAATCGCTTCCAAAATCAGCTTCATTTCTTATATTCTTATATTTCTTATATATTTCTTTGATTTAATTGCTTTGTAAATTTAAATTAAAAAAATTTAAATAATTAAATGCAGTAATTTAATTTTCAGTATTTTATTTGATATGAAGTTATTCTGCACTTAGCAGCAATTGCAATATTCATTTTGCTGTTCTCAGTTTGTAGTACTTAATATGCAGTAAAATAAAGAGTATTTAATTTCCAGTACTTTACAGTCTTAAATTTGAAGTATTAAATGTAGAGTATTTTATTTGTACAGTACAGTATTTTATCAAATTTTTACGTAACATGAAGTATGTTATTTAAAGTATTTTATTTACTGCATTTTTTTTTGCAATATTTAATGAGCTGTAGTAAATCTGCAGCATTTAAGTAAGTGATATTTTATTTATTGATTATACAATAAATAAATATAAATAATATAATTTAATATAATTTGCAGCACAGCACTAATTTACTGTATTTAAAATACAGTATTTATCTATTAAATCTGTAGTATTTAATTTAAAGGTTTATTATAATGAAATGAATTTAATTTTATTTTCTTATTTAAAATACATTGTGAAATTTAAAGTACTTAATTTGTAGCAATAAATAATTAATTAATTAAATTAATTTGCAGTATTTAATTTGTGGTATTATATTTATTAAATACTATATTATATTTGCAGTGATTAAATCAATTATATAATTTACAGTATTAAATTTGCAGTGTTTAATTTTCAGTAATCAGCAGAACGTAACAGTATTTAATTTAATGTGTCAGTATTTTTCAGTCAACCACTTGCCACATCTCCGTTGACAGCTTCCGCTCGAATCGAATGCTGATAAAATTGATAATGATGGCGAGAATGAAGCCCGCAATGAAGATGGTGATGACTCCGAGCTGACACGATGATGAATCGCCCGCGTGCCAAACATTACTGCCACTACCATTCCACTGTCTCCACTCATCTCCTCCTGTCTACTCCCATTCCCGCCCTCATTCTCACTGGTACTGCGATTTCAATTTTGCATCATATATAAATAACTTTGAATTGCTTTGAATAGTCGAGCGAATACAGCGCTTATTCACAGCAGCTGCTGGCATGCTGTACAGAGAAATGTGTCAGTCCTGTACTCTCCCCTACTTCCCTGCTCCCCTCTGCACCCTCTGTCAGCATGCAATGTGTATTACTTTTGATTGAAGCAAGTGCTGCGCTCCCCTCGTCCTAATCCCGTCTCTACTACGCTTCTTTGCTCCTACTCGCAGCAGTGCGTTAAGCCGGAAGAGGTTCTTTCTCTGGTTTGAGGTTAGATTTGATTGATTCCTGTTTGCGTTTGGCATCTGATGACGCTCTTGATTGGCTTTCATGCACTTACGCTGGCGTAGCACTCACAACTCGATCTCGAAGCCGGAGCCTGGCACTACTAATCGAAAACGAAGCGATTCTCAGCCCGAGTTTAAGGCGAGTTGGGAGCCTCCTGCCCAGACTTGGCTTTAACTCGATTCATCTAGTTGATGTTTGCTTTGGCCTGTTATTCCGAACAATATTTGACCAGCAGCTCGTGCGTCTCTCTCTCTCTCACTCTCAGTCTCGCTCTCGTATTTGTGGTGCAAAATGTTTGCTGTCGCTTTGTTGCATTTGTTTGCTTTGCACTTGCCGCATAAATCCGTCCTGCCCCGAAAGTCCTGCTGATTTATGTGGCATAATTAACGCTATCTGCGCGCTTGCAGCGTTAATTTAGCAAATCCATTGAAAATAAAGCCCGAACAAACAGATAAAGAGAGATACAGGGAGACAGACTAAGAGAGAGAGACAAAGAGGGGAGTGGAAAAGAGAGAGAGAGCAATTTAGTACGCCTCGCTGCAGCCATTGATGAAAATTTAATGAACTGTCAACGCCGTGCAGGGTGCAGCGTGGCGTATGCGTGATTTATGTGGAATCAGTTAACGTAAAATTTCTATTAGAAGTGCAAATGTATAATATAAAAAGGCAACGAAAGTGCGTTTTGAAATTCGGTCAAGCTGCTGCATGCCCTACGAAATGTAAAACCTTTACCATATTTAATATAATATACTTTATAATATAATATAGAACAAAAATTATTAATAATAAAAAATAATTAAAAAAAAAATAAAAAAATATAAAAAACACTATGGACTTTGTTGTTGGAGACTTTTGTAACTTCATATCTCCCACAATCAAGCATTTAATATTTAAAAGGATATGTCAATGCGAAATAGAAATTAATTAATATGCAAAGTTTTAAGGCGTGTAAAATTTGGAGAGGAAAAGAAAACGAAGGCAATACATGAAGAGCAGAAACCAAACTCTTTAGCCTAATTTCAAAAATTTATCAATAAAAAAATAATACTTCTGATAACTACAAGTGATGCATAGTCCCAGCTATATGAACAGACTGCAGCTAAGCTACCCCTATCCACCTAGGGTATTTGAGCATTAAAACGCGGCAACTGCCATCAACTGATAATGATGATATATCACCAGATTTCGATTGTGAATCAAAAACAAATGCCTGACATTTATCTGTTCCAATGCGCCGCAGCAGTGGAAGGGGAGGGAAGGGAGAATGGTAGGTTGGCGACTGCAAGCAAGTGCAAAGGGGGCGTGGCGCTAAATGCATTTGCACACGCTCGACTGAGCCTGTGTTCGACTTTAATAAAGACACGAAGCGACATGACGCTACACAACGAGAGGAACATGCGGGTGCGACGGTGTGCGCGATAGAGAGAAAGGGCAAGAGGAAGAAGGGGTGAGAGAGAGAGAGCGATAGACATGCAACACGGTGCGGAATTCCTTAACTGCCGCGCACTTTATCAACTTCCGGCATGTGAGCGACGACGTCGGCCAGAACAGGACAAGACGGACGGAGCTATGGGCAGAGGGGGAAGAAGGGACGGGAACGAGCGGACGAAGGCAAATCAAGCGCGGCGAAGCTCTTTGAAAACTTGCGGCGTAGCCTGGGAATGCACGGAAGCTTCTCTTATCGCAATGAGGCGTGCAACGCAGTGTGCCCCCGCTTCACCCCTTCCTCACCCGACAACTGCAATCCTTTGCATATTTTAGGAAGTGATTGCGCAAATGCATAATTTAATGACAGGCGATTGAGTGGGGGAAGGCGTGTGTGTGAAGGGGTGGGGGTAGGTAAATCGCGTATTCCCTGCTGCAATTTTGATGATGCGCCATGATAAACGCACGCGGATAAGCACAGACAGAGACATGCACAAGCATGCATAATTTTCATCCTTAGCTTTACATGCGCGATGAAGCCCTTGAGAGCTTAAAGCGGAGACTTTAAGATAGCATGAGAAAAGAAAACTATAGTCGATCATACTTGATTCTTACAGGCGGTGGGCGTGACATTCTAATTTTGCAATTAACGCGATCTGCGTATGCAATGCAGCGATTTTTGTTCCAAAATTGATGTGTCCAGCTAAAGTCCGACTAAAAGGACATAGAAGTGGGCTCACGTATTGAAATTGTTCATTATAAAGTTAACTTATTAAAATTTAGTTTATTTTAAGGTAAAACTGAATGTTATTAATAGTGAACAAACAGAAAAAAACATATACTATTGTGAGCAAAAAGTAAGGTGAATTTTCAATTTAAAATTCGCGGGCTTGAGATGGCGAACTTATTCCTTTTTTTCTCGAGTTGGCAGGACTGTTGATGACATTTGTCGGGAATTTCATGTCAATGTCAGTATGAGTACTATATTTACGCTTTTGTTTACCAAACGATCAAGAATACATTTGGCGATTTGTACAATGTCTGAATTAATTGAGCAGAGAAGTGCCATCAAATTTTGTTTGCGGAATGAAATTTCGGCTGCGGAAACGTTGAGGAAGTTTGGGGATGGCCTTTGGTGATTCTACCATGTCCAAGTAAAATGTCTATAAGTGTTAGAAAGACTTCAAAGAGGGTCGGGAACGTGTGGATGACTTGGAGCGCTCCGGGCGACCATCGACGTCAACAGATGACCAACACGTCAATGAAGTGAAGGAATTAGTGCTCAAAAATCGTCGGTTGACTATTATAGACCTTACTGATATGATCGGAATATCAGAAGGATCTGTGAAAACCATTTTGAAAGACCGTTTGGGCCTACGAAAAGTCAAATCTCGTTTGGTACCGAAAACGTCGCACACTGCACTCGTTCTTCGTGACCATTTCGCCAAGAATTCAACGCATATCGTTCCGCAACCACCGTATTCTCCTGATTTGGCTCCATGTGACTTCTGGCTATTACCAAAACCCAAGAACACTTCGGGGAACGCGTTTGGAGTCGATTGAAGAGATACAAAAAAATCGACGAGGGCGCTCATGGCTATACCGGAAAGGGACTATTTGGCCTGTTTCGAGGATTTGAAAAAACATTGACATAATTGTATTTTTTCGGGACAGGATTACTTTGAAGGGGATGAAATTGATTTAGGAGAATAAATAAAGAATTTTGACTTTACAAAAATATTCACCTTACTTTTTGCGCACAGTAGTACCTTTATTAAATATTTTGTCACAAATCCCAGTTCACACTGTTCAAATACGATACTTTCACTTTCTTTCCCTTCCGAACTTTCCCTTAAATTTAGTAATACTGATAGAGAACACCTTACAAAGCTAATATGCCTTTTGTACCCATTTTTAATGGGTAAATGATACAAAAACGAACTTACAAAAAAAACATCTTGCAACTGAATGGAAAAGTCTGCAAGAATGCACAACATTTGTCATACTTTTCGCATTAATTTTCGCCATTCCCTGGCCCTGATGTCGCGCCAAACTTGCGCCCAACTTTCCGCTCGACGTCTGCCAAAACCAATGCCAATTTGAGCCGAGAGCTTATCAATAAACTTATTCAATTTGCCGCCATATGTTACCGACTTTGCCAGACTTTGCCAGACGTTGCTCCCCGCAGACTTTGCGCTTTAATTGAAAACAAAGCAAAGCCCAAGAAGCTGATTCGCTCTCCTCCCACGCGACTTGGCCACATTTGATTGTCATAATTAAATAAGTTAACAAGCTGGCCATTGCAACTACTGTGGCCCATCCAAGTGGTCAGCCAATATATGCGAAGGGTCATAATAATTAAATATCACTCATACGCACTGCAGGCGGCCGCTCGCCTACGCAACGCCGCGCACAGACAAACGATTGCTGCAACTACAAATGCAACAACAATAATAATAATAGCAATAATAATAATGGCTAGAAGCAGATGTTAACCTGGGCACATCGAAGACCTCATACTCTCGCAGAAGCTTAGTTTTTCGTTCAAATCTATATATGGTATAAATAGGTATATGTATATGTATATATATACATATATCGATGCTGGACGCTTGCACACAATATATATTTATATGAAATTATTTTATAAAATTAAATAATATATATTTATTTTATTACTCTGCGTTGTAAACATCTGCTCAAAATGCATATACCCACAGTGGGGAGTATTAGCAGTATTGTGCATTTAGTCTTCTTGGCCTGCAGCGTATAACTGCAAGGATTTCCCCCTCGCCTTCATCCTCTATCTCTCTCTCTCAGCCACATTGCCACATTGTGCTGCCAGATCGAGGCAATTATGGCTTCTCAGCTTGTATGACTGTGCTCGGTTCCTGTAGAATAGTGTAGTTGAGGCCGAGACAAATGCAAATCATATGCATAATTGAGCTCTGCTTGCCTTTGTGTGTGTATGTGTTTGCAGCAATGTGAACGCAGCTCCAGCATATTTCATAATTCAATTGGAATTGTTGCTAAATGATTAGTAAAATATTTGTGCAACTCGCAATGAATTTTGCCAAAGTGGTACAAGGCAAGGCGAACAGATTGAACATTGTCTTGCACGAGGCCACGCCCACAACGCCCACTTGTAGACGCATGTTTGTTTGAGGGACTTAAGCGAAGCACGAACGGGCAGCTAGACGGACAGGCGGACGGACAGCAGCTGCTCATTGTCCTTGTCGGGCTGGAAAAGGAGCTTAACAATGCTCGGGAACAAGGCCGACAGAAGCGAAATCAATTAGCTACAACGGCTTCTTCTTCTTCTATATGTAGTTGTGTGTGTGTGTGAGAGTGTTGGTGCATGTACGTGTGTGCATGTGTGTCGAAGGCGTCGAAGAGTCGTGCATTGTTCATGGCATCAAACATAAGCCCTAAGCCAGTCTAAGCCGACGCTGCACAAGGCTCAAAGAATGCGAGAGAATAGCTGTGCGCACTAAAGACTACTGAATACCCTACATCGAAAACACACTACGTTTGAGAGTTGGTGAGGCAAAGACTCCAAGCAGACGGCAACTGTTGCCAGAAATTAAAAAATAATTAGCAATACTGAAATATATTTGTAGGTATATGCCGATTAAGTAATGAAGCTAGAAGATATCTTCATTTTCATGTAAGCTAATGCATTAATTGTTTAATTATTTCGGGCAAATTGCTGAGTAGTCTATAAGTCGACGCATCAATTCTGTCCCATTTTTCCTCATCTATTAAATTGTATTAGATCTATTTTTGGAAATATAACATAATAACATTTCGTGAATCAAATACACAGCTATTGCAACACTGTAGGCATTTATACTGGTATATTACAAATACTGAATTATTACTTAAATAATTAATTAGGTGATTTTCCATAATATCATAACCTAAAACTATAGAAAATAATTGTTTAACTTTATATACTTATAAATTACATTTTACGGATACTTATACAACTAAGAATTGACAAAAAAAAAGATTGTAATAAATAAAAATTGAGCTAGAGAGCTACATATTACATAAATGTCGCACAAGCCCTCATTTCGAACAGTGCCAAATTAATTTACCAAAAATAAACTCAAATTTATTTAAAATACATCTTCCTTTCCCTTAAAATTTCAGCAAAGAGTGTGCAAAATTGATAAGAAAATATCAAAGAGAATTTCTGGCAAAATATAAACAAAAGGATGCTGCTTTGGTATTGTTATTAAAGTCTAGCGTCGAACCGCAGTTAAAAGAGAGATTTGCATTTGCATTTGACATGCAATCAATGCCAGAGATTAGGCATACGCCTAGTTGGACCGCTGTCCAGCTCGAGTTGCCTTGGGCTAGACCATTTGGGAGCTACACACGCCCCTGGTAATAATTATAATTCCCCAGGACTCCAATCACTGGACCCAAATCACGGCTAACGATTATGGCTAACGTCTAATTACCAATTCTCGGCCCCAACAATCAATTGACTGTGCACACATACATACACACAGGCGCTTATCCTCAGCCTGCTCCGCCGGGCAGACTCTGCTCTGACTGCTGCTGCTCCTGCTGCTATTCCCTTTCTCGTTCTCCTGCTCGTTCCCATTCCCGTTCCTCTTGTCGCTGCTTATCGGCAGCCATTGGGGCGCCAATTTATTGCAACATCTCGAAGCAGGCCCCACAGTGGCACAATCGCAGTTGCCTGCTAATTAGCAGAGCCCCGCCTATGCATGAGTCTCGCTGCGTATTTGCATTTCGTGTAATTTGGCCGAGATTTCGGGCGCTGCAATTTACAGTAATACCGGGATCCGAGCTGTGGAGCAGATGAGGAGTCTTGTTCGCAGCATGTTTACAGGCATGTAGAGCCTCTGCGATTCCTTCTCGAGCGCTAAGATCTAGAGTGCACTACGAACAACTTCATAAAATTGGGGAATTCAATTGATACTGCAGCTTAAAGCTGCTCTAAGTACTTTATGTTAATTTTCCAGACCACCCACCATTTCCCAGGAGTTGCAACTGACACTCGACCCTCTGCCCGCAGACATCTTAGAAGTTTTCGGGCATTTAAGCACTTCTTATGCAGCTCAGTTCCACTATCAAGCTCCCTGCCTGCCTTACTTTCTCCCTCCAACGCCTTCGGCCTCTTCCCATTCTTCTTGACGGCACTGTCGACGGCGCTGAACCAATTCAACGCTATTCAAATTGCGTATCCATCTTCATTTATTTCATTTTCCTGTAATTTCCTGACATTTTTGCTGATATTTTGCAGCCCACCCACGTAGCAGGAACTACTCAGCAGCCAAGCTTAGTAAGTCCCTGCCTCCCCTCTCCCAGCACGTCTTGAACCTGGGCCTGGGCCTGGTCTTGGTCCCGGGCTGTGCCCGGTCCCAGCTCGGAAATGGAAAAGTGCGCCAACTTTTCGCTTGAATTGGCAATGGTTACACCTCGCTGCCCCTGCTCCGCCTCTGACTGCCTTCCATGGCACCTCAAACCTCAACTTCAACCGCCTCAGCCTCACCGAGGACCCCCGCAGTTTCCCATTTGTTGTCTGTGGTTCTGTGGGACAACCTGTAATCGTTCTTTTGCGCCACATTTAAAATGTCTCCGGGTGTTTTGCTCGTCTTCCACGCGCACATCTCTGTCTGCTCCTGCTACTGCTCCCTGCCTGCCACTGTCCTATCCCCTCGCGGGCTGTCCCCGTGTCCATTCGTTCATGTCTTGTTAGCGTAAATCAAGCGTAACAAAGCGCAGCGCGGAGACGCAGCAGAAGTTGCCGAGATGAGGCATCGGTCTCCGGTCTCTGTTGCTCCAGCTCTAGCTCTAGTTCCCAGTCCAGTTGCCCCCTGTGCCGCTCGTGATTCTGCCTTGGTTCCTGTCTGCCCCTGCTCCTGCCAAGTGTTCGCAACTTGCAAAAAGTCGCTGGCAAATTTATTATGGCGCTCAAACGGAAGCGCGCCCTAAACTGCACCACTGGGAGCGGACCGCGACTGGTGCCACTGGAAAGAGGAGAGAATCGGGGGGATGGAACAGCCAGAGCTGCCGTGCTGACTGTCCTTTTTGGCAGGCGGACAACGTTGATTAAGCACTGCGAGATCTGCGCTTCGCAGAGGCTTTTGACTGCGACAAAAGTTTAAATTGAAAAGCTTTATGGCTTCGGCTTAATGCAATCAAACGACCAGAAAGTGCTTTCGTTTCAAAACAGCAGTCTTTAGCTTTAAGCTTATAAACTACTGAAAGCAAACGAGCTTAACGGGCACAAAAGCACATTAAGTTAGATATGACTATAATGTAATCAAACTAAGTTCCAGTAGCCAAAACTTTGAAGGCAGCTTAAATAATTAAAAAAGCTCATTAGCAAAGTTCTGAAATATGTTTTTAATTTTAATACCGCTTTAAACCTGCAATAAATATTAAAGTATTTATCAAATTTTCTTTTACTGCAACTCCAATTAAATTTGTTTTTCAGCTTCATACTTCATACTTCATACTTAAAAAATAAAATGAAATAAATTATCGTATCTAAATAAAATACTCGTTAAATTCGTAACTAGAAAACTTAAAACGAAAAACTTTAAATCTTCGTCAGAAATAATTATAGCTCAGTTATGGGACTATGCTTATTTAATTCCACTCACTCGTAATGTTCAATAACTTCTTCATTTCCCGATTTCCCCATTTTTCTTCTACCAATTCAAATTTGAAACTACAAAAGTTTGATTACAGCTTTATGCCTCATGTACAGATTTTTCAAATTTAATTCGCAGGCATTTGATTTTATTGCATAAAATCCAGATGAGAACTACTTTTCAATTCAGATTTCAATTTGGAAGTCACAAAATATGATTAAAATTTCAGGCTCAACCTATTGCAAATTAAATTCGCACTTGTTAGCTTTCAATGAAATGACATTCAGTCCGATTAGAACTCTTTTAGCATTTTGCCATTTCAATTTAATTTTAATGCCGCTTTAAAGCTGCAAAATAAAGCAAAATATGATTGCTTTAAATGAGTTGAAGTGAATATGAAAAGCTTTAATGCGCAGTATTTATAGAATATGCACAGCTTAATAAATAAGGATAATAAAATTATTTAATTGCACAATTATTAAATGAGGCGACTCGAGTGATAAAACATGTTGGAAGCGAATCGAATTAAGAGTTGCACTAATTAAATTAGACGATGCATTTGAGAGCGGAAGGTCGTCAGGGAATGACAGCTGTAGGACAGAGTGGGAGCGGGAGGAGAAAATCCTGTAACACTTATATGTTTATATATTTTAAATATCTGTTACATCGAGCACAGTGTTTCATGCTGTTGGAGTGCACTGGAGCTGCTCGGTCTGTTTCTTTAAAGCGATGGTCCACTGTAGTTTACAGTTGCAGCAGTCTGTGATTGGCAGCGTTAACAACTAATAAGCACTTAATTGAATTGATGCTGGCCAAAAGGATGGTCAACAGCAGCGAAACTCTATGCCCAGCATTATCCGAAACTCCCTTCTCTGCTCTCCACTCGCTCTCCCCATTCGAAAGCTCCTCTTCCGGGACGTCACGTCAACATAATGCAATTATAAAGTATTAAAATTATATGGCAAACAGACGAGCGATGCTGCCAGGAAACTGTGGTCAGTGGAGGGGCTTGTGAGAGGGGCAGTGGGGGTTAATGCAACATCTGCCCCTGCCACAATCCCCTCGCTTTCCTCTTGCATGTGTGTGTTTAGCTCTGATTATGGCAATGCTGCGCAAAAATATTTACTAATTATTTATAAAATATTGGTCGCCGTCTGTTCGCAGTATTATTCGTGTAAAGTTCACCGGAAGGGGGAAGGATAACGGGGGAACAGTTCATGGGGGTCTATTAGTTTATTAAAATTGCACAAATTTTTGTGCAGTTTCAGCAACTAAACTAAACTTGCCTCTGCCGTGGACGGATGTTGGTTAATTTGCAGTGCACTCGAGTTATTATGATTATTATAATTATTATTATTATCAGAGTTCGACATAAGCGGACTAGCCTGTTAGGCGACGGCTCTACAATTGGGATTATTGTTGCATATTCATGTATTTTGTGAACCTATTAAAGACACAAACACTCTCATATAGCGTTTAAACCAAAATGGAAATTCCATCTCTAAGCATAAATTAATTTCATAATTGATTTTAGTGCTAAGTACATATGCACTAGGTGCTTTCCCCAGACTGAATTTCCTTTGTATCAGTTATTGCAAACGAAAGTGATCATAATTAACATCAGGCATATTATAAACATAAGGTTCTATTAATTAAATGCATATTTTTGTATCATAGAAATACTTTAAAAAATAATAATTCAAGGGACAAAACAAATCAAAAAACCAACAGTCGAAATATATGGAAAACAAATACGCATTAGGCCACTTTTAATTTCTCTATGTCATATACTCGCTGAGATTTGACAATCCCTAGTATTTTGTCTGATTGATGCTGATTTCTTGTTCATATTCTTTTATATGCACCTATCATTTATATTATATTAAAGACCTAATATACTCTGAATTTCCACTTCCAATATTATAAACCAAAATTAAAACATCAATATAATGCAGGCTGGTATGCTAAAAACTGTAGCATACTTACAGGAGTTGTTTAGGAAGTTAAATCTTATTATTTAATATATATATTTTTTTGTTTAATTAATCTTTATTTTTGTATTGAAGTTTGGTTTATTTTTCCTTTAATTTTATTGCCTGTGATGTAAAAGTAATTCTCTGCTGTACAGATTCTTCACTTAACAAAAAAAATAAATTTAAGTTTAACGATTTTGGTGTTAACTAAAATAAAAGTTCCTATGAAAAGTGAAATAAATTTGTTAACTAATTATTTTACATTTTACACTCTTAACATCTTAACAAAATAAATTCGAGTGAGACATGCAAATATGCTATAGCCTGTAACTTTATGGGAAGGTTCTTAAAAAAATTTCTTAAAAATAACTACATTTATAGAGAATTTGTGCGTAAATGCATTTTTCAATCAAATTGTAGCGACTCAAACTAACATACCTGAGGAGCATTGTAAAAGCTTTAAGTGTGTTTGCCTTCGAACCGTGCTTTCACTTAAAAAATTTTGTTTTCTATGGATCCGATTTGTATAATTCAAAAAATGTTTGGAAATAACAACCTCTTTGTATGATTAATATTTAGCTATTATTGGCACAAAATATTATTTATTTTAAAATGAAATTAAAAATGAAGAAGTGAAAATTATTAATTGCTTTTCAACGTTATTATTTTATTTGTCATCAAGGTTTATTGATATTATAATATTTTTATATATATAGGAAATTTTATACATTTTACGAGAGGCCTACACGTAAAGCAGTACGAACCTAGAATATTTTAAATTTTTCAGAAATAAAAATAAATTTCTAAGTGTTGATATATGTCAAATAAATGTTAATAAACAAATAGTATCTTCTCAGCCTTCCTTTAAAAATGCAAAAAGTATTATTGATTTTTGGCCGAATCCAGGAGAACCTCTTCTTAAGAAATCAAAAATTATAAATATAATTCCCCAATTTTGAGTTAAATGCACTTAGTGCCCTATCAGTGATTGGATTGATTTTGATAAATTTGTAACTCGAAATAGATATAGATACTTTAATGGAATTTAAAATTCAGCCTTAATTTAAGCAAAAACTCAGCCGTAATGCGAAATTCATTTTCAGAACAAATTCGAAAAAGCATTAAGCATTAAGCATTAGCCAAAGCAAAGCAGAATCAGAAACAAGAGTGGTGCAAGAGAAGGGAGAAAGGGAGGCAGAGAAAGAGAAGGGCAAATGCTCAGAGTCAGCCTCACATTAATTTGATTTAAGCGTCGTTGCTTTTTTGACATTTTTATTGTTATTGTTGTTGTTGCGCTATCAGAGGTTATTTCTCTTTGTTGTTGTTGTTGTTGCTGCTGCTGCCACGGTCCCTTGCATTGTTTTAAACATTTTCGAACACATTCCTCTTTATTGTTGTGTTGTTTTTTATGCGCTCGCTTCGACTCGCTTCGCCTGCCCTTTTTGTTGTAATTTATTTGTTCTGTTTTTTCGGGCCGTTCGCCATTGTTAAATGGCATTTTCATGCTCAACTGGCGTCAAATATGGCGGCCAATGAGGCGCTCCAGCGGCTACGCCTGACAGGGGCGGCAGCAGAGCGTGTGCAAATAAAGTTTTTGACACGTGCCAATGCCAGCGGTACGAAGAGATGCGTCCGGCGGAGGACAGGTTAATGCACTATATATAGGAAGTGTGGGAGGGAAGCAGGCGAAGGCATTGTAAATAAATGAAATATTGTTTTGGCCGTTAAAATCGTTTTCAAAAGTGCCTACAAATGCGAGAAAAATATTTTCGCTGTGTTTTCCATTTTCTTTTTTTTCTCGCTTATTTACGATTTTTTAATGCAATTCAACATTAAATATTCTCATAATATCAGTTGCATATGGGCATCATTGCTGTTGCTGTTTCATTGCTGCCACCGCAAGTTTGTAAACAATTTCTGAATCTGTTTTCAGCTTACAAAAAAACTGCACAAAGCTACAAGGGAGCAGCGCTGCAAGGGTGGGGAGGCAGACGGTAACAGGTGTCTGGGTTAATGTTATGATATTCTTGAATTATTTACGCATATCCAGAGTTTATACGTTACCTCACCGCAAGCTGAGTTAACTTCTGATCATGCAGGCTTATTCATCAGCTCGGCCAATTTTTAAAGTAATTTTAGGCAAAAAAGAGAAATTGCTGCTTGCAAATGTTCTGCAGGTGCAAAGCAGAAGACTTTACTGAGGCTTGCAGATCAAGTTATTCAAAATTTCCCATAAGATCTGCAATCAACTGGATTTCTTTTTTTGGGAGTATATTCCTTGTCGCCAGAAGCCGATTCTAAACAATCAAATTTCGTTTCGTAATGGAGGATGGTCCTATCAACTTAACAAAAAAGAAATATCAAAAATTTCGAACGAAGGCGTTTTAAAAAAGATACTGATTATCATAATGCAAGTAAATTCATATTTTTTTTTATCAGCGTAGACTGCAAGTCAATTTATCTTCGTTCGCCTTTTTCAGCTCATACGGATTTTTTGTACTTTTTTCTCAGCCCGTTTGTTCGTCTGTCAAAGTTTTATTTGCCAAAATTTCGCATCTAAGCTTTAAAACTTCCATAAGTATGAATACCAAAGCTAATCGATCGTATTCAAAGTTTTATATATTTAAGTCTAGAATGTTTACCAATATTTCGTAAATAAAGTAATTGCATTTTGATCTAGCTATCTTATATATCTTCGAATTTCAACAATACTGGCTTAGTTATAGCTTCAAAGCAAACAATTTATATATTAGGTTGTTTGTTATTGACATACCGGATTCTTAATTGATTTTTGACGATTCTTTTTTTTGCCTACTTGGAGATCCTCGGCGATGCTTCCAGTATTCACATGACGATCTAGATCCACTGTTTCCCTGATTTTATCCAACGGTCACTGATCGTCCGACGAGCTTGGTGTTTCGGTGATAAAATTACCATTTTGGAATCGCCTAAACCGCTGTTCAGGGGTTTGAATCGATAGTTTGTTGTCTCAGAAGAAAAAAAAAATCTATCTGCGAGATTCCGCAGGAATTTTTTCTTGTGCGAAATAAAAATTCAAAGTTACTCGAATTTTAGCGTTTGTGAACTCTATTTCGATCGCTTGTTATTTTTAAGCATGGAAACTGATGTTAACTAAACGTCATTTAAAAGGTGTTGAGAAGACCTATTAAACGATATACAGCGTTGCCAGACACGATTCTCTTTCACATCACAAGCCGATCAAAAATTGAATGGGAAAACGGTAGGTCATTAACAAACAACCATATATTAATGTGGATTTCGAAAGTCATAGATAATCAAAGCTGAATTAATTGTATTAATAATGGTATATGTATACCATTATACCATGTATAATATATAATAAGATATATTAAATAATAGGCATGGTTAGTATTATTGCTTGAAGCTTATACCAGCAATTGAAAGGGTATAAAGCATTCGTCGCGCTCTTGTGATTCGCTTAATGCAAATTTAACTGAGTCGCGATTCCCAGTTAAAACAACTGAAAAAAGGGGGCGTGACCGTCAGAGCATACAAAGCAGTGCAAAAAGCAATTCTACGCGCGCGAAAGAGCAGAGAAAACAGAGAAGAGCAAAAGAACTACGCCAAAGCACATAAATCTTCGTAAAGTGTCAGTGTGCATATTATTGTTGTTGTCGTTGTTGTTGCTATTGTTGTTGCTGCAAGCAGCAGATTTACAATTGTTGTTGTTGTTGTTGTCGCTACGCGCGTAATTTGTACGCATTTTCGCCATTGTTTTTATTTTGTTGTCAAATAGTTCGAAGGCTTTTTGCCGCTGTCAGGCCCACTGTACTCAGTGCTGTTGTTGTTGCATCTGTTTGTTTATTATTGTTATTTCATTTGTTTATTTGCCGGAGCGTATCTGTGTGGGTGTGTGTGTGTGTGCATGTGTGAATAACGGGTTGAAATTAGTTGCAGGTTCAGTAAAAGAGTGAGAGAGAGCGAGAGAGACAGGAAGAGAACGCAGAAATTCCCCCAACATTCATCATTAAACCAAAGTGAGTGTTGAAAGCGTACAGTTGAAAGTGTTGGCTAACGCCCAACAGAGTACGCTGCAAACAAAAACAATTAGCAACAGGCGCAGCAATTAGCCGCAACACACACACACACACACACACTGTGCGAGGGGAAACCGAGCGACAGAGAGGGAACGCGACGGACAGCAGATAAATGCAAATGAGTTTCGAGTTTCACAGCAGTCAGCTTTTTGTGCTGCAAAAGCGATTAGCAGGATTTATGAGAAACAAAAGTTTGCCGACTGGACATACCCAAAGTTTTCCATTACGTGGTCAGGCGCACTGCGAAAGAGAATGAGAGGGGGAGATCAGAGAAAGAGAAAGACTGTAATAGATAAATGGAGAATGCCTGCGAAGGATTGGCAACTTTTGTGCCGTGCTGTGCCGTGCTGTGTAAATGATAAATAAACAAGTGTGCAGGCATTTATAACAACTTCTTCCTACTCGTTTTGATATTAGACTACACTAGTTAGCAGGAGAATTGAACGGAAGAGACACAATATATATTCTCTCTTGGTAATTACAGGCCCACCCTTGTTGCTAGCGCTTGCAAAATTTAATTCGAAAATGTAATATTTAGTGTAATTACTTGGGAATAATGAAAATATTAATATCGATTAGTTTAATTTTTAAAGTTCGAAGTGTTATTATTTTACAGCTCACTAATTTTCATGTTTAGAATGCATGTTGATTGTTAGGCTAAATTCGTTTGATATCAAAAGTATATGAAACACTTTTAACAATTTTCCATAAAATTAAATCTAAAATAACAGGCCGTTTATAATTGCATTAGTAATCGGTACATCACTACTTCTGAAATTATTATTAATTTTAAAATAACGGAAAATTATGACCTCTCTATAAATATGATCATTACTTTAAAACTTTTAAATTAAAAGTAATACTTTTTGTAAATACTTTCAATGACTATTTGAGAAATAATCGATAAATATAAAATTAGTTAATTTTCGATTTTTTTTTTTGGTAATATAATATTAGATTTTTAATTAAACGGCAGGAAATTTCTGATACATTTAAGTATAAAATTGATTAAAAATAACAGAATATTACTAATTTTCTATTATCACCTTTTGTACCTTTTTGTAGTTATTGGCATTGATTATATTAAAAATAATCGATTAATTTAACGATAAATTAAAGAAAACAATTCGATACAATCTATAAAAAATTATAGCCCATTGGCTTGTAGCACAGTGTAATTGCTGCGGGAGTGACAGGGATAGGAGCAAATAGAGGGAAAGTTAAAGTTCATTGCGTAAATTGCTGCAGATTCATTTCAGAGTACGAGAAGGGGGAGGGGCACAGACACGCCGTCTATGGGAGGGGGTGCTTCTGCATAGCCTGTAGTTAAATTATTTACAAAACTTGCAGCACAAAAACAGCAACAGCAGCAACAACAACGGCAAAGTTAAACTAACGTGTTAATGAATGTGGCCAGAGCTTTTGGTTGGCCAACACATGCACGCTTAGCCTCTGGCCCTTCTGGCGACGGGCCCAAGACGAAACTTTGCGCAAACTGACAAATTACAAGACTAATTAAGTGGATTTATTAAATTTACAGCGGCGAAAAAAGCCTGATATATTTTTAGGAAATTGTGATAAATCGCTTGAGAGGCAAAATGGAAAAAGGCGCCAGGAAAATGGCAAACAATATAGAGGGGGTAGGGCAGTAGACCATGTGGGAATATTAAGCTCCTAATGAACACCAAGCGTGCATCGAGGGACTCACATTCATTCTGATAAAGCTCAAGTAGCAGCCGTAAAGTCGCGATTTTCTCACATCAACTGATAGATCTTTCTCTCACTCCGCTAGCTCTTTCTCTCAGTATTTCTTACTCATAATATTATATTTATTTGTTTTCTATCTATCTACATATCTTCAACTCAACTCTATGCCTGTCTTAATGTTTTTCTATTCCAGCTATATACATATCCATCTTAAGCTCTACCTCTATCTTCCCTCTTTACATATACTTATTTTTTATATACAACTTTATTTCCATTTATAATTTAATATCCATCTCCAACTCTATTAATATCTTTATCTCTATATCAATGCCCAAATGTATCTCTATCCCTATTACTATGTCCACCTCTCTCAATTTCTACTGACCTCTCCTTGGAGGGGACCCAACATACCAAATATATATGCATATATATTCCCGCATTTTCAATACAAACCATAAACTAACTGTAAAGAACGATAAATCGCACCGTGCACACTCGCAGCAGATGGATTTAATTATGCGCTACGTACTCTCGGCCAGGTGCATTGGCCTGGCCAACGGTGACAATAAATTCCAGACGGAAGGCGTCTTCATTCCTCGCTTCGCTTCCCTTCCGCCGTTTTGCAGCCGGGCAGAAGTATTAGAGCGAGTGAATAAGTGTTGGTAAGCAGACTGCAGAAAGGCAACAACAGCAGCAACAGCAGCAACAACAACAACAGCAGCAACAGCGACAGGAGCTTTCACGCTTATGTCCTGGCAACTATTTGCAGCAGCAAAACTGTATTTTGCCAAGGAATTTCCATTTTACCAAAGGAATTTTCCATTACTCCTCCGAGCAGAATTAAAAACAAACCAGCAGAGGCGGGGGCGTGGCTTGTAAGTGTGAGCAAATGACATAAATAAGTTGGCTAAACAGCTGCCCGTGCCGGTGGCGGAAGCCAATGCGGAGGCAGAGGCGGATGCGGATGCGGATGTGCCTTGCCGGATGCGCCATAAAGAGCAGGACTTACATGCACGGAACACGAAGCTTTTCTGCAGGTGTGCCCAGCGGGGGTGGGGCGAGTGGGAGGGTGCTTAGACTTGACTTAATTGACTGCACCAGAGCAACTTATCGACAATGGAGAGGGGGGGGCGAGGGGTGCTTACAGTAAGTAGTCAGGGGTGGCAATTCCTCCTCTACCCCCTCCAACCGACGCCGAAGTCGTTTGAATTTCCAACTGAGTTTCGTAGCTGGCAGGCATCGTCCATGGCCCGCCTCGAATTGCCGATTGCATAAATAAAGCAAGGGGGCGGGGAGAGTTTGACCCTTACATGTGTATAGTACATTTCACCTTGTACTTGCTGTCACTCTCTCTCGCGCCCACTCTCGCTGCCTCTTGCTTAGACACAGACCTCACGACCGCACACACACTCAAAGTCAGCTGCTGCCGCTCTAATTGAGCCACAATGCTCTAAGTGTGCGTGTGTGTGTCCGAACTTCGAACCAACATTGTGTGGGTTGCGTTGTGGATCGTATTCCACAAAGAGCGATCAAAGCAGTGAAACAAATAGTCTTGTGAGAAACACATACATGTAAGCACGCACACGCACGCACTAACACAGTGGAGAGGCCCACGACTGCTTTGCTTTACGGCAATTGCAAATGCTGTAAAAACACAAACACAAACACAAATACAAATTTTGATGTGCTGCAAATTTGGCGCACCTTTCACACTGCGTCAAATAAAATATTTATTGCCGGCAAAGCAGGCAAAAGCAAAAACAAAGCAAAAGGCAGAGTGGAGGGTAGGCTGCAGGTACAGCAGAGGAAAAGAGACGAAAGAGCGAGAAGAGGTTGAGCTAAGCGGAGGCAGAGCTGTAGCAGGGAGAGCGCAGAGCGGAGGCAGACCAGAGGCAGCGACACAGCCAGAGGCTGCATGTGAACAGAGCGAGAGAGCGGGAGGAGAGACGCAAAAAGAGAGAGCGAGCACATCACGTTTATTACTGCCAAAGCGCCAAAATGTCAAAGCAGCAGCCGCCGCTGTCGTTTGAACTTTGCTCCCCTCTGCTCCCCCACTGCTGCATCGCACCTCGGCACACTCGCAAATGCTGCTCGCTGTGACCAATCGTTAGCTAATTAAATTTATTTTTCAAGCCAAAAAAAGAAGCCAGATGCACCCACACGAAGATGAATCGAATCCTCCTCAGCAGGTCACGAAAATTGTTAATGCCACGGCAGAAAAATACAAAAACGAACAAAAAATTGAAGGCAATCAAAGCACGAAGCAAAAATAATTTTTTCTATGGGAAAATAATTTATTTTTTATGGGAAAATCGTTGCCTTTTCGTTTTGACAGTCGTGTATTTCGTTTTATTTCATGCACAATTTGCGTGTGATTCAATGATTCCAATGGTTTTAATACCATTAATTTATTGAAAATGGAAGACATGACATGTATGCAACGAGCAGAAGTAGGCCAGGTCATACAAAGTATATATCATTTTTACCTGCATCAATAGACGAATATGCACTCTGAAAATTACCATACATTCCGATCTGACACAGAAGCTAGCAAAATAGCAAGATTATACTTTTCACCCATTGACAATAGGAGAAAAATTGTTTAATAGCTTTGTTCAAATGTATAATATGTAACAGAAGACAGATGGAGGCGTGGCAGATCATACAAATTATTTATATTCTAGCACTAATAGTCGAATGGATTTAGCTATGTCCGTCTGTCTATATGAACAGCAGATCTTAGCTGTTTTAAAAGCTAGACATAAAACGGCTAAGTGGGTAAATGGTATCTTACTGTCGAGTGCACTCGGCTGTTGCTTTCTTATTACTCTTGGTTTTTGAAACAATCACAAATCGATGCTCTCTGTACATTTCTCTCTCCCAACAGGCCTTGTCATTTTTGTAGTTCATCCTGGGCTTACATGTCAAGTTTCCCTCTCTCATCACTTTCCATGGCTAGATCGACTCGACTGTTGGTACTGATCAATAATAGTTCCCTTCGCAGCGTTGAAATCCTTTTTTACAATTGTAGACATTAATTAAAATTATTATATTATTAAATCGAGTGAATCGAAAAACACTTGATAATTTACTTACAGCAACGGAAGACACCTATACCATATCCATATTCGCAATGATTTTTAACGGACAAACTAAATTTATGGATTTTAACTGTCGACTGCGCCACGTAGCACTGTGCATGTTCATTTTCTGTTAAATTTATTTATTGTTGTCAAACGACATTTAAGTTTGCGGTGTGGAATTGATTTATGCACTCAATGCGGCGTTTTATGCACAATTCATGGGTCAGGATTGTTGCTCAGCAGATTGCTTCAATTAATGCTGATTAAAGAAGAGTAGGGAAAGGGAGGAGTACGTAGAAAATGATGATGAATGAAATTGCGAGTTTATTAATTTGCGATTGCGATAAGCGGGAATCATTTTTGCTCTGAATAGCGCTGTTATTCAAGTACAGAGAAAACTATACGTAACATCGACATTTTCTCTCTGAAAAATCAAGCCCGGCTTTCTCCTTTGAGCGGGCACTCCTCTTAAGCGGACAAAACTTTCCAAGGCTGACCGCCTATGAAATACCTTGACCTATACCTTGGCCTGTTCTACCAGCCCTCCTCCCGTTCCACTGGACCCATACCCCCACCCCCCCCCCTCCCGAGCACCTATCACATTAAAGCTAACAGCTTTGGTCGTTATTTTTAATCAAAAGCGCTGAAACTACAACAAAAACAAGGACCTAAACGGACGGCAATAACTGCTGTAATCACGCTTACGACACGCCACCATATTGTCTTCAGCACACGCCCCCCAAGGCTTCCCTCTCTCGCGCGCTATAACAGTTTGCCATAAAACGTTGATTACATAAGCAGCAGCGGCGCGACCCCGCGCTCAGGTCGGCAGGAGCGACAAAAAACGTAAGAAGAAAATGAAAATGAAATGAAAAGATAAAACGTGTTTGCTTTGTTCGATTCGCAAGTGTTGCTTCTTCCACAGTTGCTCTCTTCCACCTGCTCTCCTTCCCCCCTGGCCTTCTTTGACCCAAGCCAGTCTCTAACGAAGATTTCTAACAGACTGAGCTGACCAAGCGCCGAACGTCATTCATATTCGTCGTCTTGTTGTGCCGCCATAAATCAAGCAGACGCACGCACACACACACGCACGCACACTCGTTCCACTTACTCACTTATGTATTTAACTTACTTGTGTTCCACATGCCCATTTTTCTCTCTTCGCAGGAGTAGGGGGTGGGGGCAGCTGACTCGCTGTCAGAATGACATTGCAGTCGCTTTTGCGGTTCTTGTTTTTGGCATTTAAACTAATCGCTCGACCACTTTCGCCTGTCACTCTGGCGTGTCTCAGTCGCTGCTCGCCTCCTTCCCCCCTTCCCCACCACCAGCAGCCAAGAAATTGTCAAAACTTTGTTTGACATTTTATTTTTCGGTGTTTCGAAAAAGAGTTTTACATTTCGCGCGTTCCCTCTGCATTTGTTGTTGTTGTTGTTGTTGTTCTTTTCCACTTTGTTTTGTTGTACTTTCTTTATCAATATTTCGTTCACCTGCGCTCTGCTGGCGCCATCTGTTGTCAGTGCGCCGAACTAAGCAAAGCAGTTTGCTGCCATTTTCTGCTTCTGCTTTTGCTTCTGTTTCTGCAGTTTGCCTTTTCTCTGTCTTCTGTTATTGTTTGCTCGCCTCGCCTGCCTCACTTGGAGACATGCCCATTGTTTGTTTCTTGTGTTGTGTGTGTCTTTTGTTTTTGTTTTTGTTGCGCAGCTTATCTAATCGCGCGGCGAGCGTAAACACGGAAGTCATTAGCACAGCAGAAGTCGACAATGAACTAAGCCCATTGATCTCTGTAGGTTCCACTTGCGCCTAATGGGTTCCACGCCACGTGCAAGTTCCACTCTAGCTGCAAAAACAAATAGTGCAATTTGATGCCGGCTCTCTTCGCTCCTCGCTCTCTCCTCTCTGCCGGTTTGTGCGCCTGCCAGCTGTTGCCGCTCTTCGCCAGACCCCCTCCCACCCCCCGGAGTGCACTGAGCGTCTCCACGCATATTACAAAACTTTCGGCTTCTGCCACTTGTTCCCATTCTTCATTCGTACTTGCAGCCAGATTTGGCCATAAAAAGGCTGCCCTGGCAGCATTCACTTCAAACTCAGTTCTGAGTTCTCAGTTCTGCGCGAGCCTTTCCCGCTGCGGTTGCCTAATGAAACTTTTGCTCTGCTTTCTGCATTTTTCCAGCTGCCATTGAAGTTTTTCGCCGGACTCGAGAATAAAGGAATATGCCAAGAAGTCAGTATTGCCTCGATAAGCAAATACCCTCAAACTCTCTCTCACACACACACACACGCAGGCATTTGAAATCCGGCTAAAAAGTTTGCATTTGGCTGCAGTCAAAGCATTTTTTGCAATTACTTGCGCGAGTTTTATTCAGCATTAAGTGGAAACTCGAGAGTGGAAAGCGAGAAGTGGAAACTTTATTAATAGCTTCAGCGGAAGTCACAGAAACATTCCAAAATAAATTCGCAAGTTGCGGCGAATTTCGAGACAAAGGCAAAAGCGAAGAACGCAGTCCCGAAATAAGGCAATTGCTGCAAAAAGGAATACGAAGAAGTTTTGACCAGACAATTGCAACGCAAATAACGAAATATGTCCGACTCTGTAAAATAAATGCATATCTACATATATTCTTGGCCAACGCCAAGCGCCGAGTCGATCTGGGCTTGTCCGTTTATCTGTCCGTTTACTTGAACGGACAGATATATCGGATTTTATCCCATACAACTTTTCGAATGATTTTGCTAATTTTGTCCGTCTGTGTTTCCGTATACAAACGAAAAACAAGTTTCTCGGTTTTAAATCTATTTTTATTAAAATCGAAACATGACAGATCGGACTGATATATCGCACAGCTGCCATGGAACCTATTCTATATCATTTACTATGCTGCTTACATTCTTCTCATTTTAATCGCAATCTACTATGAAATATAGCTGACATGGAAAATATCGCTTCAAGTTTGATTTTTTGTATAATAACCTCAACTTCTTTCAAGATATAATAAAATAACTCACTGGAATTATGATATTTGCATTATTGTTTTAATTCCAATGAAGTTGGGACTATATCAAAAATTGTAGCTATTATTGGAAAATTTTAGGTTACGTATCTATACTATTTATATTTATAATATAATATATAATATTAATATGTGGGCTGTAGAGAAAGTGAATCTATTTCGATCATTGATGATCATATTTATTTATGGTACTCCTAGCTATTATCAGAAACGAGCAGGTTGTAAATAGGTCTACGGCCCCTACTGTCTTATCGGCCTACTTGTCGAGCTGTCAGCGCGCGTATTTATTGGGAGTCTGTGGTATTACTGCAGGCGAGCGATAACCGAAAAGGGGGAAGAACCGTCGGTGAGCAGAGCTCAATTAGGCGCACATGCACAGACGCGTCCTAATCAAGCCGCTTTTGTTGTGCCGCCCACGCCCACATCCACGCCCCCCGCCCCCTGGATAGTTAACAGCATTGTTACACTTTTAAACGGTATTTTTGCGTTTAAATATGCGACAAAAAAGGCAGCTCAACCGGACGGAGCCAGGCTGGAGTTAGTTCGGGTCGAGTCTGGTCTGGTCTAGTCCGATTCTGGTTCTGGTTCTGGTCGGGGCTCCACTGCGGTTCATTAGCGCACCAAATGCGATTTGCGGCCTATCCACATGTAGAGCGCAGTGTGGGCGGGCAGCTGCAGTAGCAGAGGCAGGGCGAGGTGGGGTCGGTGTCGCTGTCCGGGGTCGGATAGCTCTGAACTAGATAGCGGGAAGTCGCGAGTCAGGAGATGGGAGTTGGGAATTGAACACATGAGCACGTAATTTAGTAGCCGCTTTAGCGCTTTTGTGTGAAAATCACAACGACAACAAAGCAGACCAGAGACTAGTCTGTTAGTCTCTCCCCCTCCCCCTCTGCCCTTTCCAGCGAGCTGTCCCCATCCATTAACCTATGTATGTGGCCCGTTGTTTATGGCATCGCAGGCAGGCCGAACGGGAGGCAGGCCCAAGTCTGTGTAGGAGTCCGGGGCCGAGTCCGGTTTGTGCCGTTAATTCCTTTTTATTAATAGCCAGCGACACAATGGCGAATGGAAAATGAGCAAAAAACGAAGCAGAAAGGGGGCAGAGCATGGCAAGAATAGAAAAGTAGCAGCAAAAAAACCAATTTCGACCGAAACGGGGCGAACCTTCGGCAGAACTAATCAGTTTTTTCGCTCCTAAAGTTGTGGTCTGAATGAAGTTAATGCTGTTGTCGTTCTAACTTACCCTTGCAGAGGGTATACTGGTTTTGTGCTCATCTTTGAAATGTACAATGTATGTGAAGACAGAACCTCCAACCTTATAAGACGTATACATACATATATGTTTGTGGTATTTATTGACAGCATTAACAATCAGTCGTTGGCTCTCAACTTAAAGAGATCTTGATGAAACTACTGTAAATCTTTATTTTATGTAACGGTCAAAACAAATTGCATTTTTTTGTTAGTTTTTAAGAATCAATCAGACTCGCTGCATTTTGCTTTTATTATACTTTATACTTTTGTTCAAGTTTCATGACTATTATAGCTGTGTAACATTTTAAGTGGTCGCATCCGGCTAATCACCTTTCGACTGAAAAATAATAATTAATGAAACCAATACAAGGGAGGAAACCAACCCACCACCCCATCCCGATGACGGAGGACTTTAATGGAACCAACCAGACTGGCGCAGTTCGAAGGAGACTGGAATGGAACCCAGCAGGGAAGCAGAATAGAGTGGGTCGCCCAAAGATGACCTGGCGCCGTACAGCACTCCTAGAAATGTCCCGGGAAAACATCAGCTTGGGACATATAATAAGACAAACAGCGCCAAATTAAGTTAGGTGGAAATCTCTTGTAGAGGCCCTAAGCTCCCGAGAGGAGTAACAAGGAAAAAAAAACATTTTTATTTTTTTTATTTTTATTTTAAAATATCAATTAAATTGTTTCAGTAGATCAACACAAACTTCATTCCAATTGAAATGATTTAATACTCTAATCAAATATCACAATTTTTTAGAAAATTAATCGAATTGCAACGGGGAAACACGTAAATAACCGTCGTAAAAACCAATTGATTTTGATTAGATTTTTGTCTATTTCAATCATCAATTTCTATCTCCTCTATGTTGCCACATAGACAACAATTGAACAAAAATGAAGCATCGGCAAGAGTATACTACCAACGGTGGTCCAAAGAAAAGTTTTATTCCATTTTTTGTTGGCGCTGTTAACTGGCAATTAGATCGACACTGTGCCAGACGTTAGACATTAAGTACAGTAGTTAAGGCACAGAAGTGGGAAACCCATTGCGGAGAGGAAAAAGAGACAGAAAGCATTTAGTAATGTTTTGCTCGCGTCACTTGAGCAGACAATTGACGGGGAAATCGCCAATAAATCACATCTGGTTAATCACACAAAACGATGTTAGCCCCTCAGAATCCATTCGACTTATCAGCTGAAAAGCAGATAAGAAATGACTGCGCAAATACTTCGTATAATCATTATAATTTATTGATGCTGCGCTGATAAAAACTTAAGACTACAATACACGTACAAAGTTATAGCTATTAGGAATGAGTTGGTTTTTGGGTTATCACACAATGCACGATTTACTCGGCATCGCTAGCCACAGACATGTCGGGGACCAGATCGGCATTAGCGACGGCTAAGGGAATCAGCATTAAGATCAAAAGTAGAACGGTAGTTATAGAGAGAGAAAGAGAGAGAGAGAGAGAGGGAGAGACAAAAACAGTTGAAAAGAGAAATGCATTTTTGGGAAACTTAGTCAAACTTAATCTTACTCACCTTTGTCGAGGGCATCGGCGGCAACGGACATATCGGGCACAAGATCGGCATTAGCCTTGGGCTTTGCAGCTGTTGAAGCAAATTGTTAGTAAATTTTGGAGAAGTATAAACAGTCTAAACTGTTGTTAGACTGATAGAATGTTAATATTCGTCCCTGTCTGTATGTATGTACTCTGTATGTACTGTACTATGTTGTAAGGAATTGCAGATCAATGGTTATCGCTTATCGCTTATCTATATGACTCTTTATTAGGATCGTATCACCTGTTTACTATCATATCTTACCTTGCTTGTCCTCAGCGTCGGCAGCGACAGACATGTCGGGCACCAGATCTACCTTAGCCTCACCCTTGGCAGCTATTGAAAATAAAAAGTGTGGATATATAGGATGTGCTAAGATCCAAGCTAACTAACTATTTAATTGCATGATTATCGTGAGAGTGAATACTACTGTAAGTTACAAGATCTTCGAAGATTCATCCTTCTTCACTTTCACGATAGTTGAAGCTATCTGTCTTCTATCTTTGCTGCCAGCTCACCCTTCTTGTCCTCAGCGTCGGCGGCGACAGACATGTCGGCCACAGAAACAGCGTTAGACTTAGCTTCCTCAGTCAGGGGCTGGGGTCCGCCCACCTGGAAGAGCTCAGCATTCAGTTGACGGAGGGCCGGCACCTGACCCTTGTTGGGCGTGTCCAGGGCATCACTGGCCACCGACATGTCCGGCAGCAAGACAACCATGTTGCCATCCTCGGCCGTCGACATGTCGGGCACCAGATCGGCCTTCACATTGTCCTGGGGGATCGCCGCACCGTAGACGCACAGGGGGACGATCAGAAGAGCGCAGATTGCGAGATATTTCATGGTGGACTGTCGCTAGTTTGAAGTGTACTAAACGTGCAAACCGCTCGGGGATGAGTTCTTATAGTCGTCCGTCCGCTTGCCCTATCAATATCGGTTGATTTACAAGTTGGTCGAGCTGGCGAGATTAGATACCCTGAACGTGGCATAAATCTTGCCGTGTGCTTTACCCGAATCGCGAAAATTGTTTACAACAATTGCTTGTTGATGTGCAGGCATTTTGTTTATAGAGAATGAACCTTCTCGCTGTCCTGTAACTCATCAGTCCGGAAATGAATCAGTTAAAAGTCTTTCAAAACATGAGGAGCAAACATATATGAGCATATTTTCTGTCAATTTGTCTGTGTAATCCTCTAGATCTTAGAGTGTTTTGCTAATTGGAGAATCTGACCATATTAAAATTTGTAATATTTTTTCCTTTTTCACAAAAAATGTATTAGGTGATTTCCATATTCTTCTCATCAGACATTCTGGAATTTCTGGATCATTTCAGTTTAGTTTCCTCTCCTGTAACCCTAAACCCACAGAAAAACTCTATTTTAACAACTACATCATATTTTATTTTGAATATTTGAAAAGCACAAAGGAAAAGTAAGTTTTGCGTCTTCAATGACTCAAGTAGGTTATTATTCAATCAGTACTGTTCAATCGTGTAGTGGTGTATTTATATAATCATTAAGTCGAAGTCGATGTTCTTCTCGTGTGTATTTATAATTTGAATAAAAAAATTCGTTATTTTCTGGTTTTGCTTCTTAAGAACTATAAAAGAAAATGGAGAACTGCAAAGAATCTCCAGAAAGTTCGGGCCTCTCTTTCTCTCTCTCTACATTCCCAAGATGTCGTCTTCCATGATGTCCTGCGGCTCACGCTTAAGACGTGACATGTCAAAGTCGTCGGCTGCAATGATGCCCGCCGTCTCGGTTTCGCCCGCAGTTTTAGCCGCGGGGCGTGTCGTGCCCTTGGCGCGCAGCTGAGCGGCCTGCTGGCTCTGAGTTTGAGGCACGCCGAGTCGGGAATCGCCCAGCAGATTGGCCACATTGGCGGCGCTTGTCGAGGGCGACATAGACTGTTTCACGAGCGGAGCGGGCGAGCGCAATCCGGAAGAGGAAACAGCTACGACTACGGTGGGAGTTACTGGCGGAACCGACGGCGTAGTCGCTGGCTTCTGTTGCTGCTGCTGCTGCACAGAGCCCTTGACGTTGGCAATAACCATGCCGCGCTTTTGCGGCGATGCGGCCTGGGCGACGAGGCTGTTCAGATTGTTGCCGCGCACCGATGTGGGCGTGGCAAAGGCGTTGAAGGCGTTGGCAGTGGAAGAGCCGCCGCCGCTGCCTCCCTGAATGTTGGTGATCTGCGGCGTCTTCTGCAGCGGCACGGAGCCGCCTCCAGTGGGCGACGGCTGTTTGACGACGCCGGCAGCGGCGCGACGCACCAGCAGGCTGTTGCCGGGCGCAACGATGCCGGGCATTTGGCCACCGCTGGCCACGGGGCTGTGCGAGTAGCGAGCGCGCTGCTGTGGCGGCACCACCACCTGCGTGGCGGAAGGCAAGCGGCGCTTGAGAATGTTTTCCATCGCCGAGGCATTCGCCGGCGACAAGTTGGAGCCGCCGGCCACTCCCGCAGCAGGCCCCAGGGTGGTGATCGGCCCGCCGGCGCCGCACACCGAGTAGCGCCTACCCATTTGGCGCACCTGCAGCGGCTCCTTGGAGCTGGCCACTTTGCCGCCGACTTGACCAGCTCCAAAGAGCGAGAGCAGTGGATCCTGAAAGTGCAACGGCGCCGATGGCGTCTTGGGGCTGCTAGCGGGCACCGCGAAGGTGGCGGGGCGCGTGAGCACCGCGCCAAAGCCGGCGCTGCTGTTGCTGTCGACGCTGTCCTTGCGCAGCTCCTGTGCGCGGTTCTTCGGGTTTTGGTTCATCTGCAGCACGCGAAAATATTTCTTGTCGTCGACCGCAGCAGGCGGAACAGGCCGCTGTATGCGCAGCTGGCTCAGCAGCGGCTTGGCGGCCGCCACGCTGCGCGGAGTTTGCGCCTGTGCCGCAGCAGCTGCCGGTGATCGGTCCTGCTGCAGCTTGTCCGTGTGCTTGGCGGCACTCACCATGCTCACCAGTTCGCGCACGAGCCGCAGCTCCGGATCCGAGACGTGCTCCAGACCCGACGGGGTGTTGATGTTGAAGTGCTGCACTTCGCCCTCGCCGGGGAAGTCGGTGGCGTCGTCGAAGGTCTCCATGAGGGCCTGGAAGATCTTCTGCTTGAAGTGGAGCTTCTGGCGCGGATTCATCTCGCGCATCTGCGGACGCACCATATCCAGGAAGTGCTCGTCCGAGAAGATGTCCTGGCATTCGGTCTGGCAGCCGCGCTCGCTGCGGTTGGCCAGCGTCAGCGCGGCGGAGGAAGCGGAGGTATGAAAGCTGGTGGAAGGGGTAGGGCGCTTGGTTGTGGAGGCACTCGTTACGGGTGCCGCAATGATGGAGCTGGTTGTGTTGACCGCAGGCCCGGAAGCGGAACCCGAACTGGAGATGCTCATAGTATTGGCACCGCTCAAGGGGCTGCTGGTGGTGCTGATGACGAGCGTGTTGCTCGTGGAGACGAGACGTACTTGCGACGGAGCCGCAGCAGCTGTCGAGGCCACCACTACTTGAGCTACAGTGGGCGTGGCATGGCGTGCACTCGTGTTCGGGCCACGCTTGGCGGCTACGGCAGCAGCAGCAGCGTTGGCCATTGCGCGGGCCGGACCCGGTGGACGACCGACGCCCAGGCGAGGAATCACTGGCGATGCTACTGCGGCCGACTGCTGGGCGGGCCCCACAGCGCCAGGGCGACGCGCCAGCACCAGCTGCTGTGCAATCGGAGCCGCGGCACGTGGCCGCGGAAAGATGTCATCGCGGCTGTTGGCAAGCACCGGCGACTTGGTAGCCGTCAGCTTGGACTGTGGGCCACTCGCCACTACGGGGGGCACCGCGGCGGCTCTGGGCAGCGGCGTCATCTTGACGGGCGACGTGGAGCTGCGCAGACTGTTGACGGCGGCGATCGTCATTGACTTTCGCCGCTGCAGGCGCGTCAGACGCGCTTCGGCCGGCTTCTGGATGGCCGACGGCTTGGTGCGGGCGGCGGAGCGGCGCAGGCGACGCCCTCCGATGTCACCCTGACTGGCGGTCGAGTCGGCACTGTCTTCAGCCATCGAGGCCTCCAGGGAGTCGGAGATGGGGCTGGGGCCGGACACGGGGATGGGTGGCGTCTGCGACTGCGACTGTTTCTTACCAATGATCAGGCAGTTGGGCGAGGCGAGGCTGCTCTGCTTGATGAAGAACTCGGGCTTCTTGGCGGCACCCACAAGGCCCGCGGCTGGGGCTGAGGCACGGCCCCGTGCTGGCAAGGAGCACGAGGAGTTGTCGTCCTCGGCGTCGGTGTCCGACTCGCTTTCACCCTTTTTTTTCTTCGCTTCTTGATTTGTATTGTTCTTTGCGGAGGAAGCGCAATCTTCTGCTTGCTTATCCCCTGGCTTCTCGGGTTTCTCTGCCTTCTCGTCTTTGGACTCTTTGCTGGACGACGACTTCGCGTCGACTGCCTGCAGCAGGTCCTTGGGCTTCGCTTTATAATCCTCCTCGAGCATCGGTTCCTTGCTTCGGCTCTTGCTGTCTCTTTCGCGTTCGGACGAATCGCGATCCTCGTAATGCTCGACCGCAATGGCGGTGTCCGCCAGCGACAAGTGCTGATTGAGAAACCGCAAGTCCTCGCTCAAGTAATAGTTGGACTTCTTCGAGCCCTTGTTGCGCGCCTCGCTCGAGTTCAGCCAGCGCACATACTCGGTGCGGATCATTCGCCAGCGCCGCTTGCACTTATCGGCTGTAATGTATGAGAAAGAAAGAGACAAACATACATACATGTACGCGCAGTAGGGCAATGTGTAAAGAGGGACAGGTAGCTAGCGCCGCGATACCTGCCTATTACGGCGCACCGCAGCAACCCTAACAGATGTCAGCGGGACTAACCGAGATTCCGCTATAAACCCGAACCTAATCCAGACTCAATAAGCGCCATAAAACAGATGTGTGCAACCAAAATTAATCGTTAAGCTACTTTTATGACAGCAAAACAAACGCTGATTAAAATGGCAGAAAATTAGCAATTCTTTCGGAGTGACATTGACATTGACATTGTTTCTTCCTGAAGATGTATGTGTAGCACGTTTTCATATATTTTTAACTCACACGCAATATCCACTGTAATATTAAGAGATTTGTCCGCTGAGCCCTAAGGAAGCTTATTGAATAAAGAGATCCGACATTACGGAAATTTAAAATTGCTATAATAATCGTTTGTTTATAGTTAAATGAAAATCATTTATTTTTTCATTAAAAGCGCAGATTAAGACAAAGATCTCTTGGCAGCTATATGTTCTGATTGTGATAGAATTTAGCTTAATATAAAGAGTATAATCATAATGAAGATATTATTCTGATGTACTTTATATGGAGATGCTTTCTTCTGTGCGTGCCTTTCCCTTTCCGGTATAGCCATGAGCGCCCTCGTCGATTTTTCTTTTATCTCTTCAATCAACTCGAAACGCGTTTCCCGGAGTGGTCTCTTGAGTTTTGGGAATAGCCAGAAGTCACACGGAGCCAATTCAGGAGAATACGGTGGTTGCGGAACGATATGCGTCGAATTTTTGGCGAAATGGTCACGAAGAACGAGTGCAGTGTGCGACGTTTTTGGTACCAACCAAAGTCAACCGACGATTTTTGAGCACTAATTCCTTCACTTCATTGACGTGTTGGTCATCTGTTCACGTCGATGTTCGTACGGAGCGCTCCAAGTCATCAACACGTTGCAGACCCTCTTTGAAGTCTTTGTAACACTTATAAACATTTTTCTGGAACGTGGTAGAATCACCAAAGGCCATCCCCAAACTTCCTCAACGTTTCCGCAGCCGAAATTTCATTCCGCAAACAAAATATGATGGCACTTCTCTGCTCAATTAAATCAGACGGTGTAAAAATCGCCAAATGTATTCTTGATCGTTTGGTAAAGAAAAGCGTAAATATAGTACTTATACTAACATTGACATGAAATTCCCGCCAAATGTCATCAACAATCCTCCAAACTCGAGAAAAAAAGAACTAGTTCGCCATCTTAAGCCCGCGAATTTTAAATTGAAAATTCACCTTACTTTTTGCTCACAGTAGTAAAAAAACCTAGAGGATTTTCAAATTTTGAATGCCACGCCCACAGCCTCCAAAAATCGCTTTTGTAAAACGGTAAATCAAATTATAGGAAAAGTAGAAAAGTTTCCGATTTTTTTTTATGCGATGCGTTGTTATTAGTTCGCCGAATAAAAGTAATTAATATTAAGAATTATTTTTTAACAGCCAAAGATAAATTATATCTTACTGCAAAAAAAAAAGAAAAACCAATTGTTTTTAGCAATACAAAAAAGTAACCTGAGCTGGGAATCGATCCTGGGACTTAAAGTTATGGAGTCTACAAATCTCACACCAAACCACCGACGGCAATCAAAACAACGGTTACAAATTTCGTTCTAATATTTCAGTTGAGGAACATTGTCTGTTTCACATACATACAATGTATATATTATAAATTGGACTTTATTTAAGTTATTTCTATAATTAAATGCGTAATTAGTTTAAACTTAATAAAGCAATGGGACTTGAAATACCCTGTAGATTGGTAAATGGAAGTCACATCTAAAAATTAATTTTTGACGCAAAATCTCGAAGATAGTTTTTACGATTATCATTATCTATAAGAAAAATGGCAGAAACACGGCAGCAGTGAGGAACCCTAGTTAAGCCAACAGCCTAAAGTTGTTTTAATGGCACAGTGGGCCTTTTCAGGGCTTCAACTGAGCAAAAAATTAGCTAAATTAAATAGTCCGAATAGCTTTCATCTAAGTGGGACAATATATTAAAATAGTATGTATGTACAGTTATGAAATAGCTAAAATGCATATTTTAAGTTCAATGTTATATTTTAATTCGTTACACAATTTCTTTATAAAATGTACAAATCGAATTTTATGAACATTGGAATGTTCTATTGATATCGTTGATCGCCAAGGTTATTGATATTTGTATATTACTTGCGATATCTTACATAATAACTGAAATTGAGCGATTGGTTCTCTGACATATGTACGATATATCGGACTGATTTAACTCAACTCAACAACGTGATGACGATGTGTACCTACGAGGGCGGTTCAAATATGATGAAAACAAACGCTGGATATGGTGCACATGTATGTTTTGAAGGTCGTAGCTTTAGTATGTGATGGCTGCATCCCTTACGACCAGTTCGGCATAGTTTTCGAGTGTTACGATCATGAGTGATCGTCAAGTGCCAACTGCCAAACTATGCAAATATTGTCATTCGTTTTTTATAAGGAAGGCGTTAAAAACACGGAATGGCGTTCAATGATTGCCGTGAAACCGTCGAAAATAAGCACCATTTTTGTCATTCAAAACAAAGACAAACAGATACGTAGGTTAGGTACGTCGACTTCTTGCGCACACAACTTTCCAGCTGCATACTACTCTAACATCCTGAAGAAAAACGAAAAATCAGTTTATCGATCGAAACGGAGGAGCATTCAAGTACGAAGTACGATTTTTCACCAGGATAACGCATGCCCTCATACGTTTCACGTTCGATATGGAAAATGGGGTGGGAGGTACTGGAACGCTCCCTAACGTACCGATTTATCACCATATGACTACTATATGTTTGGGCAACTGAAAAAAGCCCTCGGAGGTCGAAGTTTCAATACAGAAGACGAGCGCACAAGGAATTTTTCGATTCTGACATAAAAACCTTCCGGAAAAGTGTATCTAGAAAACTGTAAAATTTTACGTATTTTTTCGAAAATTAATAGGCGTGTCTCGATTATATTTGAACTATCGCATTTTCATCGACATTGCATTAGAACTGAAATGGAGAATCGAAGATGTTTCTTTCTGTGCGCTGCAAACATTTAGACAAAACTTTTAAATCCTTTGCAAGAATGTAAACATTTTTGTTCTGCGTTTTTGTTTATAATACTGTAGGTTATATATGTATATTTATGTAGTATCGCTGTAGCTAGAAAGCTTTAAATTTTTGTACATATGTATAATAACATACATACATATACATAGCATAATAACCTTAATTGCATAATTGTTCCAATAATTTATACTGACCTTGAAAAAATGTATATATTTATCTAAAAAGAATCGCAAATTACCGGTATCCAACTACCCAACAACGATCACTTAGAAGCACACTCTCCACGAAACTAGCAAGCACTCACCGACATTGCCAGCATGAAGAAAATACTAGACATATGTCGCGCACTTATGCAATTGTCAATTCAGACAGTAAACTGTCACAAATCGAATGTAAACACTACTTCTAGGCTATTTTATTGTCTTTGTGGAAATTATGTACCTTTAACACTTACTCAAGTACTGTCAAATATATTGTCTTTACTGATTTTTACTACCCAGCACTGGTAAGAATAATCGATGCAAGAGAAGTTATCGCTAACACATTTGCAATATTTGTAAATAATACGAAAATACTGATTCGTATTTTTATACCATTTACCCATTGAAAATGGGTAAAAAATGGTATATTAACTTTGTGAAAATGTATGTAACAGGCAGAAGGAGGCGTAGCAGACCATACAAAGTATATATATTCTTGATCAGCATCAATATCCGAGTCGATTTGGTCATGTCCGTCTGTCTGTCCGTCTGTATGAACGCACAGATCTCAGCTATTAAAAGAGCTAGAGTCACCAGACTTGGTGGGAGTGTGCGTGTATTGAATACGCAGATCGAGTTTATTTCAAACTTGATGTGCCACGCCCACCGCCTCCGCAAATCGATAAATGCGTATTTCGATTTTTTCCAAATAATTCAATAACGAAAAGAGATAAACGCACCAAATTTGGTAGGAGGGTGTCTTGCAATATTATGCAGAAGTTGGATTTTAGACTTTTGGATGCCACGCCCACCGCCTCCAGAAAACACATTTTTATAGTTTAAAAGAACACTAGAACAGCTAGAAGCACCAAATTTGGAATTAGTGCCTGGTAATATTACGCAGAATGTGGATTTTCAAATTTTGGATGCCACGCCCACCGCTCCCAAAAATCGGTTTTGTAAATCGGTAGATCAAATTATAGGAAAAGTAAAAATGTTTCCGAAATTGTTTTTAGGTATTATTGTGGATAATAATAATATTGACCAACCCTATAAATTTAAATCGGATCGGAAAATAAACACAGAAGTTATAGGCACGAGAAGTTTCGCTCACAGCAGTAGAGGCCCGACGCCGACGTCGACGCTGACGCCGACTGAGCACGCACAGTCGTCGTGTAGTCAGCATGCAGTCGGCATGTGCCGTTAACGTCAATGTATGTGTATTTGACTTCGAAAATATGCGATGCGTTCTTATTAGTTCGCCGAATATAAGTAATTAATATTAAGATTTATTTTTTAACAGCCATATGTGAATGGTATCTTACTGTCGAGTGCACTCGACTGTAGCTTTCTCCACTTGTTTGTATTTATACTTTTAAAAAATGTGTTAGAAAATCATATTTAAAAATATCTTAAACAATGTACTGATGTAAAATAATGAAAATTACTGTAACTTTTAAGGAAAATTGCATATCATAAGTAATAAGAAATGGGAATATTGTTTTAGATATATTGTCAAAGCTAATTTATTTATTCAAATGCAAACAATTGATGATTAAGTAACTTGATTTTAATCGATATGTTATCGATATGGAAACTTGCATGTAATATTCGAATTGAAAAATTGATTTTCTTTATTTTAACCGATATATTATCGATACAAATTGTTAGTTCAGATTTCCGAATACATTCCTTGTTTTAGTTCATTTAATTATTTCCTTATATTATTACATATTATTTTAAAATTAGATTCGATAGTTGGGTAAGCTAAATAAAATTAAATTTACTCTTGCATTAAATTAATATAGAAATAAAAATAATAATTTCATTAAAATTTAGTTTGAATATTTCAAATATCAGCATTTATTCCTTGCCTTTCCCCTCAGATATTAAATTCAGTTCAACAGTTCGTTAAACTGATTCAAATGTGAACATTTCTCGTTTTCCCACACTGCAAGCGCTGCCAATTCGCGCACAATGCACGCAGGCAGCGGCGATATGCGATAACGATAGGCGGGAATGCGCACGCCTCGCTTTGCAACACTGCACACTTACCCGGCACTCCTGTCTCCGAAGCCACCAAATCCCAGCAATTCTCTGACGGCAGTCTTTTCCTATAATGCTCATGATTTAGATCATATAGAATCGGTTGCTTTTCGATAACGCGGCACAGTTTGCGATTCAATTTAACCGTTGCGCTGTGCGGCGAGCTGTGCACCGACATTTTTCACTAACCAAACGCACAAACCAGCGAGCGATTTTGAGCAATTTTTATTTTAATTTACCCACGAAACACGAACACACGAAACCGAAACCGAAACTGGCGAGAAACTTCTCCGACGCGACACCAACACGCGCAGCTCAAACAGCACTAAACTGGCACACAGCTGCGAAAACGGCACACCGACACACGCACACAGACACAGCACGCGTGCTGACAGAGAGCGCGAGAGGCGCTCAGAGAGCCACACTCGCTAGTATTGGTGAGTCAAAGTCGCCTCCTCTGTAGTCGACGAGCAACCGGTGAGGGTTGCATACCCTCGTTGTGGCCGTTGAGTCGAATGCACTTTGAAGGCGGCAAAGCTCTGCTTAAAAGCCCCACGGCCAGACTATAATTTTGGATGCAGCATGCAGATGGGAGCTCTATGTAATATTTCTGGAGTGGTTTGTGCGAAAATCTGCCAATATTTCCATGCAAATATTGACATGCACGCGTGCACTGCCTTTTAACTGTGACCAGGGCTGCAACACTGTTAAATTGCCAGCCAGAAGTGGAACCGATCAAATATCGTTGCCAGTTGATATTTATTCGGCGACTCGCTGCTGTTGGCTGCATTTGCTGTTGGCAATGCTGCTGCTCTCAGCTGTCACTCGCGCGCGCTCTCTCTCTCTCTGTATCTCTGTTTACGGCTTGCTTGTGTGCGTGAGCAGTGACGTAGAGCAGCGTGCTCACGATTTAGGGGCTGTTGTGCGCAGCATTTCACAATCCCTTTCGCTGTGCAGAATCCCAGTCGGCGCCCATGGCTTGAGTTGACTTCGTTCTGTTTTTGCCGGCAAGCAAGTTGTTTATGACAATAACAAGCCTAGGCCTGTACATGTGTGTGTGTGTGTGTGTATTTGTGTTGTGTGCTGCAGATTGAGTCACTTGCAGTTTCGAATGTAGGTTAATTCAATTCGCTTACGTATGGTATTGATTATTAACTGATTAATTGATTATTTAATAGTTATTCGCATTTGTGCCTTTTTTAGTTCGACCGAAAGCAACACCGGCTGCCCGCCATCTGCTCAGCAAGGCAGAGAGAGGGAGACCGATAGAGAGCGAGAGCGAGAGCGCGAAGACTGGAGAGCGCACGCTAGCCCACATAATTGAGCGAGTGTGTGTGTGTGTGTGTGTGAATGAGAAGCAACAGCAATTTCACCGCAGCAGCAGCAACATCTACAACAGCAGCAGCAACAGTGGCAGCAGCAGCAGCAGTGGCAGCAGCAGCAGCAGTGGCAACAGTGGCAGCTGCAGGCAACCAAAACCTTTGGCAGTTGCAAACGCAAGGCAAAAGTGTGCACTGTACAGCAGTTTGCAGGTAGGTGAGAGCGAGTTGCTGCAGGCGAGTTGCAGCTAATGCGAGTGTTGCTGGCGACGCGAAGAAAACGCGCCAAACAGCTGTTGCGTCCTTCGAGCCAAGCGATTTGTGCCGATTTCTCATCTCGCTTGTCACCTGAGCGCAGCAGCAACAACAACAAAAACGACGGTTTGTTTTGGCCTGCCTGCCTGCGTGCGTGTGTGTGTAGTGAGTGCATAAGCAACGTGCCTGTGTCTGTGTGTGTGTGTGAGTGCAGAGAGAGCGCGAGTGAGAAGAGAGCGCGTCTGTTGCTGTGGAAACGCAGGCAAGCGCAAGTTGCAGTCTCGCTTTTGGTGGCAACTGTTGGTGCTGCGCAGTTGAGGCCGTTGGTAATTTGTTGTCTTAGTTTCCCTTCCGACAGACTGTTGCAACCATGAATACGCGACGCAGCACGGGCAGCATTGCCATCAAGAAGATCAACAGCAGCAACAACAACAACAACAACAGCAGCAGCAACATTAAAAACAACAACAACAGCAGCAGCAGCAGCATCAGCGACAACAACTGCACAATGGGCATGAGCCGCCTACTGGTGTCGTCGCTGACGACGAAGACGATCACGCCGGAGCTGCACGCGATCAACTCGAAGATCTGCCGCCTGGTGGAGCGGCATCCCTGCATGTACGATCGCTCGCACGCGTCGTACATGCGAAAGTCGCACGTAGAGCGCGCCTGGGAGGACATCGCCAAGGAGATGAACGACAGCGGTAAGTGGGCGCCACGGGCGCAGTCCTTCCCAGATCTGCAGCCAACTCTTGGTGTTCTTCTGCTCCGACAGTGGACAACTGCAAGGAACGCTTCCGGAACATTCGCACCAGCTTCGCGCGCTCCATCAACGTGCAGCGCGGCACGAACCGCATCAAGCCGTACTACCTGAGCGAGGAGCTGGAGTTCCTCAAGAAGCACATCACGCCGGGCGTGCCGGTGCCCGTCAAGGGGCGCAGGTCGCGCGACAGCAATCGACGCGGCGACGAAAACGACAACGACGAGTATTTCGAGAACGACGAGGACGAGCAGCCCGAGGCCTTGGTTCACATAAAGCACTCGCTGAGCAGCGACGAGCAGGAGCAGGAGCACGAAATGAGCGAGATGAGCAGCTCCGAGTGGGCGGCCGAGGAGCATGCGCAGGAGAAGCCCGAGTCCGAGCTGCATTCGCATTCGCAGAGCGACGAGGACGACCAGAAGCCAACGAATCTGCCGGAGCTGCACGCGAACGGCCTGCCCCCGCGCGCCTCCACTTTTCCGCTCAAGAAACGACGGCGCATGGCGCATGACGCGGCCAAGCCCGGCGAGGTAAGTGCAAATCCCATGCTCCAAATCCCATTCTGATTAACCTCCGGATCTGCTCCCCTACAGCCTGCAGCCGAGCCGGCGGACCGTGCTGCTGCTACTGCCGATGCCACGCCCTGCGCCGCCAACGCCGCTCCAGACTTCGACGATGCCTTCCTGCAGGGTCTGCGCCCCGAGATGAAGCACATGAACTTCCACCAGAAACTCTACTTCAAGCGTCGCGTGTACGAGCTGCTCGGCGACATCTTCGCCGACAGCGGCTGCCAACCTCACGCCAATGGACAGGCAACAGCCGCAGGCACCGCCGGAGCGACGCCTTCGCCAGCAGCCCTGCAGCACTTGGGACTGCTGGCCCGCTCGGGAGCCCTGCAGCTGCCCAAGCTGGCCCCCAAACCCACCAAAGATCTCTAGGTAGAGCTGATGAATCAACCAAATCTTGCCCGAATTTACGCTGTACAGTTAACTCAGACGATCCCTAATCCTAGCCTAATCTTAAGTTGTTGGGGCGTTCCGCCACGCCCAATGTCATTACAGATTACAAATTGATACTAATTAAGTTCATAGATAATGGTAGTTAAGCGAAGAACGAAGCAATCCAGCACTTGCCTGGCTGTAGGGCCCAAATAGTTGCTCTCTGCGGGTCTGCGGAACGAGATTTTCATTAGTAATAAAGAGTTTTATGCGAGCGAGAACCGCCGCGAGTTACACTTAATGTTGCATACTTTTAGGCGGGTAAGTAAAACAAAGATCAAGCTGGGCTCGGCCGAGGGTCTATTTCAGATCGAAGCGCGAGGAAACCTTTGAAGATACCTGCATCAGATTTATCTAATTACTTGTGATCACGTGTTATAGAATCTTAGATTTTGAGATTCTCTGTTCCACTATTGGCTGTGGTGAGTTTCTGTGTGTTAATCCATCATACTGAAATGCGTTGTAATTGTCAGCGATATCTTCAAAAGGTCGAAGTAGAAGGAAACCTTTAAAGATGCTTCCATAAGACTCATCTAATCACTTGTGATCGTATTTCATTGGATGGTATCAAGTAGCTAGAGATGCGTTGTTCTACTTGGCCGTGGTGAACTTACCATGTGTTGAGGTTCTATTATATTAGAATGTGTTGAATTTCGGTGCAATATATTCCAATGATTGCGAGCAGAAGATCGAACTGGATAGATGCTTGCTTAAAATTCATATCATCTTTCCTATGGTAGCAATATTATATATTGATCCGAATTCTTTGAAATTTGGACAGGATCTAGAGGTTCGTATTTTTTTAGCTATGGTAAATTTAATAAATCTTTAGACTTTCATGCAAATACTTTAATTATTTTTATATGACGGCTATGGTATATGATATATGAGTCAAATTTTAATAAAACTTGCATGTTTTTTTAGATTCACAAAGAAAATTCATTGCAGTAAGGCCTGCGCTTTGAAAGAGTGAATTGGGTGGAATGAGCTTTGGGTGAATAACATATCTGAAAACGATGTTAATTTCTACAAAGTGTGTCTATCCTATCTTAAATCTTATAGATGTGAAATAAAACTGTGTTCGTTCTTCTGCTCGAACCTCTATGCCAAGTTTGCTGTCTCAGGCTCTTGTAATAACAGAGAGCTTACAAAATCATGTCGGCTTTTGAAGCAGATCAATAATGTGTAAAGCAAATGATCGATGTTTTGCACTTTCTATGGAAAATTACCAGGCAGCCAGACAGATTTGTAGAGAACGAACTAGTAACAAGGTGTTCCCAATAAATCACAGGGTGATTAGTAAAAGTGGTAAATCATGTTGGATATTGTGTATTTTGTTTATTAGGTAAGTATATCGTACATCGAAATATATTATATATAAATTTAGATTTTGTTTGTAAGAAAATACTCTTGTAAACGTAAACATTGATTTTGTTGTTTAAATAATATAATAATTATTAATAATAATGTATATGTGTATATGCATATCTGTATTTATATGTTGTTCCCGCATAATTTATGGCATAAAATGCATCAAATAATAATGTTTTCATAGATTTTGTTTTTCTAGAAGTTGCATACCAATATTATGTATAAGGAAATACCGTTAATTGTCATCTGTGTTCAGGTTTAGTTTTAGCTTTTAAAGGTAATTAGTTAAGATAGTTGTTGTATGTACACTCGTCGATATATAATATGATAATTGTAAGGCATCAAAATGTAAAAATGATATACGAAATTGCACTTTAAATTATTTAAAAATATAAATACGCATATAGATAGATACCAAGATATCAATATATATAGGGTGTAGATTGTAGATCGTATATCGTAGATCGAAGATCGTAGATCGCTCTTAAATGCAGAAACAAAACCAAGCAACATTTTCAGCTTAATTCTAGCAAATTGTGGCGCGTTATCCTCTATCCTAGCCAAGTTCAGGCGAACATAATCTTGACCGGTCCCAGCGGCAGCTGCTTCATGTAGTTCCAGGCGTCGACGCGGCTCATGCGCGCCGTCGATTCGCCGTTGATGCTGAGTATCTCGTCGCCGGTTCGCACCTGGTTGGTTTTCTGCGCGGCGCCGCCTGTACATCGAGAGAGGGAGAGAGAGAGAGAAGGTTCAGTTTGATCAAGGCATGTTCCGACATATATGTATTTGCCGGTACTCACCCACATACACCCTCGTCACGACCAGCGGGCGATTGCCCAGCGGCGAGTCGAAGCCTCCGTCGATGGCGAAGCCCAGGCCGTAGCTGTCCTTGATGATCTCCACACAGCGTGCTCCACTGCCAGTTGCCGCATCCTCTGCTAAAGGAGAGCAACGATGTTTCATTAATAACTCTGAAGCACTTTTCTCTAGAGCTGATCGAACTCACCCTGTGCACGAATCTCGGCAGCGATTGCGTGGCGCGCCTCGGCCGCGCGCTCCAGCAACTCGCTGGTGCTCAGCTTGGCGGCCTTGGCGCGCGAGAGCTGCCGCCTGGCCCGGATGCCGGCGATCGTGGCTTCCGCATCGTTGCCAGTCGCCGCTGCCTCGTCCAGCAGGCTGGCCGGCTGCTGGGGACTGCTGGTGCCAGTGCTCGGCGTGCTGGGCGTGGCAGCACCCTCATTGGACACGATGTCCAGATCCAGGTCCAGCGAGCGCGATGCCTTGTGGTAGTTGCGCTTGCGCTCGTAGTCGAGTTCTGTGGGCTTTTCGTTCAGCGAGCTGAGCGAGCCGAGCGAGGAGCGCTTCTTGTTCAGCGGCTTGACGATCAGCGACTCGGAGCGCGTCACCACCAGCACCACCTCGGGACGGGGTGTCTGCAGGGGAGCATAAAGAGAGCGGCAGGTTAGACTGGCTGACTCTAAGAGAGTGAGGGGCTCCTTACCTTGAGCACGCTGATGGACTCACGGTGGGTCAGTCCGCGCATGCTCATGCCATTCACAGCCAGAATGCGATCGCCCTTCTTCAGGCGGCCATCCTTGGCGGCCGGCGTGTTGCTCAGGATCTTGTGGATCTGCGCGAGAAGAATGCAAGAATTAGTAGAGAACCCGGTCTCACTCTTTCTGTCCCTCTTACGGTTATCTCCTTAGCCTCGTAGTCGGATCCGCCGGCCAGCGTGATGCCAATGCTGCTTTCGGGCGTGTCCCGCTGCAGCACAATGATGAAGGCCTCCGGCGTCTTGAGTGGCGGATCGGCCTCCTCGACGATCTGCTGCACATCCTGCGCGGTGATCAGGCTCTGGTTACTGCCCAGCGAGGAGAAGCTGCCGAACTCAGTCGCCGTCTCCTGCGTGGTGCTCACGTTCTGCGTGGTCGAGCTGACGCCCGAGGAGCTCGACGCCAGCGAGTCCAGCGAGCTGAAGCGCTCGTGGTGAGGCTTCGCTGCGGAGCTGCCCGCGTGCCCGCTCGAGGCCATCGCCTTGTGCCCGGCTGCAACTGTCTGTGCCCCACTCGAGCTGCCTGCAGCTGTGCTGGCAGCGGCAGCCGCGCGCTCGAACTTCTCGCGCAGCTCAGCTGTGGTCTGCGACTTGCTGCTGCTGCTGCTGTTCGGCTTGAGCTGCTGCTGCGTCTTCAGCAGCACCGGCTGCAGTTGCAGCTGCTGCTGGCTCGGCGTTGGCAGCTTGGCGCGCTGCGTGGGGTCCGCCTTGAAGCTCGCCTTGCGCTCCTCGTCTATGAACATGGCACTGATTTTGGCCGGCGTGTCCGAGCCCAGCCTGCTGCTGTCGTCCGTGTCGGAGGTCAGCTCCACGTAGGCAGCCACATTGATGAGCTTGTCCACGACGAGATGCTTCACCTGCAGCTGTTGCTGCTGGAGTTGCTGCTGTTGCTTCTGCTGCTGTTGCTGCAGTTGCTGCTGCTGCTTGTAGCTCGACTTGAGGCGGCGCCCGTTCAGCACGCAGGCCTCGCCGTCAGTGCTGTCGTTGTCGTTGTCCTTCTCCTGGCCGCGACTCTTGGCGCTGCGGCACTTCGCCGACGCCAGGATGCTCTTGCGGTTGGCCAGCTCGGAGCCGCTGGCTCCGCTCGACGCGTTCAGCTGGCACTTGAGCACGCGACGCGTGAGGTCCACGGTCGGCGTGCTACCCAGCGAGCTGCAGCTCGCCTGCGATCCGGCTGAAGAACCCGAGGTCAGCGTCGAGGTGTTCGAGCTGGCGATCGAGGTGTTCGTCTCCGAGCTCAACGTGCGCGTCAGCGCGAACTTCTCCGGCGGCGTCGGCACGCGCGCCGTGCTCGAGAACACGGAGTCCGTGTCGCTCTCCTGGTCCACCAGGAAAGCGTGCGTCGGCGCGTGCACCCTGCTGCTGCTGCTACTGCTAATGCTGGCGGGGGTCAGGGGACTGGCCAGAGAAGTGCGCGGCGGCTTGGCCGGTGGCTGCGACAGCTGAGTGTCCAGAGGACGCGGACGCGTGGACGCGCCCGAGAAGATGCTGCGATAGCTGCTCAGGTTGGCGCTGGCGCCTGCACTACTGCTGTTGCTGCTGTTGCTACTGTTGTTGTTGCTGCTGCTGTTGTTGCTGCTGTTGTTGTTGGATCTGAGTGGACGCGTCTCGCCCAGGCCGCTGTCGGTGGAGTCCTCGCCGCTGGCGGCCTTTACCTGGCTCTTGATCTCAGGCAAGTCGAGAATGGGCTCCAGCAGCTGCGGCCGCTCCGGGATGACTAAGCCGCGCAGCTTGGACAGACTGCGCCGCCGCTGCTCCAGAATGTTGGTGACGGCAGCCTTGCGCGTCGCCGCATCGCCCTCGCCGGAGAAGCTGATGCGACGCTCCACCGCCGAGGCGGAGGCGGGCGCAGTGCCGCCGTAGGCGGAGGCCACGCTGCGGCGCGGCAGCGAGGCGTAGCTGTAGCTGGGCGTGCTGAGCGCGTTGAGCGTGTGCAGCGAGTACATCGAGTCGGCCACGTGCAGCTGCGGCAACTGCTTGGCGAGCTGATATTGGCGCTGCACATCGTTGAGGTTCTCCACGCTCATTGCGCGCGTCTTCAGCGGCGCCGGCAGCGACGGCGTCGTCGAGTCCAGCAGATTCTCGCTGCTCATGTTCAGCGGTTTCCTCACGAAGCTGGCGACGGAGGTGGAGGCGCTGCTCGAGCTGACGCTGGGCAGCGGCGGCGCAATGGCGTCCAGTTCGCTGCTGGAGGAGAACATGGCAATCTTGTCGCGCACCGATTTCTCCGACTTCTCATCCTTGCGCCAGTCGCTTGGCTTGCGCGTAGGCGCCGGAGCAGTTGCACTCAGCGAGCGCTGATAGTCCCGCACACTAGAGGGCGCTGCAGGCGGAGTGCCGCTGCCGGAACCGGAAACGGAACCGGAGCCTGCACCTGCAGCTGTGGATTGGCGGGCATCCTCTACGTTGATGACCAAGTCCTGGCGGTAGACCTTGCGCGGCACTGTGGGCGGTGGCCCCGTCTTGGGCAGAGGCGGAGCAATGCTCGACTCCAGCTTGAGGGGCGTGGCCAGCAGCTGGGCGGCTGCAGGGCTGTGTGCGCTGGTGGGATGCATTACGAGCGGCTCGCTGAAGTTGGGCGGGAACTCGTGGCCATCGGGCGGCAGACGCGAATAGGTGGGCGGCGAGGCGTAGTTCAGGTAATCCTGCACCAGCAACTGCTTCGTTGTTGTTGCTGCTGCTGCTGCTGTGTTTGTTGTTGTGATTGCTGCTGCTGCTGTTGTCGGGCTGCTCAGCAGCTCCATTTTGTTGTTGTGCTTCAGCGTCGAAGTCGCAGTTGCTTTCGAATTGGCAGTCAAATCAGAAATGGGCTTCGAGTTCGAGTTCGAATTCGAATTCAAAGACGAAGACGAAGTCAGAGTCTTCGCTGTGTTCGTTGTTGTTTTGATTGTTGTTGTCGTTGCTGTTCCAAGCAGACTGTTGCCCTTGCAGCTTATGCCTGCCGACGTTGTTGCTGTTGTTGTTGTCGTGTTTTGTTGGCTGTGGTTGTTCAGGGTGCCAAGATCTGTACGGGGCGAGAGGGGGAGAAAGGAAGAGACATTCGGTTAGCACACACACAAAACATAGGAGGACACGTGGATATAGCTTAGGGGTATATTTAAGGGATAATTCATTGACATTTAAGGAGAATCTTTAATCGGATCGATTACTCGATCAGTTGTTAAGCATTTTAGGGATCTGGGAAAAAATTAGATTCAAGTTGAACTGTTATAACTTATAAGTACAGGGTAAAATTGTGTCAAGGGGATTACTCATCGGTTTCAAGACGATATCAAAAATGAAACGATTAGTTGTGATGACTGTATAGATTCATTGAGCACATAGAGGGTCTTGAAATAGGGATAGTTGTGGTCGAACATAGGAATAAACAAGACAAGACAGTCTCATCGATTATACAAATACAACACAAATTGGAGAGGTTAGGACAGTTTAAGGTCCATTTGCTTAGAGATAATACGAGTTGGCGTCGTAAGCTGTGCGAATTTGAATAAAAGAGAAAAGAATAAAATGAGTGAGAAATCCTAAACAAAAAAAAAAAAAAAAACAATTTCCAAAACGCTTTGTCTTGCAATACAAACATACTTTTAAATACAAAATACTACGCTTTTGAAGTGGTCGACAAAACGAAACTAAAAACGCACAACTTTCGCCCAGAAAACCCCGAAAAAAAGCGGAATAGTTGTCATTACGGGGCGAATCTTACGTTACAGCCCAGGCCCAGACCTAGCAGGGGGCAATTAAAAACCGCAATAGAGACAGAAATTACAGAGTTGACAACACGCCATTAATAATAATGCCCGCAATGATAATAAAACAATAATAAATCGAGGGCCGCGGGATGCGAGAGATTTAGGCAAACGAATTGCGCACAACAAAGGTTTTCTCGCCGAAGATGAGGAAGGCTTTCAAAAGCGAAAGTAGACAGAGGCAAGAATACACGGAAAGGTTGACCAACAAGGTTGACACTTATTGGGGTCATTCGCTTGAGGGAGTTCGCGGCTAAAGTTTATTCCAAATTTCTGCTCGTTTGTCAAAATCTTTAATACGCGATCGAAAAGCTTACAAATTCAGCTTCTAATGCACGCATAAACTTTTATCTCGCGATTTCTTTATTCGGCTTTAATTGAAATGGGCTTTCGTTAAAAAGAAATGGACAACGCCCACATATCACCCACATGCCGGATTTGCATATTTAATTAAAGCCGAAACTAAAAATGAAAGAGGCTAATTTTGTTTTAAATTGAAAAATGCTGCGTGCTTCTATTCGCACATTGTTTACATTCTTTTACCTATCGCAAAGAATTTTGCACCAGGGTATTACAGGTTTGTGTAAGCCTCTTTGGGAACTATTCTTAATCAGTCTATTGTAAGAAACTTATGCAGTTGAAGCATCGACTATATGGCGATGAGTGTGTAATGTTTCAATGAATTGAAGGGTATCTAGCAGTCGAGTTCGCTCGTCTAAAGTTTTCTTCACATGTTTTGCTTTGTTGGAGTTAATGAACTTTCGCACAATTTAAAATGTTGTTTAATCAAAAGAATGGGCACCATACACAGGTAAGCTCATATTATAGCGGTATATGTAGAGACTTTTCTGCGGTATCGGCACAATTTATAATAAAAATGCCAATGCAGAGAATTGTTGAATGTAAGGCCCAAGGGCCCCCAAGGGCGTTACGAGTACTGAATGACAGGCCTGGCAGTGTTTGCTCGTGTTTAGTGCGCGTTCTGCTGCTGCTTCTTCCGAGCTGCGGGAAAACCTTGAGCAATGTTTTCGCGTGGACCACGACATGAATACAAAATACTCATTCATACGAAACTCTTCGTTTGGTTGAGCTGGCTACAGCACTACATTTTATATACTATATTTAATGTTGCATTTACAGCAATACAGCTATCAGCCTTTATGGGACCCATTACTCAGTGCCCACTGATCGATAAGTTTAGCTGAAATAAAAATTATTTCATCGATTGAGAGGAGCTGCCTGTGCCTTATCAACCTTATCTACAAATATCCGCATACTTATTCCATGGGTACTTGTGACTTATAGACCGCGTCATAAAGTGACTCAGCAGCCGAGGGGACTGAAACACAATTGATTCGACTACGTCATGTGTTCACTCATTCATAAATTCAGATATTAGTATTAGAGATAATGTAGTCAGCTGGTAAAACACTACAATGAGTTCGACTTAAGCCTCATAAAGTGGCCTAAATGCATACTTCCATTGATGTTCTATGGTTCTCATCCTTTGTCTATTTGTGAGAATCGCCTAGAACAGCCTAAGATCCAAATATAACTCACAATTAGTCCTAAGAGCAGCTGCTAATTGACTTTTATTGCTTTTAACTCAGTGATAAATGCAGTTATGTATTAACAAAAAGGCCTCTAGGCGCCAACGAATTAATTCAACATTTTATTTGTATTTTTATACTGTCTATCTATCTGATTTTCCACGCTTAATTAATCAAATTAGCCGTTGGAACATAAGGGGGAAGGAGGCTGTGCTGAACCCTAACGAACTCTGCACTCTGCTCTCTACACACTCTACTAGAAACAATTAATCAAGCCGTGTCTCAAGTGTAACATGAGGCGTCGCTTGGTATTTTCGGTGGTATTTTCCTAATACTTTTGGTATTTAGCAAGTTGTTTTGGCTTTTTGTCAGCGGCTCATTATGCATATTTTGTCAGTTTGCGATTCTTATCTACCAGATGTTTAATGTAGGCTCAACTTTTGGGCACCATTCGGATGTCTTTTGCCACCGATCAGACGCCCGAACACCTGCCGCTATATACTCAATTTGTCTGATCTGCAGGTCGTGTTTCTCTGGCTTTTGGGGTAATTAAATGAGCTTCGTTTTTCAGATACAGAAAAGGCTAATCCCAAATCTGCTGGCCATTTCGACAGTTTTGCACAGTTTCTTAATTTAGTTCTGTTTCCATTCTTTGCTCCGTTTTCTGTGCCCGGGCAACCCGCTGTGAGTCTTGGCTTCATTTAATTGTAATCTTCGGGGGATCGCTACGATTCGATCGATCGATCGATTTGTGCTGTGTGAAAGGTTGTAAAGTTCATTCCGCATAATTATTCCTTTTCCTCGTAGAAATATATGAAATGAAGTACAGGAGGTTAATTATACCCTGCCAAAATATAAGCTTCAAAAAAGAGAAGACAGCTCCGAACTTACCGAAAGATATATATGTGTATATATGCATTCTAGAAAAGTTCGATTCGATATAAGTTCATACACATTGACATACAAACATACGAAAGTAACTTGGAAAGGGTATAAGACCTTTTATAACCTTACCCTTTGTTTTTGGAGAGCTTACGTTTTACTACACTAAATTGAAGTAGACGTGTATCTTGTTTCTTACTGTTTCGCAGCGTATCTCAAGCGTTTGCGGCAACTGGCACTTCAATCAACTAAGCGAGCGAACTACCACAATTCTCGGTACTCTACAAAACGATCGAGAGTCAAATTCTTCAAAGCCGCGTCGAGGCATTTCCGTGCTGTCGAATCGTCGTCAGAGCGTCGAATCGAGTCGGTCGACTCTGATCAAGTCGAGTACATGCCAAAGTGTCGTCTTTAATTAGAAACGAGTGAAACCAAAGCAACCGCTGAGAACCAAGAACTGGGAACCGAGAGAAACGGGAACCAAGAATTGGGGGGAATTGAAGAATCTTCAATGTCAAGAACGTTCCAAGTTCTTTGGAACTTGCTCGCATAACTCGAGACTTTGTCTAATAACTTCCGCTGCTATTAAACATGCGATGCGATTGCATAAGAGAAGAGCAGAAGCTGCACTGCACTGCAGCGCCACCTATCGCTGATAATTATAAATTGCACCAGCTGTTCCCACAGTTACAGCCTCTCCCGCTTCGCTCTTTTAATTCTGTAACAAATTGCTCGCATTTAGCGCACAAAATGCCACTTACCAGCGCCCCTCTCGGCGATTCTCAACGTGAGAAAACTTTTTCGTACGTAAATAATTGAAATTAATATTTTCTAGTGAATTTTTCATGCTTTTTAGCGATTTTTGTAAGACACAAGACGCTTTATCGCTCACATTCCTCTCTCTTGTGTCGGTCTTCCTTTGACGTAGAAGAAAACAAAAACAAAAGACAACGAAAAATGCGTAGATTGGAAGCCCGCACATTTTTCTACGCTGAGAAGCAATTCTACAACGTTCTGCCGCCGATTCCTCGTGGTTTCTTCTGATTCTTCTCCTCCCTCACCAAATTCTCCTCAATCTACGCAATTCACTCAAGTCCCAAGCTAAAATACCTCTCAATGTTGTTCGGTTTCAGCTGCCGCGAACGTGGCACAATTCATTTTAATTATTTTATTAAAGCTGCAGAGTCGTAGCACCAGGAGTTTACGAGTTCCAGTCTCGATCTCCATTACTTAAAGTGCTCAGTGACGGACAGAAGGATGAAAAAAGGGCATCAGCAGGAGCTGCCACCTGCCGAAATCTCATCAACACTCCCAGTTCCAGTTTATTGTTTAATAAAAAAACTGCAGGAGCAGGGCCTTTGGCCCATTGGGCCCTTGCCTAATGATTAACAACAAATTCGAGCAGCAGATTGTTACGCATTATTTCAAGATCTGCCCCAACTTGGGGCTTCCCAGGCCATGCGTTTGGCATTTCAATTATATTGTCGCAAGGCAGGGTGTAACAACTGAGCAATAACTCAACTTAAGCCCAACACGAACAGCTGCTGCGAGTGCAGAAACAGCCGGTTTACGTGTATTATGTAAAGGTAAGCAAGAATAAATGTGGTTACTTGCTCGAGGGATACCCTGTAAGCAGTTGCAGGTAATTCCGAAAGACTTAGAAGTAGCACAATTCATGTTTAAACCCATAAAATGTATTACTTTTCATCTAATATTAGTTATCTTTTATGTTTTCTGTAGTTGTCATTAGCGCTGTGAAGATTTGTGTGATTAAAGGGTATTTACGAAATTCTAAGGCATTTCTTTTATTAAATATGAGCAACTCGGCAGTAAAAGAGCTGCCAACAACAACAGAAAAAGTTAAGAAAGCCGTTATTATTCGTCCCATAAATACCCTGCAATCAATTTCAAATATCTTCAGAGTTTGGTTGAAAAATTGCCAAAATTACATAGTATTCTTTGCATTCTTCCTCACACTCACAGTCGCTTGACAGTCTCTCTTATTATACATTTTAATGTAATTATTTGAACAGTTTTTTTTATGGTTTATTCAATTGTGACTTTGAGTAGAAGTGAGATGGGTATAACAAATAGAACTTAAAAACAATTCTTACTTCAAAATGTCATACCAAATTTATTGGTTTTTTAATAGCGTTGATTATTTGAGGTATTGATGCTTTACAAATTCTAAAAAAATTCTAAATACTTTCAAAATTCTACCACGCCTTATTCTGCCCTTTACAGACATTTGCACACACTGAACATACCCGTGTCGTGCGAACTCAATTGATGCAGGGTATAACAAGAGCAGTTCGACTTCTTGGCAGTGGGCAACAAAAATGCTTCAGCTCACTTTGGACCGCTCTGCCCCTCGCCCTCCTCTCCGCACACAGTTGGCCCGTTTTGCATTTAATGTGTCATGCAACGCTGCATAGCGGACGCTGTTGTTGCATATGTTGCAGTGGCAACTTCTGTTGCTGCTGCCGCTGTTGTTATGTGGCAAGCGCCAAGTGTTGCAAACAATGCGATGAGCGCGCAGAGGGACAAAGGGTAGCTGGAAAAACTGCTTATGCATATGGCTAGGAAAATGTGTTGCCAAGAAAAATGCGCAAGAAGGAGAGAACCACAAAGTGAGAGACAGAGAGGGAGAGAGAGTGAGCAAGAGACAGGAGCGGAGCCAGAACTGAGCTGAAGTGTGTGCCGTTGCATAAATATCGAGCTAAAGTGCCAGGTGGAAAGAGAGGAGAATGGAGTGGAATAGCGGGCAGAAGGGGCGGGGGTAGGGGCACCGACTGTCGAGGTCTTGCAGCAGCTGCCACACACGTCGCAACACACGCACCCAACGGCGACTTGACTTAAACGCATTTTTGCCATTGGCAAAGGCCAACAGCAGCTGGAGCTGGGCAAACAGCAACAGCAACAGTGGGGCGGGGCGAGGGGCTTAAGCGCGCTTTAAGCGCGTTGTGAATTATTCGTAAGATAGTCGAGCCGGTAAGCCGGCCACCAGGCCTGGCCAGGTAGAAGAAGAAGAAGAAGGAACGCATTTCAACGCTATTTACGAGGCAATTTCGCAAAAGGAATATTACGCCAAGACTAGAGCCCAAATTTACGACAAATCTCGTGCCGTCCTTCTCACTCTCGGCACTCGCGGCATATGGCAACCAGGAAGTATGTAAATCTCTCAAACCTCTCACCTATTGTGAAAAAAGAGGGCCGAGCTCGAAACAAATTTAAGGCGATTCCGATTTTCCCTCTTCAGAGAGAAGTTCGGAGGAATTACGATCTCATCGCAAACTGCATTGGCCATAAATTATGCCTGGCAGCTTCATAGTTTCATCGTCTCATCGCTCGCTTATCATAAAAGGAAATAAGACAGAGAGAGAGAGAGAGAGAGAGAGAGCAAGATGGAAATAAATCTCCGTTGGGGCGTCACATAAAATCTGTGACAGGCTGAGCGCAATTTAAATAGAAAAACAAAAACCTAAAACCAAAATCCAAAAAATACAAAAACTAATTAAAATAATACCAAGAAATTACGGAAGCGACTAATTGGACGGGTCTTAAAGTGTGACATTTGTGGAGCTGAAGCTTCCAGTTGCGGACCTCACGATCGCAGCTGAAGCTTATATAACCAGCGCGGATCGCCTCTTTATGCTCTTCATGGAGTTAACGACAATTCGGATTATCATTGGCCTGACGATGGCGGGCTTTAATAACCCGCGTGTAGTTAAGCCAAATGGAATGCTTTGAATATGTCGAGAACCGTGGCACAAGGGCGGCGGCACATCATCTTTGATCTTCAGCCCCTTCGAAGGGGGCCGGCAGTATTTATCTGCCCAGACCGGAGTTTGGTATTTCAAATATTGGACATTTAATTGCACGCCAATCGAACAATTAAATGTTTGCGAAAGGCAAAACAACAGGGCAGAACAGAACTCAGAACAACGGCCAACATGGGTTAATTACTCTCTCCGGTTCGGGCCATTCCCATTCCCATTCTTAGTCCCATTCCAACTCCGATTCCCATTACCGTTCTTCTGCTCATTCCGAGGGCAGTGTTGAAAAAGGGCGTAGCCGACTGAGGACTGAGGTCTGACTGAGTAGAGGAACTTAAGTTGTTGAGCGCACGCTTCGTTGGGCAATCTAAGTGACTCGCTCGACTCCAAAAGGTTCAGAACTATTAAAAGTGTTACTCTGCATACCCTGTAATGACTGGCAGCGTTCTTAAAGGGTATGCTAGTGCTGAGCTTGGCCATTGCAGCTGGTATTCATTGCCAGCAAGCCCTAAGCTGCTGCCCAAGCTACGTACTTAATTTCATCTAAGATTTTTGCCGTAAGCCACTCTACAGCGTATCTCTAGTCTGGCAAGCACTTCACCACACAACCTGGAAAGTGCACTCAATTGTGGAACGATTCTGAGTTTTTCTTTGGCCTGCCACCTGTGACTCTCTGCTCCGTTGGGGTGTGATCTTTATCGGGGCACAGCTGGCACTTCAAGTTCACTTTGGTTAAGTTCACTTGGTTCCCTTCGTCCGCCCCTTCTGCTGACTCGTTTTTGGTTGTCATTGTTCTCTCCATTAGGATTTCCATTCGACTGACTCTTGGAGCGTTGCATTCGCTCACAGTAGCCGCTCGGCCTGACGTCGGAAAACCATTTTCTCTCAGCTCGGCATTGTGTTTTTCTTTTTTTCTTAATTTTCTTATCAATTAAAGCGTGACCTTTGTTGTGGTTTATCTCTGAGCGAATTAGTTCTGCCAGGCAGGTCGGCTGCTTTATGGTCTAATTAGTTGGAGAAACCTCGGGTCATAATGATGCCCAAAGAGAGAAACAAAGCGACGTGAAAGAAGAAAAATCAAAACTCGTTCGGCGATGACATCAAGCTAATTGTTTCGATCACTTTCTGTCTGCCCGTACGATCATATCTATCGATAACGGGAGAATCTAATAAATCGCACACTATCAGTTGAAGGACTACAGTATCATAAATATCCCAGTTGCCACTTGGGCTGGGGCAATTAGGTAATCAGAGCCGCAAGCAGGCACACAAATAGCCATGAAGTACCCCAAGTATTCTATTTTTTACTATAGCAACTATTACTTCACGTACAATAAATCGCTTTACAGCTATAAATATCGGTGGGGCTTTGGCTTATTTGTGGCATTCGTCTGTTTGTGACAAATGCACCTGTCAACAGGTGTGGGAAATACAGCCTGATTTAAACAAGTGTCAACGGGCCCAGGGCTTTGCTTGTTTGTGGCCGTGCTTTAGGTCTTTGTAATAAGACCAAAGTTGTTATTGACAACACGAGCGGCACATACTCTAAGCGCGGGTACGAGCACTTTGAACAATGTCAATATCAAAATTGTAAGTCTAACGAAAAAACAAGTAAATGTTACCTTTGGCTTGCATAGAAGGTTAAACGTCTTGGGTACAGTAAGCTTAAACTAATATCTACATGTATTTTCAGAAAAATATTGGGAACATGTAGTCTTTAACTACCTAAAGCATTACAAAATACGGTGCCCTTTAGCTTTCATATACTCCGCACATATGTACATGTGCATGTATACGAAATATTCGTAAATGATGACCTAAGCCTGAGGTTTTCGCATACTTGTCCATTAGTCGAATTATCGTTTTCACTTTGAAGTCAACCCGAAGCGTTGCAAGCGATCGCGTTGGCTCCGTGACGAGTCCATCCTGAGTGTTCACTCTTTAAAAATGCCGATCACAAAGTGTCCCAAAAATTAAACCGTACGAGTAAAGAAAGCCACAGTCGAGAGTAGTATGCTAATAAACACCCTTCACCTGACTTGAAAAGATCACTAAAAATGCGTTACCGAATACTCAGTAAAAGTTATTAAATCAGTGAGTGCACAATTACTGGAAGTTGTTGCTCTAAGATTAAAGTAAAAATCGAAAATTTTGTAATACATTTATTCGTCCACAGAGACATGGTTCGCCACAACTGTTACATCTCGACAAACCTAATATGCTCTACATATACAACAAGCGATTCGGAGCAGGGATGTTCGCGCTTATATAAACAATTTCAATTGGTTTGCGGATCGGGTCTTTGGTATTCCCCCGCTCGAGTCTCCTACAGAGTGCGAGCAAGACGAAGCTCTACCTCTACCTCTACCTCCTCGGCCCTTTTTGTCGAATTCTTTTTTAATGCGAAGCGCGCAATTTTCGTTGACATTTGCAAATTCTTGTCACAAACGCGAAAAAGAAAAACAGAAACTGAAAAAGAAACAAAAACAAAAGCAAACAAAAAAGTCGAATCATAAAATTTTTTTCGAACGAATTTCAACTATTTTCTTGTTGTTTCTGCCGTTGTCGCTGCGGCCTCTTTTCGGCTTTTTACTGCACTGCTGGAGTTGCATTTAAAAGCGCTGGGCCCCGCCCCCTCCCCACTGGGCTCCTCTTCGGCCCAACACATTGGCAATTTGTGCAAAATTTAATGCAAATATTTGAATGAAGGCAAATTTGCGCCAGAAGGGGAGAGGAAAGGAAAACGAAGGGGCTAAATAGGTAAACGATTATAGTGCGTTTTATGGCGATCAGGGATTTGGCCTGCTATAGCAGCTCTAATATAAGACGTAATGGTCGAGTTTAAGAAGAAGGCGTCACACTCTCTTCGAATTCTAAAAATAACGAGAAATTTGGAATGTTGTGTTAGCTTTAGAAATGCTTTTAGGAATAATGTGTGTTAATTCCTTTCTGCCAAGCGAAAGTAGTTCAAATTCGGACAGACAAATGAGTTGCCAATGGCATACAAATTCCGACTCTTTGTCTGCTCGTACGACTCTCTTCTGGCCAAGAACTCGCGATTGTGTCTATGGAAATGTGTCACACACAAGTGTGCAGAAGTCGCAACCTAATGATCTACAGAGTGACAAGGCGTATTCTTCTAGGGAGAGTGTAAAAGGTTGTCCGTCATGAAGAGACCCGAGCAGAAACTGGGCTAAAGATTAAGGAAATGCCAGAGAGAGGAGGAAGTCAAGTCAGTGGAACAACAATAAGTATACAATTGGGACAAGCCAACAGGAACGCTTGACAGGCCGTTATTTTCGTACCATGGTTATAGACATATGTACGTATATAGGAACAATAGGAACTGCAATTGGAACTGCTGTGTGTTAATGAGAGGGAGGATAGCGTCTTCAAGTACTTTCCCCATAATTCAAGCAGAACTCAAAACATGAAAGCTTTCTTAGAAGACGTGCAAGTCGGTGGCATTGCTTAGTCCTTATACCAAACTGTTTTCGAAGTTGTAGTATATATAAAAAAAAAAAATAATAAATTATTATAGATTAACATAAAAAAATTAAGTCATTAAATACCAATAAAAAACTATGCAAGAACCTTTTAAAAGTCTCATGAAGTATTAATCGAGAAGGCTGCTTAAACCCTACACGTACCTTTCTCTGATACCTTGTCATTTGGGAGTTTCCTTTTTCGCTGGCATTTGCACTTATTTTATTATTTTTATATAAATTATTATATATTTTGCTGTTTTTTTTTTGTTTTTGCGAGAAAATATTTAAACAGTTTGCGTTGTGTTTGCACTCAAGGGTATTTTTTCTCTTTCACCGAACAAACTGTTTATTTGCCTCTGCTGACGTTACTGTTGTTTTTGTTGTTGTTCCTGTTGAGCATTCAACATTTATCGAAATTAGCATAATTATCGGTTATCGTAATTACTGCATTAAGCATATTTTTGAGAAATTTCACTTTCATCGCCAGTCATCAGAGCTAATTTCAAATGTTGCAAACGATTTGCATTGCAACAACAAAAACAACAGCAACAACAAAAACAACAACAACAATAATTTGTTGCAATTAATTGTTGCGCTCGAGTGAGCCAAACGGAAAACGGATACAAACTATGTAAATGTATGTGTAAGCCGAAAAGACGAAATGGCTAATAACAATAACTAATTGCTAATTGCTAATTGTTAATTGCAGTTAGTTTAGCACCGATTTCAATATTCTCCCATTGTGCAGTGCACACGACAACGACGTCACATTCATTTGTGTCGAAATTCGAAGTTCGAAATTCGCAAATGAATGAATGAACTTGGGCAACGCGAGTGCGAATGCGACTGCGAGTGCGACTGCGAGTGCGACTGCGACTGCGAATGCGCCTAAGCAGCCAAGCACAAGAGCGAACGAGAGGGCATCGGCGTTACAGTTACTTCACTCACAGTGTACGAACGTGTAAAAAGAACAAAACTTCACGGTCAGGCTGCAGGCGAAGAGCGAACACACACACACACACGCTGCTTACGCTCTTCGCTGTGCTGGTGTGGGGGAGAGCGCGAGAGTCGAGTCAAAGTCAAGTTTACAGCTGCGACGCCAGCGCCACGCTTCGCGTTACTCGCACGACGTTTGCGTCCCGACGTTGTGATCGCGACGAGCGCTGAAAGTCAACTGAATTCGCCGGCAAGCGCACGATACTTCTTCTGCGCAGGCGACGCTGACTCAAGCAACTTGACGCCAACCTGCTCGACGAGCAGCTGAGCGCAGCGGCAGCGGCAGCGGCAGCGGCAGCGGCAGAGGCAGAGGCAGAGGCAGCCGCAGCAACGAAACAGAGTTTCCATTGGCGACTGCGCAGCGGCAGCGCGGCGCTTGCAATTCTTTTGGTTGGGCTTTTAATTGTCTTGGCATCGAATCGCGTCGCATGATACTCTATACGCTTAGAGTGGATATAAAGAGTTTGATCAGATGTTTGCAGCGTACAGTAGTAGACATCTTTGACTCTGAAAATTATATATATTTTTGATCTTCTGCGTGTTATTTTGGATCTGGACAATAACCATAAAACATATAAGTTTTTTGTTATTTTTAAAAAATTGCAAACTCGCTGTATTTTATTTTTTATCACGTTCAGACTTTAATAAAATCGCTCAACTTTTGTATATTTTGTTCAGTAAAACATTTTTATTAGCTCCAAAAAGTGAAGTCTAAAGCAAAATTAAAATTGTATCTATTAACTATAGCATATTCTATTCTATTCTTTTTTCATTTTATGTAATATTTCTATAGTCAAGAAAATATTTTGACCGAACTCCTAAAAATGTAAGTTTTAAGCTAAATTAAAACTGAATAACTGTGATATATCTCTCCTATTTAGATACAAAAGAAACCATCAACCGAGAATGGCGCTGTAAGGGTATTCCACAGTTGTTAACGCATAACGTCATTTCTGAACTGCTCAACTTAATCGTGAGCATCAGCATGTGGCAGCCCCACTGCAGCTGTGCGAGTGGGCGAGCGGAGTGTGGAAACTGCGGGTGGATAGGAAAGGGGGGAGAGAGAGAAAGAGATCGCTTTACAACAAGCTGATGACAAATTTCTGATAAGCGCTGAGAAATCTCTCGCTGGGCATTAATTATTTAATCTCTGCCGCCGTTCGATTCCTATCGATGCTGAACTTTGTACCGCCTTGCGCTGCCTCCGTCTCTGTCTCAGCCTCTTGCTGTCTCGCTCTGTGCATCAATTGACCGCCAGGCGGCGCTTCAAAGTGTTATTTATTGTTTGTATATTGTGACAACTTGGTTTTCTTGGGAATATTTTCAATTATTTATTTGTCGCACAATATTTGCATGTGTTTCACTTAAATGAATTTACGACTTGCGTGTGTGTGTGTGTGTGTGTGTGAGTAGTTCGTGTTGCTGTAACGCCCTGTTTATCAATTGCTTTGTTCGGAGCAGCAAGTTGGAATTCACAGCAATTATCGTAAATAATACCATAAATATGCCAACTAAAAATTCCCTATTGACCTTGAAGCATACAGAGTTCCCCCGGCAAAGGGTCAAGAAATTGTTTAAGCAACGCAAAAGCCCAAGGGGGGAGAGGAAGGTAGGTTAGGTGAGAGCGATATGTGGTTTCGGCCCGGCTCCATGCTCTGGGCTTAGTAATTTTTAATTTGATGATTAATCGATAAGCGACAGCCCCAACTCGGGCCATTGCCCGAGCGAAGAGTGCGTAGACCGAAGAGGGAGGGGGAGCTGGGTAGATTGAAGAATCGTAGCTTCGATTGCATGTGATTAGAATTTGTAATAAGCTGCGCGAGCTCAAAAGCTCTTCAAGTTTCTCCGGTTCTCAGCACGCTCCCAGATAGAGATCGCCCCGTGATTGGCCGTGCTTGGGAAGCTGCTTGCCCCCAGCTGGAGCGAACTGGGGGCAGTACCCCCGAACACCCGCAACAAGCGGGAAAGCCGAAAGTGCACTACGATGAGTACACAATTTGTATTTCATTTGTATCTTCAGGCTTTTCCCTTTCTGTTCGCTTTCACTTTGTTTCCATTGTTTAGAATTTTGAAGATATCTGCTTGAGCATTGCATAATCCGGCGAGATTCACGACCTTTGGCCAATTATCATACGACTTTCTTTGGGCCAAAACTTTCACACAGAACGCAGCACTTTCCCAGCAGTCCAGAAGAGACGCCACAGCGAATTGGAGCTCGCAGATCTCTGGCTGAGTTATGGTTTCCATTTGGCTCTCTGATTGACAGCCCAGTTCGTAATTTATACCAAATGGGGCCCGTCGGGCTTAGGTTAGGTCAGCTGCATACATGTATGTAAATGTGCTGCCGAATGCGAAACATCTGAAGCCCATCATTATGCCCTTCTGCCCGTCTGTCAGCGCAATGCGAATAGTTTTTGTCAAACGCCGCGCAGACCTTGTGCCACTTCGGGCACAAGATGCCCCCATATCATTTGATCCCAAACGATTCGATTCCTATTCAGCCTCCTCTCCCTTTCTCTATCTCTTTCTCAATCAACGAAATCTCGTCATGTCGTGCGTCACTTGGCAAAACAAATCAATCAACGGCAGCTGCAGGGGGCCTGTGGCCGGGGGCAGAAGTGCAGCATTGCCTGGCAGAAATCAAAATTTATTGGAAAAATTACGTTTGCCAATATGAAACACGCCCCACACGATGTCGTCGCTTCCCCCTGTCACGCCCCACCGCCGTCCATCCCATGCGACAGAAGCTGCGGCGCCAAATGCGTCTTCGACTCTTCTGGCGCTTGCGGCGCGACTTTAAAGGCAAATCGCTTGACATGTGAGATTATGCGAGAATCGCTCCCTTGGGGAGCGTGGAGCTGGCAGATAGACCCATTTGCATTCCAAACTACAGTCTGGGGATATTTTCGCCTGGAGACTGCAGTTGCAAGGGGAGAGTGAAGAGGGTGATTTAGAAGAGAGATTGAAAGAAGAAAAAGAGTTGTGAGGACACACAGAGAGAAGGGAGAGAGAGGTGGAAAAGAAAAAAGAGAGTTTGCAGGTCTGAAGGAGAGAAGGGAGAAGAGAGAGAGAGGACCTAAGAGAGGAGCTAGCGAGCAGGGTGAAATTGGAAGAAGAGTGATGGAGTGAATGAAGAGGCAGAGAAATGACAGAAATAAAAAGATGCTAACGAGAAAAGAAGGCATGAGCGAGATAAATGTGGGAGAAGAAAAAGAGTGAGAGAGAGAGAGAAAGAGAAGAATATTAAGAGAGAGAATTAGAAATGGAAGGAAAAGAAGGCAGCCTTGATAAAGAGGGAAGGGTGTGGAAGAGAAAGGGTTTCCATAAAAAGAGAGGGACCTAAAAGAAAAGAAAGTGAGAAAGAATCGCTGTAAATGGGATTTAGAGAGAGAATGGAGATAATAAGCAATGGAAAAGAATGAAAAAGATAAATTTAGAGCGGAAGGAGCTTGAAAATGCATGCATAGAGAAATTAATAAAAACTGTGTTGGAAAGAGAGCGAAGAGAGAAGGAATCTGAAAGAGGAAGACTAAATCCATCATTTTCTCCAGTCCTCTAATAGGATATATTTTATGTATTTTACAATCTCTCCAGATACCTTCAATTTCTTTATTTACCTAACCCATGATTTTTAATATTATATTTACATAATATACCACTAGATTTTCCACTCGAGAAAAAGCGAACTACAGTCTTTTCCTTCTCCGGTAACTGGCGGCAGGCACTCAAAGGCCTCTCGATTGATGTACGGCATGAGTTTTGCACTTGTTTTTTGCCTTGATTTTGCGGCCAGGCAAATGACAAAGTTCAATGTGGGAAACCCGCGACGAGAAAAGCCAGGGAAACTTATGATAGCACCAAAACGGACCTCACAATGCTCACATTAACCCCACAATGGGGCATGTTCCACTTGACAGGGGCATTTGTTGTGCAGCGGGAGGTGGGGGCGGGTCAATTTATTGTTTTGATTTTGGAATAAAACGGCCAAGAGCCGTTAAGGCCGTAAGAGGCTGGCCAACTTCGGTCTGAAAAAAGCCGAATTCAAGCCAATCACTTGACCGGCGGCTCATTAAAAGGCTTTTCGGCCAAATTATTGGCACATTCTTTGCCGTTAGCCTCGGCTTGTTAGCGTCAATTTGACGCCCCCACCCCCCACCTTACAATACACTGGGTCCCTGGTTTTATTAATTATGCCCCGATAGAACACGGATTGTCTTTCAAGAGGGCGACGTTACAGTCGCCTTTCCCGAGACTGCGATTCTCGGGGCACAATGGCACAAACAAACAATTCGTAAATCTATTTAAACTGCCAATTTGCACTTCGATAAATCCGATATTTAATGTGCATTACGATAAAACAGACATCAAATAAATAGCTAAAACGCACAAATAATAAAAATAAATATAAATTTGAATACAAATGCGAGTATAAATGTGAATGAATGCGAATATCAATGAGAATGACGGAGGGAGACGCAAATGTTCATAAATTTCAATCAGTTGGCCAACTGAAAACTAAAAGCCATTAAAAATATGTTATAAAATGCATAAAAATTCAATTGAGCTGCGGCGGGGCGGATACCTACCACGCGACCTATTTATATGCCTATACGTATACCCGAAGCTGTATTATGTTATAATGTATTTGAGGCCCGCAGCGGACAACAATTGTCTAGTACAAATAATGTGCAATAAACATAAATTACCCATGTTGTGATACCCTGTTTAAGGCCAGCAGAAGGGGTATACTGAGCTGATACCCATAACATAATCTCTACAAGTCGCGCATACCCCAATCGAACCACTTAAATAATATGTAATAAGCACAAATTTGCCATGCCATTTTTTATGATATGCTCTTTGGACTCAGAGAGGGGTATCTTAAGTCGATAGGCATGCTTCTATAACAACTGATACACTACAATATTATCGAGTGGTTCCTACAAGTCGCGCACAGCCCAAGCGGCAAACGAATCAATTTAACGCTCGTTATAGCCAACTGACCTTTGCGGACTGCAGCGCATTATAGCGGATAATACCCCGAGACTTCTGTGGGGCCTCCTTTTACATTATAAATTGGCCACTCGACATTCGCTTGACAATCGCCGAATTGGCCAAGTTCACATGGTGTCGATCGGTCTCCAAATCGAACTGTGATTCGAACTCGAACTCCGCCCCGACTCCCAGTTTGCGCATTAGAAAGTACAGAGCGCAGCCCAGCCGAGATTTGAATTTGGGGCGTGGCCTGGGGGACGAGGACACACCCTCGACGGACGGACGAGGCGTCGAGTGAGGGGCTCGTAATGAGATTTACTGCCATAAGCAAGACAATTGCGCCGAGTGTATGCCGACAGGGGCGTGAAAATTGCAGGGCCTTTGCCTAGACGGGGCTGGGCTGGCCTGAACTGGGCTGGGTTGCCAGTTAGACCCCGTCATTCCTTTAGGTGCACTCGTCTTCGTAAGGTTCTACGTCAAGTGCGGCGTTGTACTGCGCTTGTTTTTGGCCACTTTTTAATTAGCTCGAACAGCGATCGCTGTTTGCAGTTCGCAGTTCGCTGATCGCGCCGATCGCAGATCTGCCGTTATTGTTCTCGATGTTTCTGCTATTCTCATTGTTGTTTGCTGGGCGTGCGAGCTCCTTTTCTTAATTAGCTGACATGTTGTTCTGCTCTTTTGTGTTCTGATCGAATGAATTTGACATTTTCCAGGCGAGAAATGAAACTACTTTGCAGCTGTCGCGATATCTGCTACTGACGCAAGTTGTCGCTGGCAATTAACGGTAATCTACAGTATAAATGGTATACTATTGGTAACTTTTGACAAATAATTAAGGCGATTCGAGTTGAACTAATCGATGAATTGTCTCATGATTACGATTACTTCGAACAGCGATTATCGATTGCAAGCAATTGGAATAAAATTACCGATCAATCGAGAAAAGCATTTAAACATTTGTAACACTATTTACAAATCATATTGCATAAATGTTCTTTGAATATATATTTTTTTTAATTTTTTTTTTTTTTTATTTTATTATTTTTATTATTTAAAAAAAATTGTAAATGAAATTACTTTTCTATGCTAAAAATAAATTAATAGATTAATCGAGAAATACTACTCAAATAATATAACCGATGGGCTTGATTTTGTCTGATTTACTGGAAAACAATTCTCTGATAACTTTGATTTAAGACTATCAACTCGTTTCCCAGAAAGTATCTTTAAATAATGACAGTATATTTTAATCAAATATTTAAAATGAAATCGTTGAAAAAAGCCGACAACAAAATGTTAATAAAAGCGCGGAAATTGAGTCAAATTGACGCTTTTAATTATTTAAAGTAATAAAAATGCTTTTATTGCGCGTCGACAGGCAAAAATCAAAATGTCGCACAATTTTTGCAAAGCAGAGAGTTCTGCCAACAACAACAAGAGCAACAGCAACAACAAGAAAACAACTAGAACAACAATACATGTACAACAAAAGCATTAACAATTCATGCTGGGCTATTGTTTATCACGGTTATTAACCGAAGTGCAGACAACAGCTGCGATATCTGATTTAACAATTAAATAGCGAATGTTTTATTAACCATTGGCGGGCGGTCGCCGACTGTGGGAGCTGGTGTATGGTTGGTTAGTTCTTCTGCGCTCTTTCATTATCTAAATTAAAAAATTCCCGAGTCTTGTTTTGGCCTGGCAATCCATTTATTTATTGTATTGCATTTCGCTAATTTGAGCACATTTCACGCCTGTTGATTGCTTTGCTTTTGCTTTTGCCTTGCAAGGTCGTCGATACATGACACACTATACTATATATGTTTATGCATGTATGGCTTACATACGTATACAGATGTATTCTGATACCTTCGCCTGCCTATCAGCTGGCGATAAGATTCGAAATATTTGCGACAAATTGACTTGTAACCGGCGGGCGAACAAGTCGAAGGCAAATTGCGAATTGTAGTTTAAATCACGTTTCGAGTGGGCCGATAACTCTGGCATTTTATCTTCAGCATGTTATCGAACTATCGAGTGCTGGCTGCGTTGACATTGAACAGCCTTGGCATTTGTCACATGGAGTAATTGGAAATTTCGACAGATTTTTCAATAATGAGTGTTTTTACAGGCCTGTTTGAGTGTGTGAGCGAGTGAGTAGTGAGTGTGCGTAAACAATGAATGAATGCGCCGATGAATAGGTGCTAATAAATGAATAAACGAGTGCGATTGCCCGATTGTTGCGAATTAATCATCAAAAAATCAAACAGATAAAAATATGTTAAAAATAAATATTAAAATTTTTATTGATATTTATGGCTTTCACGTGAAATCGTAATTCACAAACAAATTCGCATTTTAACTTATTGCAAATTTATACATATTTTCAGTCCATTTTGATCATTTTCCGCACTTATTTCAAATTCATATTGCAATCTCTTTGGAGGCCGCAGATCGTGAGTTGCGTTGACATTTTGCAAGTGCCCGCAAAATTTGCATTTAAATCAAAGCCGACACAGGTCGGAGGACCACCCACGCCCCGCCTACCTCCCTCCCCCTCCCCTGGTCCCACTAACCGGAAGCCTCTGAGAGACACGAGACTTGACTTCGCCTCACCTTTTGCGCTTGGCGCCAAATTCGGAGCTCATAAATTATATTTCTGCCTAATTTCCATGGGATTTGCTTGATGGCGAGTAGCGGGTGAAGCAGGCTGAGTGCAGAGCCCTTGCCAAAAAATGTGAGTGCAGCACACACAGACACACACACTCGCACATAAATCAGAGACGCGCCGTCAGGTATGGCACAGTCGGCCAGGCGACCAGGCACTTAGTCAAAAGAGATTTTTTGGCCGAAGCGCGCAGAAAGTTAACATGAAAACTACATAATTCACTTAGATGTCAAGCCAGTGGGCAGACCAAGTGGTGGGGGAGGGTACTACCTAAGAAGGGGCTGCGGGAGCGGTGCCTAGTAAGAGGCACTAACTGGGCTCTAAGTAGCAGAAGGAAACGACGGCAGCTGCGAGGTAAACTGTTCACGTCACTCAAGCGACCCCTTGCAAATGCTGTAATAAAGATCCAGAGAGTCAGCTGAAGAGAGTCGAAAGCACACACACTCATGCACACACACACACACACACACACACACACACACACACACACACACACACACACTTGCACAATTTATTGTGGGCAAAGAGATTTCACTAAAGCGCCTCGGTCACGATTTATCATCATTGCCATTTGACAAAAAGAGAAACATCTGCCAGGAACACAGTGGCGCCGTCCAAGTCAGCTAAGCGGTGGGGGGTAGCGGGAGCCAGAGGGGGTCCATCCAGTCAAGCGGCAAACATTTTTGTCTACATGCACTCGGTTTTTGCCGCTTCCATCTCTTGTTTGGGCTGACACTTAACGTGTCATTCGAACATTTTATTGGACTTGACAATGAACTCTTGAACCTGAGCAGCATCAGCATCAGCAGCAGTCGAAAAAACCAAAATCCTAAACATAACATTAGCAACATTAACAACAAATTTTTAAGTTTAAAGTGGCAAGCGTCGAACGGGTAAAAACGAAGCTTTCACATTGACATTTGGGAAGAAAGACCCCCAAAAATCCGAACAAAAACTTGGCTGATCCATGCAGGAACTAAGTAAATAGAGATTGCTTGTGTTAAAATTTTAGATATATATATATATATATATTAAATATTATTGAGTTGTCATCTATAAGTATTTTAAATATCTTTTCTATTAAAATTACAGATGGTAGAACTGCTTAGATTACGGGAATTACTGTAATCGGTATTATTCAATATTATAAAAACTGCTAGAAGTCTCTTGTGCTTTCGTTTTAATATAATGTTTTTAGAGTTTTTAAATATTCTTGTTTATTAACAATTGAAATGGGATTAGAAGTTGCTTAAAAAAACACTAGCTGATCATTAGGATCTTCCGTTTATTTTAGAACTATTAATTATAATATTATAATTATATTTTACGATTTATTTAATACTCTACAGCGTTTTTAATATAATACTTCAATATTTCGGTCACTTTCTTAAAGGAAGCTTAGCTGAGCCTGAAGGCCTCGTTCAGGTATAGTATACAAACCAATCGAGATCGCTTGTGATTTCATTATTCAAATAGAACTATAGTATCATATAGATACATATAAACATTATCTTTCAGTTATTTATTTTTGTGTCCAAGCCTTAATTAATTCCATTTGACTTGCTTTCTCTGCGTTTGCGTTGTTTCTCTGGTGATCATAGAGCTTCGAGCTTGTCGGACTACCAACCAGTAGTCACATCTGCGGGGGGCTCAGTGGCAGGTGCCCACACCAGCAATAGAATGGCCAAAACAGCACCCGTAGCATCCTATTCTTCGCCATCGAACTGTGCGACTGTGCGGATCGCACGAGTCGTTTATCAACACAGCAGATCGCAGCTTACATTTCTATTCGAATCGGAATCGGAATTGTCTTTTAAATGTTGTATTGATTTTATTTAGATTTATTTCGGTACGGCTTTGGTTTGGCTGTTTGTGAATCCGAATTGGGGCCACGGCGTAAACATTTCCCAATGTTCGCCCCGATCGCTTGGCCTTTGCTGAGACAAAACTTGGCTCAAATAAATCTTATCAAATTAAGCCGCGACTTCCCAGCAGCAACAACAACAACAACAACAAGTCGAGACGTGGGCGTGAGTTTATGGGCGACTCTGCAAGTGAGAGAAGTTCGCAGTGGGCGTTGCTTCTCCTCTGCCTGTTGTAGTTGTTGTTGTTGTTGCTGTCTCAGTTGTTGTCTCAGTTGTTGTAGGGCTTGTCGAGGTTTGTCAGTCTCTTGGTTTTTGGGTTTTTGATTTCGATGAATTCGAATTCGAGTGCGGGCTCTTGGGGCTTGGACTGCGGCCTGTTGGGTAATTGTGAACGTTTGCCAGTTGACCAAGTTAAATGTGTACCAAATGCCAAAATTGGCCAAATTAATTAAGCCATTTGAAACAATTTTACTTTCTGCCGGCTTTCTGCCTTCCTTCGCCTCAAATTGCAGCCAAATTAAATTGTTTAATTTAATTTGCTTGGAAATAGTTGCAATTGTTTCTCCCCCTCCAGTTGTTGTTGTTGTCATTGTTGCTGTTGTTGTTGTCGTTGTTGCTGTTGTTGTAATTGCACAGTCGCATTGTCGCGTTTAAGTGAAAAGCGCTTGGCACGTTTTATTTCTGCCATTTTTTTGCCCCGTCTCGAATTCCCTTTGGCTGGCGTTAATTTCCGACCGTCCAGCTGTGTCTTTCTTCTCTGTTTCTCTGCTCTGTTCGTACGAACGTGCCCGCAAAGGGTATGCTGAGTTCGTGACACTGCACGAATGTCCGCACCAAAGTCTTATGTTTCTAACCCGAACGATTTTCATTTAACTTAACTTAAGTCCAACTGCAGTTGGGCCTATGCTATGGCGGACCTCATTTCCGGCATTATCCGAAATACCAGAGTGTATAAATATAACTTGAAATAGTTTTCAGTTTCTGACCCAAAAATATGCTCAAGTATACTATACTTTGTGAAAGAACCTTGACCACTTTGTCCGTTTACCATTACAATGTTTACTCTACAAAGACTAGACTAGCTACTATCAGGCGCTGGGCTCTACATCAGCTTAGACTATCCTATGACAGTCACCTATTTCGGTATTATCCAATACTATATCGTCAAGTGTGCCCTAAAACTACTACCTTTGAGAAAGAAGTTTTTGCCATTCGCTGGGTCGTGCTAAAGCTAAGATTAAGTCAACCCTTTGGCAATCACAATTTTTGACAATATCCAACACTGCCAACGCAACGTTGCGTGGTTAACTGTGCCCTAAACACACTGCGAATGAGGTAGTAGCTTTTACCAGGCCTCGCATCATTTTAGACTATCCCAAGGCAGTTACCACTTTAGGCACTATTCAACACTACCAGGAAATCGCTGCATCGTTAACTGTGCCCGATAAGTACAGCAATTGAAGAGGAAGGCTTTGCCATATGTCGGGCCTTACTTAAACTTAAACTAACACTTTTCTAGGGCAATCATAATTTTCGACACTGTCCAACACTGCCAGCGCAACGCAGTGTCGTTAACTCTGCCCTACAAACACTGCAATTGCGGCAGAAGCTTTTGCCAGTCGGTGGCTTGAGCGAGTTTTATCTACCAATGCGATGCACGTTTTTTCTTCTCCGGCCTCAACTCTGGGGCAGGAAGCGTCAACGGTAACTGCGCAGCTGCCCAATTTAGGGCCCATCTCCAATTACCGATTGGCCGGGTGTAAGCGCGAGAACATGCCAACACGCGGCTCAAAGACACAGCAGGGAGAGCGGGCAACGAGGCCCATTGGAGAGCTGGAAGGGAATGTGAGTTCGGGCCGCGGGCTAGCAAATATTTGACGCTTATTCCATCAACGTCAACGCGCAGCGCTCGCACAATAAGTCAACTGATCGATCAAATGTCGCGGCGAGCCCCGGTCGAAGTCGCAGCGGCAGAAAGATCGCAACGCCAGGGAGTTAATGGGTCAAGAGTTATTTCGGTCGCTTTGACACACTTTTCTTCTTCACGCTGCGTTGACATACCGCGCATTTTTGGAGCGATAACCAAGACTTTCAAAATCGCATAGCCGATCGCTTCGAAAGTACGCGACAATCGCACTGGCGATCGATAAGTCTATTCTTCCCGAATTGTCGAAGATCTATGCCGCCCAATTATGTTGTTACAATTGGGAGGAATGGGAGAAATGAGCCGAGGCTGATCGAGTGATAAGACGGCCAAAGTCAAATGCACAGAGCGAGTAACTGCGAGCAATTATAAGAAAATAAAAAAAACCCCTGGAAATTATAACGTATTGACTGCGATATCGGTTTCGGCTATCGCAGCGATACATAGGCCAGGCAGGCGACCAAGCAACAACAGGCAACAACTGGCTACAAGCAGCGGTAACAAACAAGCCCGAGCAAATTGCATAATTATTGCCACAAATGAAGCTCGGACCGAGCGCGGAGCTCTGGGGCCGCGAAGAAAGTGGTACCGTTTGAATCGTGATAAAGCGATAATTTTCCCCTCCCATTTGCCAGTCGAATGCATTTCACTTTCTGCTGAGCAAACAAACCAAAGAGGCGAAATGCAACTGTCGGACGGCCGGCCCGTTACACAGACCACATTATTATGAAATCCCAAATCCGAAATACGAATTCCGAGCTCCGAATCGCCCACGCTTCGACTACGTCTTCGCCAACGACTGCATCTTCCACTGGGACCGAGTTCCGTTTCAAGTCCGAGTTCGAGTTCAAAGTTTGCGCAAATCTCGCTGCTGCCTCTGCAATTCATTTGAAATCATTTGCTTTTCACTCTTTTATGGTCCAGACATGCAAAACCCAGACACAGACACAGACACAGACCCGACCCAGGCCCAGCTCTGCGCCAGGAAAGTGATATAAACATCACCTTTTCTGCACGCCGCGGCTTCAGGAGGAGCGTCTTCTGCGTCCTCGTTGCTTTGGTCTCTTCACATGAGCTTCGACGATCAATTGGAAAACGGAAATTTGTAAGTTGCACGAGACAAGACGAAACAATTCGAGCTTGTGTCCCAATTTAGCTTGCTTTCTTGTCATACCATTGTTTACCGCTCAGTCATTTGTAATAAATAACTAAATGTTATATTAACTTTATGCAAATGTATACAACATTCAGAAAGAGGCTGGATTAGTATCTAACGATCAGTTGAGCTCAGTATTCAGAGAAGCTTGGGCCACAAAATGTGACACTGCAAATCAATATTATTTAGATACCACACAAAGATACAACTTTCCTATTTGGTATATTTGTACCTAAATATACCATAAATATATGTTACAAATTGCAACTCTATAGCACAATAAAAACAAAAGTTATTCAAGAAACATTTCGAATTGTGGACGAAACGGACAGCAACAAAAGCTTCGACTACCGTACGCTACGCCTGGGGACTTCTGCACTCGGCGCTACTCAAGTGGCAGCAACCCTAGACAGAGGCAGAGGCAGGTAAAAGCGTGCTAATCCAGCCCTGCGGCCATTGCGGCAACCCACATATCGCACATACCTCAGCGGCAATCGAGAAACACTTTTCTTTTTCTACGCGCGGATTATGTTTAATTATTTTCAACTTAATTAATTTACAAAGAAAACAAAAAGCAGCAAAGAGCAGAAAACGCTGAAAAAAGGGAGAAGGGAATTAATAAAGGGGCAAAGTTATTTTCGCGCGCGTTCGCGTTGACAGCTGCGCCTTTATCTGCGGCTGGGAAATTGCCCGGCTAATAGAAAAATGCTAGGAAAAATATTTTCGCTGAGGGATGCCTTGAGTGTGAGGGGCATGCAGCGGGACGGTGGGCGGACGGCGGACGGCGGAGGGTTTCTCCCTTGGGGCGCTGCCTTTTTTGGAATTTTCACAGCCGCCAGAGCGGCGACTTTGCCAGGCTTTTGATAACGCGAATGTGACTTGCCATCGCCGAGCTAAAAATAGACCTCGCAGCAGGCCCAAAGCAGAGAAGCAGCCGATGGCTGCGCATGCGCAAGGCATGCGATGCAGGTTCCTTAGAAAAACTCAGCCAGAGCTGCAGTCGGGAGTGGAGCTGGAGCTGGTGCTGGTGCTGCTGCTGAGGCGTAGGACAAGTTCCTAGGGCGCAGGGATGTGTGGGAGGAGGGCGACGCCGACGAAGCGACGGTTGCCAGCCCATTCAATCCCATTCCATGGCAGCGCCCATACCTCTCCCTTCCCCCGTCCTTCACTCGACTCGGGCCTTATGCATCATAGACAGATGCTGTTAAATTGATAGCGTGCGTTTTGTTGTTGCTGTCGTAGGTCTGCCCGCGCCCCTGCCTCTGCCCCCTGAACTTGTCGAGCGTTTGTTGCGTGTCTGCAACTCAGAGTTCTGCACATGCCACGTCCCTGCTCTGCTGCACGCTGTCTTCTGTCTGCTGTCTTGTGTCTTCTCTGCCTGCCCGTGGAGCAAAGTGTCGGTAATGTGTCTCTAAAGACTGCGCCCGACGAGCTCTGCTTGGCGTGTTTGCCCCTCTCCGCGCCCCTTCCCAGATTTTCCATTCCTCGGCAGACATTGTTCTAGCGAAAGGGAAACTAATCGCCAAGCTCAACGCTGAGAAAGTTTCGGGTCTGGACTTACCCCTATACCGTTTAAGTGCGAGCATTTTGTTTTTGAGCGGTAATTACCTGCAAAGAGAAGAAGAGAAAGAAACACAATTAAGATTTGTAATTGCATGGGAAAATTGAATTTCGTTTAAATTTAAATCGAATTCCAAAACAAAAATTGATTTATATTTAATTTAATGTAATATTTAATTTAAAATAATATTTAATTTAATATAATATTTAATTTAATATATAAACGTAGATGTTTCTTTGTAGACAGCGTGTGCTTCCGTTGATCTTCAACTGGACTTCTAGTTAACTTTTCACATAGCTAACAATGTTTAATCGGGTATTAATTGAATACTTAATAATATCTCTGTATATTGTATGTATCTCAAACTTTCAAAAGTTTTCAGTTCTTACCAATTTTTTTTGTTCAGCTAATTTCCTCTCGTAATTTTTATTAAATTCTTTTAAGTCTTGTCTTATATTCTTCCTACCAATTACTCTCAAATAGCTACTCTCAATATTTCGCCCTCGTCTTGTTACTCTTTCTCCTGTTTCGAGCTTCCTCACACTTCTCCTTTCTCATTCTTCAAGCACATTCCCCTCATTCGATTGGAACTCCCCTTTCTTATCAGCTCTGCAGCTGAGGCGCGTCTCGCAATTGGAGCCTCGACTAATCTGGGCAAACGTCACTTCGGCTCTCGCTGAAAGCCCGCGGCATGGCCATGGCATTGATAAGGTCTAGGTCGAACCAGGGTCTCCTCGTCTGCGGGCAGCTGGCGAATGCCAAGCCCAAAGCTGAAGCCAGAGCTGCCCCCACCCGAGTCCCAGTCCCGGCTCCAGTCCAGGCTCGAGTTGGAGTCCGGCCCAGGACAAGTCAGGCGCAGATAAGAAAATGCCTTTTATTGGTTTTTCTTTGGGGCCAGGCTCTGTTTGCTGATTAGCCCGGCCGATTAGAGGGGGCCTGACAAGGCAGACAAGGCTTCGATTTGGGGCGCGGCTGCCAATTCGAGGCTATTTTTAGTCAAGAATTGAGAATGTGCGCCCATGGTAAGCGCTGCACGTTTGCACTTATTATTTTCCTCTCGAGCTTTCCCTTCATTTCCAATCTGTTACATATAAATATTTTATATATATATTTTACAAATGCCACAAACATTATTTATGTAACAACAACAACAACAACAACAACAAGAGCAAACGCATCCGCAACGAGCGAAAAAACCGTTTGTGGAATTTTATTAAAAATTGCCACAAATTTGGCAAAGTGCCGCAACTAAAGTTCGGCAATTAATTATAAACAAAAGCTCGAATGAAAACAGCAAAAAGCTGAAGATTAACGACTTGCCGAAGCTTGCATACCCTTCGAAAAAGTTTCATTTTAGTTTCTGGCTGTACAGTAATTCATACCCTAGAACAAATTGCAATTTACACCGATAGTATTTAAGGACATAGTAATTCTAGATCACAGATCATTCACAATTGGAGAAATAACAGCTTACGCGATTTTTTATAGTTTAGTTTACTTAAGAAAAACCTTAAAATTTGAAAAAATAGAAATAGGTTTTCTATCCGCTATATGATCATTTTCTAGAAAAAGGAAAAAATCGGCTTTGCTATTAATCAAGACTTAATGAGAGACTATGTATGAGAGATGCGATGCCTTCAGTGTTTTTTCCAAACAATTGCCAAAGTGTTTATACCCTTTGCAAGGGCATAAAAACCAAGTGAATTTCTGCTGTAGCTCTGCCCGCATTTTCGGCAAACTGCGGAAAAATGTGCCCAACAAATATGTGAAATTAGGCAAAAAGCGAGAGACAAAAGCGCGAAACGAACCGAGAAGAAAGTCTTCAATTTGAAATTGTGCAACATTTGCCGTTCATTGTTATTGTTGGTGCCATTGAAGGGTCTCTTCATTGTCTCTTCAGCGTGCCTGTCTCTGGCTCTTCTTTATCATTGATAAATTGTCAATAATTAAATGTTGGCCCATCCGAAGAGGCAGCAGTAGATGCCCTGGCAGTCGACCATGCCCAAGGGTTGGCCACGATTCAAGATTGATTCGTTTCTGCTTTGCCTCCGCCATTGTCTCTGCCAAGTCTGCCGTTATTAATCCATGTCTTCTCCAACTGTTTCTTCTTCTTCTGCACTGCGATTTCATTAGGTATTCGTGAAATTCGCACGCAAACGATGAGATGTAATCAGAGCACATTTGTCAGCTCCGTCAATGAGGGGCTTTCGGAACAGTTATGCTCATTTAAATGGGGAGAGGAATGAGTAGATACGACTAAAGGGAAGCATGAGATGTACTTAACTGAATTCAAATCGGGAATATGATATAGAGCCTTAACATTTTATATTTATTTTTTAATTTTCTTTCATTGTTTGCTACATTTCTTCAAGCTTTTGCTACCTTCTTCAGCTTCGATCTATCATATCCACTAGCCTCACTCTATATTCTTCCACCACACTTTTCTCTCTGCTAGTCTACATTTTATGGTATTTCTTCTTCATTTTGCCACACTGTCTTCTTTGCGGCGATAACATTAAAGCTTAATGTTAGTCTTATCCCCCACTTTGCCCCCCCTGCACTTCTTGACACTTCTCAGCTTACAACGTTTGAGCGTTATATTTTACGGTCTTCCTCTCCGATATATCCTCATCTGCCTACACATTCTTCTGCCTGCTCCTCTGCATATTCTTCGGGCTTTTCTTCTCCTCCCACTTCTTGCTACAACTTCATATCGATGTGCATGTGAAAATTATATGCATTATTAGATATTATTCCAGGCAACCTGGCTGCACAGCCTCCTGCATTCGATTCGCGGCAAATCTCTGCATAGATTCTAACGGTAACCGGGCAACAAAAGACAACAGCAACAGCAATGGCAATGGCAATGGCAACGGCAACAGCCGGCGAGAGCCTGTGGACAGAGGACCGAAGACAAACAAACATGTGTAAGCCTCTGCTTAGCAGCCTGACGATCCACCTTCTGCTAGATGCTCCTCCAGTCTCCACTCCACTCTGCTCTCTTCTCGTTGGTCTGCTCCTGTGCCCGCTGCTGCTACTTCGCTTCTTCGGGTTCAGATTCAGCTTCAGCTTCTTCTCTTTCTGCATTGGCAAAGTTGCTTAGCAGCATTTTGAACCTGTCGTCATGACTTGGCCAAAGTCAAGTTAGGCACAACAACAGCAACGCCAACAACAACAGCAGCAACATTGTGGCACACACGTGATTTAGTTCCTGTCGCTGCAGAAAACTTGTTGTCCCTCCCGCCTCACCCCTCACTCCACCCGTCTGCCCGCCCCTGTCTAAGCAGGGGCTGAGTGTCGCGCTTGTGTTTTATGCATATTTTGTGGCCGTTCGAGCTGCCTGCTTGCCGCTTATCGTTGGCTTAAATAAATTTTACGCTCGTGTATTTCTTTTCAACACCAGCATCCACTACCCCTCCCCCTCTACCGCCCCTACCTCCAGCAACACTTCTCTTTCAAGTACCCTCTTGCTAGAGCAAACTCCATAGCTCCAACAACAACAGCAAAAACAGCTGCAACTGCAACAGCACACTGCCCAAATGTCCTCAGTTGTTGTTGTTGTTATTGTTGCTGTTATTGTTGCACATGCATCCTCCAATCGCTTGGCAGGCATCTTTATCTGACCATTTTCTCAGCCTCCCTCCGCCTCTTTATCTCTCTCTTTCTCGCCTCTAACCATCCCGCCCCCTTCCCCAGCGGCTTGGCTTAGTTGCATCGTGTTGCACATTGTCTGAATTTATTGCCAGATTAATAAAATTTACAGCTAATAAAAAATGCATCGAGGTCTCGCCATGACACCCACAAACTGAACATCCCCTCTTCTACCCTCTCCCTGCCCCTTCTTCCACCGCCTGCCTGTCCTCAGGCAGCAGCTTGACAATATTATTGACTATACTGATGGCTCCAACTGCAATCCAGTGCAGTGCTTGCCCCAGACTTCTGAGACAAAAGCTCAAACAATTTATTAACCTTCCTAGGAGAACTTCAACGAATGTCCCCCAAATAAAAATTGAGTACATTTTTGCCTCTCTTAAAATCTTAAATATAAATATGTTATCCTTCGAAAAATATCCTCTGTTTTGTACGAGGGTCAAAAAATAAATAATAAACATAAAAACAATGTTTTTTGCAGAAATTTTTTTTTATTTTTCAACATAGTCCCCTTTTAGCTCTACACACTTTGCCAATCGTTTTTCCAACATTTTTATCCCGTCCAAAAAATAGGATTTCGGATTTCTTCACTCGAATTTTCTAAGGACTTATTGAACGACCCTCGTAGCATGTCTTATGCAGGTTCCATACTTTTCATAAACTAATTAATGGACTGTGATTCCCTCTGTTTTGACACAATATTAATTCGTTTTCGGTCGAAACAAATGACATTTAGACTTTTTTCGTTAATTTTAGGTATAGTTCAAGAAAAAAATGTTATTTTTCATGCAAATTTTTAATGAAATGCTTGATATTTAAAAAATGAACAACATGAAATTTTAAAAAAAAATGAAAAGAATCTATCTATAAATGCTTGCACATATTGTGATTATTTTGGAGCGTTACATTTTTTTCTCTAACTGTTTTAAAACATTTTAATAAGTTTTTCAAGATGCGAAAAAGCCTAAAATGTAATACTTTTGTGGGGTTTGATTCTTTTTACATTTTTTATTTTATTTTGTGTTTTTTTTTTCAGAAAAGTTCACGCTCAACCATCATGTAACAATGTTTTGGAGAGTCTCAAACCAAAGGAATTCCCGGACAACTTTTATTTTTCAAACAGCGATTAGAATAAAATTATTTGCTGTATTTAAACATCAACTTTTGGAAAATATCTTATAGATTCTTCGTATTAAATATTGGAAAAAGCTTTGAAAAACATCTTTGCGTCTTTCCTAAGCTCTCTTAGGATTTCAGTTCTTAAGCTAACGGGAGACTTAGGAAGACTTAGGAACTCGTGTTATTGTGTAAATTGTGTCTTTCTTTCACTAAATCTTGAAAGTTAGTTTAATCCTCTTTGTATCCAACTCTATGTAATTGATCTTTCTCTCAGCTCTTCAAAATGTTGCATAAGCAAACCAGGCAGAAGCAGCTTTTTCTTCTACTTAAAGACCAATGCCAAGATCCATTCTTCGCGAGAGACTCCTACAGTTCTTGCGTCTCATTACAACGCTTGGCCTGGCACAACTTTAACTACAACAACAACAACAATTGACGCCCAAAAGCCACGAACAATGTGCTCAGACTGCTGAGCTCCCTCTCTCTCTCTCTCGTAGCGACTTTCTACAGATCTGCGGCTTTCGTCAGCGTCTCGTCTTGGCTTGTCTTCTCGCCTGTCTTCGGGCTGAGCTTGCCCGTTTCTTTGTGTTTGAATAAAAATTGCGCAATATTACCTAACAGCAACAGCAACAACTACGAGTACAGCTACAACAATTGCAATTGATTTTTGAAAGAAGACGAAGACTAGGCAGCAGAAGACTCGATGCAAGCAACAATTACAACGGTACTTGCTGCAATGAAAGCAAAGAAAGGGAAGAGCCGGAGTTGGGGGAGGAGAGTCGGAGAAGACCGGGCAGCCTGTTGGGTTAGAGATTCCTCAAGCGAACCTCAACGAGCCGAGCAAACAAAATGCTTAACAAAGGTCACAACATTGACATTGAACAAGACTCTAAAGAGGCAAGCGAGGAGTGGAGAGGGAAGCGTTTAGAGGTGGGGACTCTGGGCCAGGGTAGAGAAGGCCTTTCCAGTTAAAAATGTAAACATTACTTTGGTAAATGTTGTTTAATATGCAATTACAGACGAAAGACGAGAGCCGAGAGCTGAGAGCCCCGCGAGCACTGAGAGCTCCGAAAGTCGAGGGTTTTGACTCTTCGAGAACGACAATGGCATTGCAGCAGAAGGGGGCGAACAGACGAAAGAAAGGCTGGGGAGGTGTAGAGGCTGCACGGGGTTACGGTTCCGATCGGGTACCGTTTCGAGCGGTCAGTCAATCAAAACGCTTAAAATTAAATTATACGATGACACTCAAAAAGAATTTTCCTCTGCTTTGAATTCGTCATTTTCCTCTGCTTCTTCTCGCTTTTCGTGTTCTTCCTATTCGCGCCTGGTGTGTCAAAAGTTCAAAGCTTTTCAGTATCCCTGCGAGCTACGTTCTTTCCACAAATCAATCATTGCTGTCATACAAAGTTCTCGCACTCCCCACCCGCATCCCCTCCTACACCTCTCCCTCTCTTTCTCTGTGCGTCACACATAATTATGCTGTAATTGATATTTTCTACTCAGACCCCGCTCTCCCCCTCCAAACGAGTGTAAGGCCCCTGTCATTCTGTCGCTCTCTTTGGATTTTTGGGCGTCGCAACTTTTCAAAAGAAACTCAAATTTGTAACGCCTTTCGATGGCCCCTTTTCTTAGGTACCGCCCGCTCTTCGCTCTTCGGTCTTCGTTCTTCGGCCACTCCTCGTTCTTCTTCGTGTAGAACCTGCACTTAGTTTGCATAGTGTTCTTTACCTAACAGAACTGCCTCTCCACTCCCCCCTTTTGCCAGTCAAATTCTTGCTGCACTCTGAGGTGATTGAATGTTTTCAGAGTTCTCCAAGTTACCGTTATGCTCTCTTCGAGGAAACGTACGGCCGTAAACAGTTTGGTAATTTTGCCACATTGTCTAATGCTGCCTCTACCGAGGGGTCAACCCAGCATATACAAATTTCCAGCTGCTAAAGCAGAGATCAGCGAGATCAGAGAGTCTGAGAGCCAATGGAGAGCCTATCATAAGTTGACGAAAGTCTAGATCTGGCACTCTGACTCCTTCAGTCTCTCAAGTTCCGATCGCGACTTCTCGGCCACTTTTAGCTGGCCCGTATCAATCTTCACACTTTCCCTTCAAGTGAAAGTCTCCCAGAATCTCACAGCGGACATTTGCAGCAGGCGCATCTCGCAGCATTCCAACAATGATAGATCATTAAAATATTTCGTAGGTGTTCAGTCACGACCCCGAGATATCTGACCGCGGGCCGAGTCTCCCCATTCCAGAAATGCTTGAATGCTCGTGTGAACTGCAATTGCAATGGCTTGAATCTTCGTCGAAAGATGTAAGCTCGGATTGACATTGGAGCTGGGCTTTTCTTCTTGTTTCGGAACAGGAAATGATTAATGTTTCTCTTCATTGTACGAGAAATGATGTAAACGAATGCGTCGCTCCTTATAGAGAATGCATTCCTTTTCTTTTTCAATCGTTTCGCAAGACCAAATACATTTCTCTACCTTTAGATGAAGAAAGGGTAATAAAACCTTTCCCGACTTAAGAAAACATTTCTTCGAACAATTTGTTGACACTTTTGTCGAAGTCATTGGGCATTCGATGTCGATGGTCACTCAATAATTGCCACAAATAGTTTCCAATGCTTAAGTGCTCGAGTTTTTTCTTAACCTAACCATAGTTTCTCTCTGCTCTTTGAATACCCTGCACCATAGCAAGAGTATTGAGTAGCAAGGCCTATGCAAATGCGTAACGTATGAAACAGGCTAAAGTTATAAAGTCTTAGTCCGAGTCACCGTAGGCAATTGTTGGTGCTGGGTATTTTAGAAGCGTATACACTTTTTTTACCACACTGTTAGAGCGTTATCCATCATTAGGCTCAATTTGTTGGCTACGCCTTGAAGATGACACGACAAGAATCGAGGCTTCGCCTTTGGCTCGATTCTAACTGCATGACAAACAAAAGTCGAGATAATATGGACGGGGCCAGTCGCAGGTAATGTCCATAGCACTGGGAAATGCATAATGCATTCATTATAGAAAATTACAAAACAAAAACTGTCAACAAGTGGGAATCGAACTGGACGGTAGCCCCGGCAAAACAAACAAGAGCCGGAGAACTGCAGGAGACACGAACGACAGCAGTTCAATCAACCCAAAAGGGTCGCTCCAAAACTGTCAGATCGAGCGTCGCCATTCGCTTTGCCCTCCCCTGCCGCTGTCTCCCCCTCTCTCTCTCTCTCTCACTGTATTTCTCTCTCTGGCATATGTCAAACGTTAGTCTCGTAATTAGCTGCTAGAACTTGTGACAGCTCGAACTGCACGCTGACAATTTGCAACTGTCATTCTGACATTTGGCGGCGAGTCTCCAAAGTCTACAAAGTCCACAAAGTCCCTGGGGTTAATGACAACGTCTGGGGCAGCTTATGACAGCGGCAGGCCCAGACACACACACACACACTCGCAGACACAGCTTATTTGACAGCCTTGAAACTGTTTCTAATGCAACGTAAAAATGTCAGCGAATTTCATATTCATAATTTAATAAAGTTTACAGTCTGGTAGAGACTGCCATATGAAAATGGTTTCCAGTGAGCACAATATATGGCAGCCAACGATCAGAGTCGATCAGTGTTATGGAAGTAAAAAGTCCTCGCCAGCCAACGACCGAGTGAAACGGCCAAATAAATACGAACAGATCTATTTATAGCCAGGTCATATCGAACCATATCGGGCCATATCTGCAGGCCTGTCAGACTTTGAGAGGTGCTTTGATATTTGGACATGAATTGCGCTACTTGTGGGGCCACTCAACGCGCTCAATTGAACACATGAGTACCCGTAATTTAGGCTTGGCCATGGGCTTGCCAAAGCGCCAACACTCTTGACTCGGCCAAGACTTGAATTGCAAAAGTCTCTGAGGGAAGTGAGTTCAAGCTTGCACCTAGTGCCTTACAGAGGGTATGAAAGGGTTCGGACAATTTATTACTAGCTTTTAAGATATTGATAACTTTATGGAAGCCTAACATTGTATTCGAAAATATAAATAATTTCTGAATTTATTTTTTTGAGTGTATATAAATTGATTTTGTATTCCCTTTAATATTATTTATTGAAATTAAGTTTCTCAAAAAGAAAACCTAAACTCAAAATAATATTGTGCTTAAGCTCAAATAATGAAAAATTGGAAACCATCTTAATATTATTTAATTTATAACTGAAAAACTGTGTAGATATATCTGGGAATACTGATGGTAGGAATCACTTAACTTTAAGACAAGCGTCGCTAAGGGTATGCAAACGTCGATGACTACTTTCTATTTACTGCATTCTGGGCTTTGATCCGAACTTAGTTCCACTTGCTAATGCTTATTCGCTACTCGTTTTGCCACTTCCCATTTGCCACTTCCCGTTCTGATTGACCGAGAGCGGGAAATCTCGGCACTCTGGCAACTCTAATCAACAGCAATTAAAATCAATTAAGCCCACTGCAAACTGAAAATTGAAAACGGCAGGGCAGACAAACGATTTGTCTGTCTGCCTCCCTTCGGTCTGTCTCCTCGTCTGTTTGTCCGTCTGCCTGACTGTATGCCTTCTGCAGCATGTGGCATGTGGTCCGACACCGACTGCCCGCCTCCCATTGCAGCTGTCAAATCAGCGCCTGCCCCGCTTGACATTTCCATTATGTCAGGAGTCGCGGCGCAATCGGAGGAATTAAATATGCTAAGCACACGAACAGACGGACAGGCGGACAGACGGACAGACAGTTGCAGTCCGTCACTGTGAATGACCAGCGTTGGGCGCTGGCGCCTGCGTCTTTGCCTGCTCCTCCCGGGGGGACAGACTCGTATCAAGTGCCAGGAATCTGCGGCTGAGTTGGACTTTAGTGCGTGGTAATTATAAAAAGTAAACTTGACCAGGCACAAAGGAAAATCGCTTCTGGTCTTGAGGTCATCTCCCCCCTACAACTCCCTCTTTCCTTCTTTTGCTTTCCTGTCTCTGTGTTTCCATTCGCATTAGTTGCGGTTTGCAGCCTCTACTGAAGGTCAGACGTGATGCGATGCGATCGGACAGCAGCAGCACTATGCTCCATGCTGTGGTCTCCCTGCCTTCCCTCCCCTCGCTCTCTCTCTCTCTCTTTGCCCCCTCTTGCTGTGGTTTTCCAATATTGCTTCTGCTGCTGATGCACACTTCTCATTCTGTACTCCTGCTCCGTTCCATCAGCTGCCATAATTCAGTCAGTTCCATGCAGCTTTTCGAGCTGAAGCTGAGGCTGCAGCTGGAGCTGGAGCTGGTGTGACTTTTGGGTGTCTGCCGCTCTGACAGTTCCGCCGGGAGGTGGTGCGGGGGTTTCTGCCTGTTCAGTTCTCTTTTTGCATAAATGCATAAAAATTGTTTGCCATTGTTTGCAGTCGAATCGACGGCCAGCGGCATATATATACGATATATATAGTAGTTCTGTTGTATTCCCTCTTGTTTTTCCTGTTTTGCCTTTCGCGAAGCTGTCAAAATATTGGGCTGTCTGCGGAATTTGCTCCACTGGTCCACAGTTTGGACTGACAGTTCAGTTATATATGCGCGTACACGAAATTTCAATTGCAGACAAATTTTTAATTGAAAATATTCCAGGGTAAGCACAAAACTGACTAAAGCTCAATTGGATAATTTAACGGAACTTAAATGCTGTAAAATGATATTCTATGAAACTATAATATGAATATATAATACAATGAAGGGAAAACTGAAATTTATATAGAACCTTACAATATATATGGAAAAATGAAGCTGAATATAAAGTATTAGATTTAAATTCCACACCTTTTTTACAAAATACTAACAGCTTGACCGTTTAAAAAATAGCAGAGTCATAAAGAGACAGCATGATACTACATGATACTGTAAACTCTTCATAAGATTTTTATAATTCGCATAAAATGATTTTCCAATAAAACTACTATATGTTTATATTATTTTTGAATTTTCCACGGCCACAAAATAATTTTAAATCGGCGTTTGAACACCGCTAATACAACTATTTCTCATAGTTAATATTTATTTTAAAATCTTAAAACTTAGAAGTTTTCTGTCTGAATTTTGTTGTCTAAATACTATGTTAAAATTGCCATCAAAATTTAGAATTAAAATATTATCAATTTGTTTTATAAAAAATACTGTATAAGTATTAAAAAATAATTCCAGGCACTGCAATTATTCGGACATGGTCTGGTCCCTAATTGTCAGTACAGTACAGTACAAATAACTGGCCAATATATAACAGTATAAAAGTTATAATAGATAAAGAAATGCCAATAATAATAGATATATTTATAGAAGACGTATAAATACTACTCGTAATATTAAGATACATATATTTATATGAATTTTATAGTTGTCCGTGTAATTGAGAACGATACAGTACACATAACTGAACAATATACCAGAATATATGAATTATAAATAATATATATGTACTACTAATAAGATATATGTTTAAAGAAAAAATATATATGAATAATAATACTATGATATATGATAATATATTTAATATAAATATATATTAATTTTTTAAAACAAAGATATGTGTTTATATATTTGTATATCTTAGTATTAGTATATATCTTCTATACTATGTATACTTTAAGAATTTAAAATGATACCAAAGAATACCGCATGAAAGACTAAATGCAGTTTGGGAGTTTATAGAACATACAGCAACTTCAAAGTTATAGAGAATTATACTCGGTGGAAAATATGTGTACACTTCTCAAGTTTTCTATTAGAACACGGAGCTTCAATTGACCACATGCAAGTAATTCCCTTTCCTAGGTATATTGGCATTTGGAACTGATTCCTTATCTGCGGCGATATTTGTTTTTCTCACAACATTTGGAATCACGGCAAACAACGAAGATGCACAAAGCGCACACAGCGCCGCGCATTCAAATAACAACACTTGATTACTGATGTGTGTGTGCGTATGTGTGTGTGTGTGTGTGTGTGTAGGGTACATTGCGCAAACACAGTTCAGGGAAGAGTCACAGTTCAAACTCAATGCAAATATTGGCTGCGCTTACGGAGTTCGAACTTCGCTCGGCCAATCGGAAAATTTGATCAGTTGCAGTTGCTTTGGAGAGAGAGAGAGAGAGAGAGAGAGAGAGAGAGAGAGAGAAAGATAGTGCAGTCTCAGCTGTTGCCAGTTTGACTGCGATTCCGAACCGAGATCAAAGCGCGTGCCGTGCGTTATCTGCCGCGCTTTATATGAGTGCTATATCCACCCCCACCCCCTGCTATGACTTATATCCGGGGCAGGAGCAGGGGCGGGGGACAGGGGCAGGGGGTGCCGGCACTCGCGCTCGGCCTTTTATTTCTGTCTGCGGAGTATCGCTCTTACTGTGCCTTCATATCCGTTTTTTATGGCACATTTCCCACTCTTGCTTTGCACTTGCTTTCTCCCCCACCCCCAGCCCCTCACACCTAACGCCTTTCCTGCAATGACATTTTAATTGCTTTATTGCATTTTTTCTACGCGCTTTTCGGTTATTTTTTTCTTCTTCTTCTTCTTCTTCTTCTTCTACTTGTTATTGTTGTTGTCGTGTGCCGCCTTACGTCGCGTGTTACGTCACGTTGAGTAATTGCTGCTGCTGTTGCCCTCCCTTTCGCTCTCGCATAGAGCAGCTCTAACTCTGAGCGGAAAACGAGGTCAGCCTTGTTTTGGGCCATGTTTTGTAGTTGTCGCTTGTCATTGTTGCTGCTGTTGTTGTTGTTGTTGTTGCAGTCAATTCGAAATTATCGGTCAACTTTTTGTGTCTTTGGTCTGTCAGAAATTAATCAGATAAATTCGAATATGTCCCACGACAATCGCGCCGAGTGAAACGCCCACGCAGAGGAGGTCAAACTTGTTTACAACAACAACAGCTACAACTACACTGACAACATTAATTAAATAATGGAAAATTCGAGCACTTACGCGTTGAGCCTCTGCTGAGGGTTAAGCGCTCATTGCAGGCAGAGCGAATTCACAAATCGATGAAGCTTCACTTTTGAGCTGATTTGCAACTGCAGCGAATTCTTCTTTCACTCACTAAAACACGCGACGCGTCGCGGCGAATATGCACGTAGGACAAGCAGAGACGCTGACGTCGACGTCCGCATGCGCGGAAATGAAAATGTGCACTGGCCGCCAAGCCGGGCAAGTGGCAGCGGCAGCAGCAGCGGCAGAGGCAGTCGCAGCGCAGCAGCAGCAGATCGCCGTACGAGATCTGCACTTGCTGGCAGAGCGGCGCAGCGCGAGAGTGAGCGGGAGAGGCAGAGCGCGCACGCGTGCAGGCTGTAAGCCGGCGTGTTGGCCTGAGTGAAAGAGCGCACGAGCCAAGATGTTGCTAACGTCGGCAGCGTTGGCAACATGTTGCTAAGCGCTGCTTGCGTTTTGTATTTGTTTTGTTGCGAGCAGCAAAGCATTAATTAAAGCGAAACTGTTTGCTAATTGAGTGAGTTTAGCCGGAACTGCGAACTGAAACTGGAACTGGAGCTAGCACTGGAACTGCAGTTGCCATTCCCACACTCAGAACCAGGCTAATAATCGCAAATATGAAGCATTTTTAATTATGATGATGCTGCAGCTGCCTGCAACATCCCAAGCACCCCCTCCTACCCCTTAACCAGGCAGCAGCTAATGAGCGCTCTCACACACACACACACCCGCATACACTCAGAGCTAGAGACACCTCTTCCAGTTGTCCGGAAGCCTGAGAAACTTTTGAATTGTTTCATAAAATGCACAAACTTGCAGTTAATTGTGTCAGTCGAAATGAAGCCATTGCGAAGACTGTCTTCAGTCTGCAGTCTTCGGTCTGCAGCTTCGACTGTTGATCTTCATTACCATTGCCATCTCCATTTCGATTCCGACTCGCTCTGGCATCAGGTTATATGCTAATGCCAACAAGGATCTGCAGTCGCATATATAATTTATGCCTGGCTGATTCTACGCCTGTAGATTCTGCGCGCAGATTTGCATGCATTTCATATGCAGCATTCGCATCTCTGACGTGGGCGACGTCTTTGACGTGGCGCATGGCATTCCCGGACCCAGTCCCGGTCCCGGTGCCGCTCGGCCAGCGGAAGCATATGTATGCCGGAGAAACTCTGCAGGTCGACCTCGTTTCGAGAACCGTTTAGGGGGAGTGCAGAGTCTCTTCCAAAATATAATGTAATAAGAAATATGTTTGGCAACGAGCGCGACGTCGTCGCCTGATCGCAGATCGCTGATCGACGATCGCAGTGCGATTTCGATTTTTATCAGTAGTTCGATTTTTAATGAGTTCGCGCGCGCCAGAAGAATTGCAAGAAGCGAAGAAAAAACACGACGACGCGCATAAGCAGGTCACTTTTTATGAGAAAGGCAGCGCAACTGAAAGTAAAAGACAACGCGACGAGATCGACGATCGCCCAGATCACGATCGGCGCGCAGGCAGACAGACAGACAGGCAGACAGGATGAGGAGCCGAGGAGACGCCTGACCCAATTTCGCTTTTTAATGGGGTGCCAAAGGCCGCTGCCAAAAAACAAAAAAAAAAGGAAAGATAGAAAGAAAAACCATCACAGCAAAAAAGATTGCTCGATCGAGCTTTTTATCTGGCGATCGACGGCTCGACGGATCGACGGATCGTTTGATCAATTCGCTTTTATTATGAGGCTAAAGAGCCCCGCTCCGTTCTCATTCTCTCACTCGATTTTCACGCTCAATTAATGTTTATGACAAGTGATCGTGTCGCGGCGATAACTCAACTCAGCTCAACTCAACTCGGATCGCGCAGTCAGTGGCGAGACTCTCGCCTCAGAATGCTGCACATACACATGCTTAGAAAGTCCACTGCGATTTGAATTTATGTCTGGCCTGCTGCTTGACATGTGAAAATCAAATCTTGATTGATGTTATGACTGCGGCGACGGAATCGCATGCGAAATCATTTCCAAAATGGAGATAGTGCGGATCACTGCAGCGGGGCAGAAGGGGCATATGTAGATGGGGATGCAGCGGTCGATAGAGAGCGTAAAATGAAATCGAACTGCAGTAGCCTGAGATAAGACTGCACTGCGTACCAGAGTTGCCTCTGTGCAGGCTTTGAAATGCTGATGTTGCTAGTGAGATCAGCTAAGAAGTAAGTTTTTAGAGAGGAACTTACACTTAGTTGGAACAAGTACTATGAGTCTCTAGTATTATTTTTGCTAGAAAGAAGATTTAATTTTAGCGCATCAAAATTTCCGTTTGGTTTTGCATATTTTAGAAGTTGAACAGACTTTTCTAACCTGACACAACATCAATTAAGTATTTAATATGAACAAGTAGAGAAAGCTACACTCGACAGAAAAAACCATTCACCTGTGGCTGTTAAAAAATAAATCTTAATATGATTAAATACAGCTACGAGAATGTCGAAACAAAATATTTTAACTTTTCTATTTTGCTTATAATTCGAGTTATCGATTCTGATAATCGATTTATGGGGGCGGTGAGCGTTGCATTGAAAAGTTGAAAATACGCATTCTGCTTAGTGTTACTAGGGATCATCGTACGAAATTTGGATATTCTAGTTTTACTTCTTATCTTATTATTCGAAAAATTAGTTTTATACGGGCAGTGGATGCATTCAGTTTAATGGTTCATGGGAGCTTACTACCAAATTGAATGCTTTGGGCTCATATTATATAATAATTACATTATTTGCAATACATCGAAAAACGCATTTTTCGTATTACGGAGCCGGTGGGCGTGGCACATAAAGCTTGAAATCGACTTCTTATGTGAATAGTATACACGAACTCCCATACTAAGTTTTGTGTCTCAAGCTCTTTTACGTAATAGCTGAAATATGTTTGTTCAGACAGACAGACAGACATGACCAAATCGACTTGTATGGTCTGCCACGCTTTGGGGAATATTTTACCAAAATTATAAGAATATTAATGATTTTTAACTAAAATTGTATATCTCTTTAACTCCCCCCAAGAACTTTCAGCGTAGGACATTATTTATGAGGCTACGGTTTTATTCAAGTTGAGTGTTGGCAGTAATTCCTAAATGGTCAATCTGGTTGAATACTCAAGGCTCTGTCTACCCTTCCTCACCCTCTGCTGGCCAAAATAACTGCAGTTCCCTTTATGCCAGCTACAACCACAGTTAAATCTCTATATTTGAATTGAGAGATTAAAGCTTAGTTTTCCTGCCTTCCCCCTGCATGCGCACTACTTCTCCCACACTCTCGCCCACCCACAGGCGAGACTCGCGCAATTCGCGGTGTCAGCTTGCTTAGCTGAGGGGAGCGGACAGACAGCGAAGAAGGACATCGGGAGAGTTGTGGTGGGGACAGGGGATAAACCGAAACAATTCTACTGTTGCAACAGTTGCAACAATTTTTCGTTGTCGACGGCAAGTGAAAGCAGGTTAAATGCAAATAAATTGTACTCGCGTACGATACACAAAATACACGATATACGATATACGATTTACGGTATACGGTATATGGTGTATGGTGTATGGTATGTGGTATACGGAATACCAAACACGAAGCGTGTTTATTTATCTTTTCGCGTGGCGTAAATGAGGCCATTTGGGATCTTTAATTTGATGACTTTTGATTATTATTTTTATTATGCGGGTCATTTGCCCCCTCATTCGCTTCTCGAAACGTTTTGAACACCTTTCTGCGGGGTTTAACGGGTTGGAAAGCGCAAGTAAACGATTTGTTTCTGGGGCCGTGAGAGAGGCTCATTTGAATGACGAATGCGATTGGATTACAGCGGGTATTTCTCGGAAAAAGTGAAACACTTTCAAGTTAAATATATACAAACAGCTTAAAAAAGTTCAGTTAATTGCGCTGATTGTAGAAAATCATTAAGGAATAATTTAATATAGTTAAAGGATATTTTAAGATATCCAAAGAAGCTGAAATTTTAGATAAATGTTAATAGATTTAGATTAAGTTTATACTAAAACAAAACTATAGGGAAAGTCGCCAAATACAGAAGTTTTGAAATACAAAAGTTTAGGGAATATTGTATTATATTATATCTCTAAAGGGTCCCTCGCATGCTAACTTTACTTTGAAGCAACCATAAAAAAATCACATACAGGACACGTTTATAATTTAAAGACTACAAAAAAAAAATTGTATATAGTATATAATACCCTAAAAAAATAGTTTTTTAGGAAACTTTAAGGTATCAAAACATGTTTTTTTTTTCTCAATTGCACAACTTAGTCGTAATACTAGGTTGAATTAGTAGTTGGCAAATATATTTAATTAAAGTAGTTGTAAATATAATGACAGAATAAAAATAAAAATAAAAAAATAATTTGAAAAAAAATTGAATTGATAATTAAATAAATTTTAAATTAATTGAAAAATATTGATATAATTATACGTTTTTATTAAGTTAACAAAAATGTAACATTTCGGAATGAAAAGTCCATTTGTTCTTCAATGTAGCAGGAAGTTTAGTCCTATTAGGTTAATATTATAACTTGCAAAGGGAGAATCGCTTAAAAAAGATTTCTAATGTAATTTAAGGTATCTAAATCATATCCTGACATATAATTACCAGCTGAAGCTAGAGTTTTTTGATGAAAGATTTCAGGAATTTCCGATAACTCAAAAATTTCTTTTAGCTAGCATTTGCGTATATGTGTCTAAGCTGAGGAAATTCACCTTAAAAAGGAATTACTCTATCAACAGGCTTTCACATTAGCTTAATTAGACACACTGCAATTCTGTTTTTCTTTTCTCTCGCATTTCTTCAGTTTATTTTTTACTGCCTTATCGGGTTGTACGTCCCTGAATGGTCCTTTGTGCTGCTGGTGGTGCCATTGACAGGGCAAGTGTAACAAATTGTAAAGGATATTGTGAAATTGAACGCATCTGAATGAGCGGCAGGTGAGTGCGCTACCTGGACGGGGATGGGTGAAAATCGTGCCCAGCATATCACGCGGTTTACCCTGGTCAAACAAAACGAGCGAGATAGAACATGGCAGAGAGAGAGAGTGAGTGAGAGAGAGGGAGAGTGGCACTTAAGCGACGTCGCGACGTGCTAATGAGTTTTGTTTTTGGCAAAAGGCGAATGCACCACTCGAAGCAGGAGATGCCGGAATTCGGTATTGGGAACTTGGAACTGGTAGTCGGGCTTCGGGTGGGTGCGATATGAATGAATGTGAAAGTGTTTGAAGATTTATGAGATGAGGCAACAGCAGGCAGGCGCAGTCGCAATTAGCTCGCGGGAAAGTGAAATGTTCTCGAACTGAGGCAGATCAAGAGAAAGAGAAAGAAAGAGAGGGAGAGAGAGGAGAGGCAGAAGACTGCGAGAAAATAAAACACTTTAACGCTCGGGCATCATAAATCACAATGGAACATCGCTTTGGTTCGCTTCGGTTCAGTTCGGTTCCTGTTCATGTTCATGTTCGTTTTCGTGTTCATGTTCGAATCCTGTCAAAACAAGCCTGGCCGAAATGTGAGTAACGGCTAAATAATAATGTTGGCCGCAAACAGAGAAACACAAACTGGAATTGGGCTAAACTGCAGCAGGCTCGGGCTCGGGCTCGGGTTCGGTCTTGGCCCTGGTCTCAACTCCCTGTGGGCCTTAAGGTAAGCGCTGCACGAAATGAACGTTCATTTATCATAAGAGTGTGCAGAAGACGGAGGGAAGCGGCGGGAAGAGCTACACAGAAGACAGCGGGCACTGCAGCTGCTCGCTCCAGAAATGGGGTCAGGAGGCATACAGGAAGCCCGTCAAGTGTCGCCAGTCTGCCCCCTGCCCTCTGTCCGCTGCCAGGGGCAGCCCCGTCGACCAGAATGGCTCAATGAACTGTAATTTAAGCACTCGGTAATTTGCCGAATTGGACTTCGTCTCCAACTGCGACTGCGACTGCGAAATACTTATGACTCGAGGTGTTGGCCAGGCCAGGCAGCAGTCGGGCCAGGAGCCAAGGAGAAAAGGAAACGTAAAACGCTACAACGCGCCCAAAAACTTAATTCATTGACCAAATTGGCCCAAAAGAAGGCAGCAACATTTCCTGCCCTGCCCCCTCACTCTTGCCTCTCTCTCTCTCTCTCTCTTCCTCTGCTCCTCTTCCTTTTGCTTTTAGTATGTGGGTGCGTATGTAATTTAAGACTTTCTCGCTTAGTCCCGTCCCTGTGCCCCCCCGTGCTGTCCGTCTGTTCGCCTGTCCGTTTGGCCATCAGCTGGCCTGATGCAGGTTCGCGATCAGGCTCGAATACTGCTACGACTTCGATTTCGGTTTCGCCTCGGGCCTACGGCAGGCAGCTGCTTGAGCAGGGCGAGTACACGTATATGTGTGTGTAAAAGTTATGTGTGTGTTGGTAAAATGGCATAGAAGTTTCCGAAGATCAGCAATAGTGATCTTGAAAGCTATTGCCAGTTTATTTCAATTAATTCAGTTCAATTTAGAATCCTTTTTTTTATCAACAGTTCCAACTCAATTTAAACTATTTTCAACCAAAGTTAAAATCACATACACATTTCAATCTGTAAATTTTATGTTGATCTTGTTTGATATAAAGCTTCTACCAGCTTATTTCATTTAGTGCAGTAGATCCACCAATATTAAAGTTATTTGAAGATATTGAAGTTCTTGAAGACTTAAAGCTATATCAGGCTCACTTCAATTTTCACCAATTTATAAAAAAAGTATAAAAATGATAATCAAATTGATATTATTTTCAAGCCAAAATAAATTTTGTCCATACAATATTTTTGTTTGATACAGTATCACCTAGTTAAATGTGCAATAGTTCCATCAAAAGTACCTTACAGGTATCGCTATATAAAGAAATTGAAGAATTGAAGAAATTTTACCAATTTAATTGAAAAGTATAAAAATTGTAATTAAATATCTATTCTTTTCAACTTAGAAGCGAATTTTGTCTATACATTTTTTTTATACAATATAAGTAAAAGTTACTATAGCAATAAAGACTTGCTCTCTCTCTCTCTCTGTGTCGGTTCTTCTCTCTCAGTCTGCCCACTCAAGTGTTCGGCGCTGGCTTGGCGTATTTCACTGTGACACTTTCGCAGCATTATCTGCCTATCGATAACTGTGTTGGATAACTGTCAGCTTCTCTTTCACTCGATTCACACACGATTTACAGATCAGCCAATGACAAAAGTCCATTTGAATTTGGCCAACAGTCGGCAATCGGCAGTTGGCAGTTGGCAGTTGGCAGCCGGAACCATATGAAAAGCAAAACGTTGGCCGAAAGAAAACTGAACTGGAAAAACTGTTGCGCCGCGGTGTGTGTGGGAAAATCGCGGGAAAACACGTCTCTGTTCAGTTGTCGGAATGGAAAACACAATTAAATGACCTAATAAATAAATTCGCATGGACAGACGAGGCGAAACGAGACGACACGGCGCGAAAACCATAGCGAGACGAACCAAAGAAAGCCCAACAATGTCCAAAGAGTTTGGGAAAAACAAAAGCAGCAACAGAAATAGGAACAGAGACAGAAAGAGCAGCAGCAGCAGCAGAAGCGGAGGAAAGGGAAAAACACACTTTTCGGCAATGCAAAATTTGGTATGGGAATTACCTTGACTCTGCAGAGTCGCCGAGCAGATCGTGAACGTGTTGGAGGGCAGGCAATTTCCAGCGCCCGGCCTGAATCCTCCTTCTCATTGTAGGTCTTTATTGGTGCATTCGCAGCGTGACTTGTTGCAGTTGTTGTTGCTGTTGCAGTTGTTGCTGCTGCGGTTGTTGTCTCAGGCTTCTAATGTTTATATGGTCATGGGAAAGTGTCGCCTCAAGGTCTGAAGAGTTGCACCAGTAGCAGCCTTAGAATTGTCAATCAATCGGGACATTTTGGGAGGGAAGAAAGGCTTAACTCAAAACCACATGAGTTATAAACATAAATGAGCTGGAAGAAGGCTTGCAGGAAGAAGGCGGAAGGTCTGGCTTAGTTCAAGAACAGGCAGCAATACACTGCAAAAAAATAAGAGTGTAAATACCTACAGAAATCAGAGTGATCTTGCAGGCTGCCTCAAGGGCAATGGGATTATAGTATCATTATACTGATCATTAAAAGTAATATTAATCAAAAGAAGATCAATTCACTCAAATCTCAGAATATGGAACACATAATAAATTGATCAAACTTTTCTAATGTGCCTTTTCTCGGCAAACTTGGAGGAAACTTCTTTAAGATATTATATTATAATTATAAATTATAATTATAATTATACTTAAGGAGGAAAAATGATTGGGACAATGGAAAAATGTAATCATAAATAATATGAGAGATCGGAAAGAAATATCAGATCAATCTACCTATGTCTTCGCACTACACTGCAGATCACTGCTAGGAGTTAAACTTAACTTCTAACAGCTGAAAATACCTGTGATCTTCACCAAGAGATCGCAACTCTTTCAACCTGATCGCTGTGTGATCGCGCAGACTTCCGCCTCACTCAACTCAAAGCGGTTTGACTATCATTTTGCCCTTAATTTGGCGACTCTTATCGGCAGTAAATGCTTATCAGCTGCCAGCACGTTAGCGTTTAACTCACGCCACGAGTTCAGCTCTCCACTCTCTCCTGGCTTTGGGGCTTCTCCGCCGCTACCCTCCCCCTTACTACCACGATCTGCCTACTCTTTAGGAGTTCTCAATTCCTTTCGGTGGCTTTTTATCGTCGCATTCATCTGCCTCATTTATCATCATCGAAAATGTGAAGCGTGTTGAGTTCGGCCTCGGCCTCGACATCGGCCCCGTCTTCGGCTCTGGCTCTGGCTCCGGCTGGAAGCTTATTGTTTGGACAGGCGCTCCAACAGAGAAGCCGACCGCATGTCTGACCCACATTGGGAGCACATGCACAGTCGCAGCGGCAGGGAGCAGGGAGGCAAGAGACACAGAGAGAGAGAGAGAGGGAGAGACCCCTCCGCTCGCCGTGACTTCCCCGTGCTTGTGACTTTTTTGGCTCTGCCGCTGTCGCTTTTCAGTGATAAATACATATATGTTACACTTTTTTACTGTTATTGCGCCCCGCATGTGTTCGCATTTCTCCGCTGCGCTGCGATCCTCTCCGATCCTCTCCGCTCTTCGCCCGACCGAGTTGCTGCGCAGCTCTTCCTTTCAAATGCATTAATCGTGGCGTTTGCGTCTTGTTTTCTAATTAAATTGCGGTCATTTTCGGTCCATGTGGGTGTCGCGTCTTCTCTTCTCTGCTGCTCTCTTTACCCGCGTCCCGCTTCTCCCATCCACTAGCTAATTATTCTACGGCTTTAGAATCGGGCATCGAACTGGACTTTTACTTTGCATACCCCACTGACTGTTCTCCAAGTGGGGCAATTAGACTGCAGACTGAAGGCAAAGCGTCTTCCGCGCGTGGGTGGTCTGCGATCATTACCAGATCAGCGCCGAGCAGTCGGAGTACTCGCTGTGCTCATAAAGCTTAGGCCAGACATGCACAACCAGCAGGAAGCTGGCTGAAAGGCAGAATTTAGAGCAGATTCTTTATCGCAAATGCTTTTGTTGAGAGAGAAATTACCGAAAAGTTGGCAGCACTTGACGTCGGCACTTGGCTCGGCCTCGCCGACTCGGCGCCGATTGTGTGAGTCGATAAGCAGCGGAACTCGCCTGAAATTCCCAACTAGATCCCCCATTCCACGGTCCCAGACCCATTTGCTCGTTCCTGTTTCCCCTTTGGCGTGTGAAAGCGCAAATTCTGATTATAAAGCCAAAAGAAACGGACCCGAGTGACTGTAATTTATGGACTAGCCTGCCAGACTGCCAGACAGACAGTTCTCCCCACTCTCTCGCTCTATCGCTCTCTAGTCGCGTCTCTTTCACGCTGCAGCAACAGCTACGCCCCCGAACGCTTTTCGTTTTCACTTCCTAAGCGCGAAAAACAATTTATGTGTTGCATTTTCCTTTTTATCGCATTTTCCGAATATTTTTTGCAGTTTTTCTTCTGCAGTATTCTCCATGTATTTTTCTTTGTTTCTCATGATAAATTCGCGTGGTTTGTCCTGGGGCAGGCGACGCTGGCAAATTATGGTTCTTAAATTCTCTGTGCCAGTTCGCCTGCGATAATACTCGGCAAACACGAATGAAATGGCCATAAAACTCTTGTTGTAGGCATTTCAGATTTAACGGAAATAAATTGCCGAACCAATTGCACGCTCTTTTAAATATGTTCTCCCATCCCACTGCTTCGCCAGCGAGTGCAAACTATTAGGTTTGTGCTTCAGCCCTGGGGCTGTCGAATTCGACTCGAAATTGATATTGTAACGCGATTCGGTTCGCGGTGAGAGATATGAATCGCAGTCTAACTGGATTAGGAAATCATCTGACTTCATGTATTTGTATTTGCTTAGAGCCCGAGAGCTTGCGGTGATCTGCATTGCATTAACATACTATATGTAGAAACAGGCATGAAGTAAGAACTAAATAGCAACTATAATTTCTCGATCTTGCGATCTTTTAAGCAGTATTAAATTAAATTAAATTAATAATAATCATTTATAAAAGCTATGAAATGAGCTTGCTATATGTACAAACGGACATGAAGTAAGAGCTAAATAGCAACTATTTATTCTCGATCTTGACGGTCTTTTGAGCAATTATACAACAAATATACAATTGAGAACATAGAAGATTTAAATATAAGTTGAAATATGCATAAAAAAATATATTTTTATTAATGGCTTAACTTTGCAAATTAGCCGTATTGAAAAATTAAATGAGTTGTCTTTATTTGGGAGCGGATTTTGAAAGCCATTCGATAGCATTCTGTAAAATTGTATACTATATATACAATGAGAATTCTAATATATATATATATGTATATATAAGCTTTAAGCATAAGCTTTATATTCTCACACTGGCTAAGAAATTAATCTGAAATTAAGAAGCAAAAAATATTTATCGATTAAATTTATATATTTAAAATATAAATGAAAGTTCAAATTTTTGCTAATACCTTACAAAGTACCATTCATAATTGTCACAAAATAAGTTAATGGTGTTGAAAGTGCCGGCCAGCTTTAACACATTATTAGTAGACTAAAATTGAAGCTTAAAGCTCAATTAAGCAAATTTAAGTCGAGGCTGTGGCAACTCCTGTGCTCGACTCCATCTGAAGTAATTGCCCGTCTTCGGGCTGATTATTTCATTCGAACGCTTTCTGGCCATTTGCTGGCCAATTTTTGGCCAATGCAGTTGCAGTTACAGTTGCAATTGTCATTAGCAGCTGATACGCCATTTAGCTAACAACCGCTGTCAAAATATGCTTATTTATTGTAATAATAATTCATTTGATTAACTCTCTGTTGCGGGCCGAGTCGGAGTCGCAGTCTGAGTCGGAGCAGGAGTAGGAGTCAAGCCAAGCCAAACTAAGGCGAACTAAACTAAACTAAACTAAACGCCCCATTAGCCTTTCTAAAGCCGGGTTAGCTCACGTTTAACTTGTCCGAAATACAGACATGACTTGAGGTTGAATGTGGACGCTGGACCATAAAGTTTGGATGTGGACTACTGTTGGATGCGGAGCGCCTGCAGGAAAGGAAAGTTTTTGTGGAACGGTCGTGGACGTCGACGTGGACGTGGACGTGGATGTTGCATTGGTTTTTTATTGAGCCATTATTAAGTTATAAACACGTTGCCATTGATACAAACACAAATAAATACCGAGCATACAGATATGTATATAGATATATGTACATATAAATACATAAATACATATATATATACATTTTGCAATTGTTTAGAAAGACAGCAGCCAGAGCGAAGCTGGAGCTGAAGTTGAAGCCAAGTGAAAGGTTGCACATGGACAAGGACCTGCCTCGGCTTTCGATCTGTGTAGCTTGGAGTGCAAGACTGGAAAACTGGACGGGTGCACGAGTGCTCTCCACGGGGAAAGGGGCCTCAAATGTTATAAATAAATATTGCCATGTTGATATTCTCTCTGTGTGTGAACAGGCCTGAGCAACAACAACAACCACGCCGATGTGGGCGAGTCTCTTTTGGGCCATTTCGGGGATTTGCGATGTGTTTTCGCTGTGCATTTGTTTTAATGGCCCATTTCGAATTGAGTTGTAGCCCCAGTCGAGCGATATTGGGCAACTAGCCTTCAGGTGGGCGGCCATCCGGAACGGCACGGGGCGTGCCGGTCCCGTCTGTCAGCTCGGCCCACAGTGCGCCACAGTTCGATTTGTGCAGCATCATTTGAGCATTTGGGCCCGGACTTCGTTGTGGGTTCCACAAGCAGAAGAAGACATAGGAAAAGTCTACAATAACAATTAAGCGCGTCCAGGGAGTGGCAAAAACAATCGCAGCCATCGCAGCACAGTACTAGCCCAGCCTTATCGAAGCGAATCAGCAGAACTTTCACAGACAGGAACTTTCACAGGCCTGACACAGACTGAGCTGCAAGCTCAGCGAATGCTAAACAGCAGCGGATATCGATTGTCTTGCAAAGTACTCAGGTCTCCTAGAAAAACCTTAGATTCGGATTCAAGTCAATTGAATAGTTATCGATACAGAAAATATAAGCGGTGATCGCCAAGCGATCTGCTTAGCAGACTTCAGTGCCAATCAACAGAACTTTTACAGACTATACACTAAATGAACTTAAAGCTCAGACAATGATTAGTTTAATAACGATTATTATTCTTTGCAGTCTGACTTTGTCCAAGCATATGATATTTGATATATTTAAATTGCAATCACCAGAAAATCGAAAAACTGTCGCAGATTTAACACAGATCAAGCTAAAGGCCCTGACTTTACTATAAAGGATCAGTACAGTCTAATATCGATTGCCTTTCAAGTAAGTCAAGTCTATGGCTTCACCTAAGAATTTTATTCAGATTTTCAGAGATTTTAATTAACAGAAATAAGTCAAAGTCTCACAGATTAGAGATCAAGCCCAAGTTAAAGCTTCGCTTTTGCTAACGAGGATCAGAACACATTGATCGCATTTCAAACTAGTCAAGTCTCTATAAGAATCCTCTACAAAGAGTTTTCAGAAAGCACAAATTCGCTACCTAAGATTTTGCTTACGAAGATCAGAACAGTCTTAAATTAATTGTGATTCAAAGTATTCAAATCTACTTCTTCTAGGGCTTCTCAATTAACTTTTGTCAATAAAAGGAAATCAATAAAAATTTCTCTAACTTCACATTGACCAAACCTAAAGACTTGGTTAGTGGGGATCGGAAGAGTGGGATTCTCTGAAGGAGTCTCCGCAAGAGTGAATCTGAATCTATTGACTCTCAGAGTAGACGAGTTGCAGTAGAAGATACGTGATGAATTTCAAAATCTGCCGATCTCCAATGACGTACGCAAAGCGGTTAAATGTCGATCGTCAGGCCGATCGTTTGTACTGTCCATAGACATAAACGTTGGCGACGCCCCTGCAAAAGCTCCCACCAAACTGTGTGCGACCTTTTCGTGTTAGTTCAACGATCATAAAGGAAAACATATAGTAGGAACATAAACGTAAACTTAAACGGGGAAAACGAATTTGGGGCCGACGTTTTGCGGCAATTAGCGGGATTAATTGCTTTCGTGTCGAGCTGCAGATAGAGCTGAAGTTGAATATGGCGTTGGAGATGCAGATGCAGATGGAGACCTTATCTAGTAACGCCTGTGAGCCCAAACAATGGGAATACACTTGAAAAAAAAGACAAAAACCTACAGAAATGAGTCTGACATTTGCGTCAGTTGCATGGGTCGAACCCAAGCCCAAACAGCAAACGGCCACTTGGGGCGGGCGGGGGCGAGTAAAACTGCAATTATAACTGGAACTAGAGTTCAAGTAGGCTCCGTTTTTGGACTGCTGCCAGTTCTCGGATGCAACGCAGCGCCCTCTGCTCCACTCGCCGCCACCTCCTTTCCCAGCTCAGCAGTTACAGCTGCTGTCAAATTGCAGTGGCTGTTGGTGGGCGTGACAGCAGTGGCCAGCCCACACATAAAACACACACTCGGCACACACACTTAACATGCATGGAACACACACTCGAACAGGCAGTCAGCCAGACGAACACGCGGACGGACAGAAACAACACCAGCAGCCAATAAATGGCATTAACCAAATGTGGTAAAAACAATTTTGAAACTTGTTAATAAGCATTTGCGGGTTAACTGCACAGCAGCGACTAGCCGATGACCTGTAAAGATGCGTAAGGTTTTTGTGATATTATTTCATATTGTTTTAATATTATTTTATGGCTGAAGCATTGCAAGTTGATGATTTTTCTGCCTCAATTTTTAGATCACTTCAGTAATGCTCGTATACATTCATCAGCTTCCTTTGCCAGTAAACTTCCCTTTGATCCCATATTGTTCAGCCTATCTGCATTTTCAATTCAACCTCCAAGTTTTAATATCTGCATCATACCATTATTTCCATCCGTTCTTTTCTTTTCCATATACTCCTCACATTTCCTATCCTATTTTCCTATGATCTTCCTCTCTCGATGGCTAGAGCATTTCATTTTTTTACTCTATCACTTATTTTTCGATCTTAACCATTTTAATATACGAGTATATACTACCCAAATTCTGTTTCTTTCATTTATTTTCAATTATTTATTTTTTTTTTAATTTTTTTTATTTTGTTTTTTTTTCGATTATTTTAAAGTCTTTTGCGCCTTAACTCTTCTATAGTCCCATCCTCTCTTTTCAGTTCTTCTCCCTGTATCTGTCGCACTACCGACTTATCAGTCTATCATACCCAACTACATCATCGGACATAGCAGGGCATGGCTGGCAGCACACTCAATTCGCTTTGTTAGTTTTACAACGTACGGCGAACTCCTCCGAAAATGTTTTCATTTCCAGCACAAATTTCCCACAATTGTTTTTGGCCATTTGTTGTAGGTGTGTTTTGATATCTTTCGACAACGCTTCGCTGACCAGGCCAATACACAATCCACACAGTCAGCACGGCCCAAAACCAATCCCAGACTCCGTCTCGACGGCGACTCGTCGACTTGTATGCAAATTCGCCCGGGGCCAGCTCTTTCTTCGGCTTCTTGGGGCCCCCAAAGATTAGTGTGACAGCTGAGCGACGATTTGTTGAAAAATTATGGACAGTAGTCGCTGCCGCAAACCATAACAATAAATTTTGAATACTCTGCGCGAGCAGCGAGCAGCGAGCAGTGAGCAGGGAGGGGCACTGGAAGCAGGAAGCATCTGTGCTGCACACTGTGGGTGGGGTCCTCATCCTCATCCCCATCCCCATCCCCATCCCCATCCCCATCCCCATCCCCATCCCCATCCTCAGCCTCGTCTCAATTCTCTCTCCTGTCGCGGCCTCGCCTCTGCATAATGATGTGCAACATTGGCCAAAAGGAGGCAGCAGCATTAGAAAGTTGTCGATTAGGCCTAATGCACTCGAAACGAAAGCCGCCTGAGCGCGAGTTTAAGCTTAATGTGCTTGCAGATATAGCTTATGGCTTATAGCTGCTCGTCCGATCAGTGGCAATTATCACATTGCGAGATAAGCAGCAGATTGAGAGAGACAAGTTGCAAGGGGCGACGGAAATGTATCAGGAAAATATAAAATATGTACAAAAATATATATAAGATTTTTATATAAAACTTAAATATAATATAAAATAAAATTTTATTTTAATGTCTTAGAAAATGTTAAAAAAAAAACATGATATAGTTTTGGGAGTTTTTTTTTTGCTAAAACAAATTAGGAATTTTTTGAAAGTTTTGAAAGCTTTAAGTTAAGCATCTTAGTACATATATAAAATTCTCTGCTAATTTCTAATGCAATTTCTGAATCAATTCAAAATCTTTTCAGCCTCATTTTACCTAAAGCCTTATGTGAAGATGCGAGGCAGACGCGTACATTACAGAGTCGCAGTTGTGCCTACCGAGCGAGCAGCTTGAAAGGCGAACAAATGAATCAGTTACCTTGTTCAATAAAAGCCCCTTGGACTCGATTTCAATGAAACACTTCGCATACCTCAGAGACGGAGCGAACTTGTCGTTAAAATCCATTTAACTTGCCTCGAATTGAAAAACGAAAGTGTCCGGCGTTAATTGCTGGGCAAATAAAGAGAGTTGAGGGATATGACGCGTCGCGATAAAGGAAGCAGAAATGCATAAGCAATAATAATAATAATAATGAAATATGGCAAATTGATGAAATCGAAAATCAAAAAACCGAGTTGCTACTTTGATCCCACAACAACAACTACAACAACTGCGAGTGGACGTTTTTGACACTCGCCGAGAGCAAAGACAAACAGACAAAATCTTGGAGCCTCGCGCTGATGGTTGCTGTAGCTGAAGCCAAAGCTGATGAAGATGGACTCTTGGCATGCGGACAAATTGCTGTAGGAAGAGCAACAGAGAGTGGGAGAGACTGGGTGAGGCGGGGGTGTCTCCGCAGTGTTTACAATTCAATTGTAAAAGGTCGTCGAAGGCGACAGCGGCGCCTCAGGTATAAGCAAATTGCGCATCCATTCGCGAAATATGCGGGTCAATATAAACGAAATGTGATTATGCAAGCGCAGAGGCTGTCGGTCTGTCCATCCGTACAGCTGTCAGTCGCTCGTTCGCTCTGTCCGCCTGTCTGTCCCGCCGCCTCTCCATCCGTCCGGCTGTCGGGCGAGCGCTGCTCATTAATTTCATAAACGCAAAAGAAATGCAACAATGAAACCGAAACCCATACTTAAAAATAGCTAGCCTCCTGCCCCTCCTCTCAGCCCCTCCCACCCGCTCTTCGCCAGCCACTGCATTACCTCAGCTGCCAGTCGCCGCAGCCCCCGCCTCTCCGCTGTCCATAGACAAAAACGAACGCGCGCGCGCTCGCGCATTTGGCACACCTCTGCGGTTGGAGTCTCCCGGGGAATGGGCATGGATTCTGCGCAGCCTTGGCTAAGGCGTGTGTGATGATGATTATGGCCTAATGGTGGGGCCTGTTGGCATGCCAGTGCAGATAGCAACAACAACAGCAGAGCAGCAGCAACAGCAGCAACAACTGCCGCCAGTTGCCGCGTTTGAAGCAGCGCGTAGAAAATGGCAAATAATTTTGCGCTTGGGCTGATTAGTTGTTGCCAGAGGAGAAGAGCAGAGCTTAGAAGTGCGAGCAGTTGCGGGTAGCGGGCAGTGGTCAATTGGCTCTTGCACATGCAGCCACAAAACATAATGCTAAATTCAGGCGCACTCCAAGCGAAAACTCAAATGCTACTTAGGAAATTGCAAATATTAAAAAAAAAGTTTTTAAAATTCTAAATCCATTTAAGTTTTTTTTTCCAAATACCTTTTTCACAGGTTTCATTCGGAAACGGCAGTCTGAGACTTACCCGATGGAGACATTAAACGTAAGAGGCATGTTTCCCGAATTTGGACAATTAAAACTTACCTGCAATTAGACAGAAGTAAAAGAAACATAAGTTATAGAGCACAATTATTTAAAATATATAAGTGAATAAAAATAAATATGTAAATAGTATTAAATTCGAGCATAAAGCAAAAAACTTCTACAGTGCATATATTAAGAGAAGATTCATCTGGATTGTATTTAAAAAATTAAATCCTAATTTCAAAACAATTTTGGAAGTAAATACTTTTTGTCTGACTTATACCTAAAGTTGGCATAGAAATTTGTAAATTTCTCATTTTTGTACAATATTAAAAAAAGGGAAAGCATTCACTGATGAGATTCGCCATTTTGAATTTTCAAAAATAATTATAATTTTTTAATTTTAATAATAAATGATCAAAAGCAGAAGTACAAATGCCTTTTTATGTCTAAAAAAAAATTGCAAATTTTACTTAATTTTCGACCAAATACAGGAAAACCTCCCCTTAAGGCGGTAATATGGAAAGAATAAAATCTACTTGAAATGAAAAGAACCAGATACAGCCGATCAATATCTATATCTATGATACTAGTATACATATACGCAACAACGGACAGACAGACAAAGACAGCTTGACTAGCCTGTTGTAGGCTAAAATGAATATACCCACTGCAAGGGCATAATTAATTAGTGTAGGCTCTATAAAATAGGAGAATTGCCATGGGTTAAGAGGATCTCGACATTGCAAGCCAGTCTAATCTGCTCGGCAAGCACTTTCATTTCGGAAACGGCGCAAACTGCAGTAAACCATGGCCATATCAAGATCAGCTTGGCCAGATGTCTGGCTGCAGATCAGCTTGGCTCCGACAGGCAGACAAAGCAAACAGCAGCGCACAGAGGTTGCTATATTTGCTTTGAATCAGTCCAAAACTCTTGTGGGCGTTCCAAATTTGTCTAGGCCCGCGTTGGCCTGGCTAGCTTGCAGCTCCAGTCTTGGGCCGGACTCTGGTCGGGTTTGTTATGACGCTGACAAATTGTTTACCATATCGGCTTTTTGTGCATGTGTAACAAACAACGCCCTGACCGGGTGTAGGGGTAGGGTGCCTGGTGTCGAGTGTCGGGTGTAGGGTGTAGGGTGCTCGATTCCGGCAACGCACGCCCAAACACACAAAAGAAACGACGTGTCTCCGCATGTAACTATTGGTTGCATGTGTGTGTGTGTGTGTGTGTGTGTGCTGCTGCACTCAAGGTCGTTTCATTACTCAGCGGCGTCCTTGGATAATTACACACACGCCAAAAGACCAAGACCAAGACCGAGTCCAAGACCAAGACGGAGACGCAGACCAAGATGAAGACGAAGACCAAGTCCAAGTCGGGCTCGAAGCGCGCAGCCGCGCCAAAAGAAAAAGCACATAATAACAGCTCAGTCGGAGAGTGAGACAGCAACAGGGGGTGTGGGGCGGGACAGAGACGGGGAGACTGCGAGCGAGTGCGCGGGCCTTAAGCTCGGGTTTATTTCTGCTGCTTCTGCTGCTTCTTCTTCTTTTTTCAATTTTAACCATCATAAAAAATGACCAAGGCAACGTCGAAACAAAGTCTCTCTCGGCCCAGGTCCGGTCCGGTCCGGTCCGTCCCATCCCGTCCGCACAGCAATCTGATCTTTCATTCGCAGTCTCTCTTTCCCTCATTACCCTCTCTATTTCTCTCTCTCTCTCTCTCTCTCTCTCTCTCTCTCTCTCTCTCTCTCTCTCTCTCTCTCTGTTCTCTCTCTTGTTCTGCCGTTCCCCTCTGTTTGCATTTTCTGCAACATTACTTCCTTTTAGGCTTCTAATCGCTTGCTGACTCAACCGTTCTCAGTTCCTTCACTCGCCGCCCCAGCCCCGCCCGCATCTCTTCCCCTGCGCATTCGTGCGAAAGTCCGTCCGTCCCGCGTCCGTTGTCCGCTGTCCGTTCTCGCAATGTGTTCGCATTGTATATTTGTAGTATCTGTGGCCATGTTTAGAACAGATACGAGTTCTCAGTCGGTTCTTGCGCCCGCCCGTCCGATCGCCCCGATCACCCCGATCGCCCGATCACTTGGCTCGTTCATTGGGTTGTTTCCTCGCCGTTTCTAGTTTTGTGGCCTGCTCTGGAGTGGACCGTGCAGCGAGCAGCGTGCAGCGTGCAACGGCGTGCAGCGCCGAGCGTGGACCATGGCACTGGAGTTCAATGCACCAGCGCCGTTTGCAGCTCCACATGCATTTCTGGCCCGCCGCTGGCATTTTATGCAATTTTTTATTTGCCTTTATCTTGAAGTGAGCGAGTACACTGCCCTACCTATGGCCGGGAGGAATACCCTACGCAATCGGTGAGGGTCGCTTGGTTGAGAAAGATCTGCAAGTGATCGTCATATCGCAAAAGGGTGCTTGATCCCAGACATGAATGTGAAAACTATGATCCATAAAGTTGTTAAATATATATATATATCATATAATATATATTAATGGGTTCAGAGAGTTCAGAGAGCTTATGGAAAAGCTTGTAATATCATTAGTCATTTGAATATTTGAATTTGATGAATATTATAATGACTAATTAAAAAACATAATAAATTAATGCATATGAAAATCTTGCAGAAAATCCTCAGTTATTTGAATTGATCATTATCATTATGATCATATATCATTATGATATTCGATATATTCTTAGTTCTTCTTAGCTGTATCTTTAGTTAATTGAATTTTTTATTTATTATTTTTTTATTATTATGATTCCTCAGTTATTTGAATTTTTTATTAATTATATTTTATAGTTGTATTTCGTATATTTTATTAAATCTAATTTTATTTAATTACATACATAGTATATAATATATATATAGTATAACAAGCAGTTCGACGGTTCTTTGCTTGAAATACACCTTGCTTTGAGATCACTAGGATCCAAATATTCTTAAGCTAGCTTGATCTACTCAACCAGGTAAAGCAGCACCAGCTCCATTTAAGTTGAACTGTTGCCAAGCTTCAAGATTTATTCCTTTGTTATATAAATACCTAATCAATTCTATTAACCTTTGAAGAGATCAAATTATCTTTTAAAACTTCTCCGGTTATCAGTTTGCTGAGCTTCATTGGAATGTGTCTTCTGAGAAGAACTGTTCTGTTCTCTACCGATCTCTAGTTATATTCTTACGTAACATATAACATATTTTATTATTTATATTTATATATTTATATGTATTTCGTATGTTATAGTTTAGCTCAGCTTTTAGCTATATGCGTTGTTATTGCTCAGGGAAATCTTCTGAGAGGCAACTTCAATGTTTTGTGTCTAAGACACGCTGCAGATCAGTTCTTTGTCGAGCTGTTGCCAAATCTCAAGATCTTTACGTCGGCTGAGCATTACGAAAACCTTCTCAAGGTAAGTTCGCAGTGAGCCGCGAATTGCCAGCTGAAAGTGACCCCAGCCAAAGTTGTTGTTGCGCATCGCCGTTGCAGGGGCACCGACAGCTGTGCTACGCTTTTGTGTGTGTTGTTGTTCTCGCTGGCTTTTGTTGCGATAACAATGAAAAGTGGGTGGGTGGCTCGAACTTGGACCTCGCATTGTCCGTGTGCCCCACAATTATAGGCAAAGCAGTCGCAGCAGTCGGAGTTGCCCCAGACGAATTACTTTCGAAACAGAACGAAACTCGACGGCAACATCTGCCCCAAAACTTGAAACTGACCCGAGCTACGGCAGAGGAAGGAGCAGGCAACACACAGCACACACAACAACACACATAACAACTGCAACAGCAAATAAAGGAAACGTGAAGAACGAGAAGCAGCAGCAGCAGCATGAACTCAGAACCGAATACAACTTCAGCTCCGACTCTGTGGTGCATTACTCAATAGGCAGCTGCTTTTTGGTCAACAGCAGCAGCAACAGCAACAGCAGCAACAGCAACAGCAACACAGCAACAACAGCAGCAACAGCAAACGGCAGTTTTATGTCGCCGGAAGCAAAGCTAAAACATTCGTTAGAGACGCGCTGCAGGCTTTGGGGATTTGCTATAACCAAGAGTGGTGCTTGGGCAAGGGGCACAGGTGAGTGGGAGGGGAAGAGAGAGAGACAACATCAGAGTGTTGCTTGAGTGTGTGTGTGTGTGTGTGTGTGTGTGTGGGTTTCGTTTGTGCTACGCTTTTTTCTTTAATATAAGAAATGCATTTATTTATAGCACATGCTGCAATTCCCTCGACCCCCAGACCCCCCACTCCCCCCACCCCTCACTCTCTCTATTTATTTATTTACACTGCAGCGCACCCGACACAAAAGAAAGGAAGTTTTGTAATGTGCCACCACTTGAGTTCTTAATGAGTTTCCCTCGGGCGGGCTGAGCAGGTGAGCTCAGCTGATGCGGGTCAAGGATCGGAAGCTAGCGCTGGCCTGAACTTTACACAGAAAAACCAACAACTACAAATTGTGATCAATACGTTAGTTAAGTTATTAAAATATAAATCGGTTAAGCAGGTAGAAACAAAAAAAACGTCAAATGTTTTATATTTTTTGCTAAATTAAATCATATTTCTGGAAATTGTAATTAATTTATTTAAACCACATTTATTGCGATTGAGATTATTAGAGCTGCAGCTAATTTAAGTCGATTAGAATTACGCTTCTAAGTGTAATTGATTTCTATATTATTAATCACCAAGACTGGAACTAGTTCAGTCCAAATACGTAACAAGATTGCATTCAAAAAAATCAAAGTAAATTAAAAAAATTTTTTTTGTTATTATTAAAAAAATATAAATACAATTAAAAATTATCTTTATCATTATTTAAGTTGAAAAAAATGCAATGTAATGAAAATAATCAAATGTATTGGTTTGTTTCAAATACAAATGAACAAAAATCAAAATTGTTTGTTTTAACTATAAATTTAAATATTGTGAAAAACTCGCGGTTGTAATTAAGACAAAAAATTTAATTGAATCAAATTTCTATATTGATTATCATTATAGTAAATAAATAAAACTATATAAAAAATATAACTTTTTTTCTTTAAAATACTAATTAATTAAATATCAGCAATCGAACTAAAGAATTGAATTTTAATAAAATCATATTTATATAATGAGTATTTTTGGTTGGTAATTTCGAAACTTAATCTGTGGGCAGATGCTAAGAAAAGCTGAAAATCTGGGAATCTTGGGAAATTTCACTTTAGATATCGATTTGATTTATATCTATAGAAAGATGCTTTCTAAAAATCTGAAACTATTCAAATTTAAATGCAGTTTCTTTTTTTCAATATATATATATAAATATAATAATTATAATTTCAATTATTACAAAGCTTTTTTACTAAAACCTTCCATAAAGTCTTATCTTCCATGTTCTTAGTTTCATTCACTTTAATTTTGTATACTATAATTTTTGTCTGCTATACATTTTTTATATAGACTTTCGTATGCGTTCCAAGCCATGCAAACAGGTTCATACGTACAAATCGCAAAGTGATTTCAATAAATCGCGCGAATGTTTGACTCTTTGCAGTTTTCTGTTTGTTGTTCTGTTTCCCATTTCCCGCTTTTCCCCTTTCCCCACCCCTCTTGTGGCCCTCTGCGCCGTTGCCATGGCTATTTGTGTTTGGCAGCTGTTGTTGTTGTTGCTGTCGTGGCTATAGCTGCCGTTGCTCTTGTTGTTGTTGTTGTTGTTGTTGTTGTTGTTGTTGTTGTCGTTAGTGCTTTCTGATTACAACAAATTTGTCATGGTTACTCGACGGTCCCCCACAGACATTTGATACTGGCCAAATGTTGACAAATGGCAGCATGATTTCTACTCGTTGTCGGTGTTGTTGCTGTTGCTGTTGATGTTGTTGGGTGCAGCAGCAGCAGCAGCAGCAGTAGGAATCGGAATCGGAATCCAAATGCTTGACGCATTTGGCAAATAAAAGTCCATTTTTTTTTTCCATTTTTTTCGGTTTTTGCAAATTGAAAATGGAGGTTCGCAGTGCGAGGCAAAGACTTTTGTTTGGCTTTGAGGGCGCGACGCTGTTGCTTGTGTTGCTGTTGCTGCGGCTGTTGTTGTTGTTGCTGCTGTTGTTGCTGTTGTTGTTGTCAACATGTAGCCAAGAAGCTGCAGCGGTGACCATAAAAATGATGAAAAGTGCCGTGTAGCGAGTGCCAGCGCGATGCCAGCGCAGCAGCTGCTTTTCACTGGTCTAACAAGTTGCAGTTGTTGTTGTTGCTGCTGCTGCTGCTGCTGCTGTTGTTGTTGTAATAGCGGTTTCTATTGCAGTTATGTAAACTTTAGTGAACTTTTGCTCAATTAATTTGGCACGCACAAACTGCGAACTCGCGCTGCAATCGCAGATTTAGTTGTGCTTCATAGCAAAGTGAAGGCGGTTCTCGGCACGAAGAGCAACTAATCGTTATGCTCTAAGAAAATCGTTGAGATCTAAAATAATGTAGGGATTCTCACAGCAGAGAGAGAGAGAGAGAGAGAGAGAGAGAAAGAGAGAAACAGAAAGAGCTATAGCTGTGATTATGCAATTTTTAAAAATATTTTCAATAATTTTTTAGTCCCTAAGTTGCCGTTTTCCAAACTATAGTATGTTTTTTAAGATTTCTATAGCCATCAATAAATTTTATGGTAAGAAGTCTAGCAGACTTTTATAGCAAACTATTTGCAGATTGCTTGGAAGAATTACAGGGATTCTATGCAATAGTTTGACTACCAAAAACTTCCAGCTTGCTGGCATCTCAGCTCTGCAGACTTTGTAGATCAAGCAATCAAAGCACTTCATCATCTTAGGACGTATAGGTTTGTATGAATATATATGTTTGTGTCTGTTAATGAGTCTCCTTTGGGCACTACGCGGGGCGCCAAAGGCAACAGAGCAGCAGCGCAGCAGAACAACAGAGCAACAGAGCGCCAGAGCGTCGAGTCGGGAGTGCAGTCGCACTGTAGATTCATCGAGCGAAACTGTTGCAGCAGCAGATAGAGAAGATAGTCGCAGGCACAGCGCAGAAGAGCGGAGAATGGGGAGTGGGGAACGAAGAATGGCGTACAGCACAGTAGCTGCAATCTCGGCTCAATCTGTTACAGCCTCAACTTGTAATTATTAACTTACGGCGTATTAATTTATTATTTGCTATTTAATGTGGCCAGCCTCCCAGAGCAGAGCAGAGCAGAGACGAGACCTCAACCCCAATTCTTCTGCGCGATCCCTTCTCCCGTGTTAGTCTTTTGTGTATGTGTGTGTGCTGCGAAGTCCGCAAGTCAAGTTCATTTTTTGACATCTGATGTATTTATGTGCTGCACTCTGTTGTTGTTCTTGTTGTTGCTTTACCAAGTATCATAGGCACAAGGGTATTTTAAGTTTGTGCAAATGTGTAATGCATGTAGTAGGCTGAGGGAAGCCTGAAAGGTATTTATTATTGAGTATAAAGTGTCCAATTTGGGCGAGACGTTTCCGTGTCCGTTTGTCTGTCCGTCTGTTTAAGCAACTAGATCTCAGAAGGTAATAAAGCTGAGTGAACTTAATTTTAATATAATCCGTTATGAGCTTAAAGAGAGAGAGTAACCTTGGACACTTCTAGTTTTTTTATAAACTTGATTTAATATCAAAATTTCAAAACACTGAAGTTATTTATGTACACAAGTTTTTGCTCGTTTGTGAGTTTTTGCAGGAATACATCTTAGTCATTATTGTACTAGGTATTTAACAGTCGAGTGACTGCTGTTAGTGCCGCTCCTGTGAGCGATTGGTGGGAAACTTTGTGCTGAGCTGCGCTGAGCTATGCTGAGCTGCTGTCATGTGCTCGCTGCACTCGACTGCAGCCGGCAGCAGGCAGCAGGCAGCAGGCACATTTGATTGAGTGATTTATTTGGAAAAAAGGTATAATTAAATGGGCATAATGATGCCAAAGGGAAAGGCTGTGCGGCCCCGAAGCCCCGGCTAAACTGGGCTATTGTGGAAAGGAGCCGGGCCAGAAGACCTGCAACAGTTGGTGAATGTCTGACTGTCTGCGCGGGTTCAGATCCAAAGATTGTCAGTCGCAAGAGTCTCGAGAGAAAAGAGAACTGCAGCAAATACTGCAGGTCCGAGCGTTGGAACGAAAGGAAAGCAGTCTTCCCCCAGTCATGCCCCTCTACGATTCAACACATTTCGCAATATTCAAAGTGCCAGAAATCGCGGTCCAACATAAAAGTCAATTACGACAGCAAATCAGTTGGCCCCTCCTCGCTCCCCCTCGTAGGAAGTGTCTGATAGAGTCATAATCAAAACACACACTCGCTCGCTCGCATCTCTCATCACACGCGACGGCGGAGCTAGGCCAGAGTCAAGACTGCGACTACGACTATCTCAATCGCAGAAGAATCCAACTGTAAACTCTGCAGACGCAGAAAGACAGTCACAGCTTAGAAGCAGCAACACGCAATGCCGAAGCTGCAGCCGCAGCCGAAGCTGGAGACAAACACGAGCCCGAAACCGAGCCCGAACCCGAACCCGAACCCGAACCCCTAGCCGAACCTGAACCCACATAAAAATCTTAATCTAGATCAGGAAGGAAATCAAGAGTCGTTATAATTGATTAACTGCACAAGTCGGGGACGCAGAGAATGGAGAAGAACGAGCAGCAGCAGCAGCAGGAGGAGGAGTTGCCGGAGTAGAAGAAAAGGGAGCAGAGCAGCAGAAGAACGCGCTGCAGCGTGCTGTAGGCGAACGCGTTGCCGGAGAGGAAAGGCAGATGCGAGGCAGACAGAGATGCAGCTAGAAATGCAGATGAACAAGAAACAGGAAGACTTTTTGCGGAGAACTCAGGCTGCAACTGGGATTGGGAAGGAGATTTGACTGGAACTGCGAGTGGGACTGGGCGATGGCACTGGTGCTGCAGCTGGCAGCGGAGTCGAAGCTGTGCACTCAGGCGTTGGGCAGACTCGCGTGCAGCAAGTTGCAGCAGTTGTTGTTGTAGTTGTTGTTGGCTATTTTAGGATGTACACACGACAGAGGATGACCAGAAAGGGAAAACAACCGTTGCATTCATCGTTAGAAGAGCCAAACATTACGGTAAAAGCAACGAGTCTTCCCTCTACTGCTCGCTCGCTCTATCTCCCTCTCTGTCTCTTCTCTTGTCTGTCGTTCCATGTGATTAGATTAGAATTGCTCGATACTTAGTTAGTTGCGTTAGATAAGTTTGGAGCGCGTCTCTGGTGTTGGCCGAGGTCATAAAAATCGCAGCCACATCGGGAGGCTGAGGGTGCCGCCGCTCTGCTCAGACTCTGCCTCAGCCTCAGCCTCAGCCTCAGACTGGTACTGGGACTGGGACTTGGCTGCTGTCTGGCCGATGCGTGCAACGTGGCCATAAAAGCGCCTCGGCAACAGCAACAACAATAACTTAACTGACGTCAAAGAGTCGCCAGTCGTCTTAAGGAAATGCATTAAATAAGACTCGGACTGCATTCCCTCTCCCTCTCCGTCTCTGTCTCCGTCTCCCGTTCCGACTGCGACTACGACTGCGCGTTTAACAGTTAGACGCTCTGGCCAAGCCCGGCCCGGCCGGGCTACTGGGCATGGCCCGCGTGCAATGAAAAGCTGCAATTAAACAGTGCATGGCCCCAGTCTATCAATGAACACAGCGCGCTGCAGGCTGTAGCTAACTAAGCCAACAGATCCAACTGAGGCTGAGTGTGCCACATCGATAGTCGCGCGGCATAATGCAGGATTTTCCATTCGAGTTCGAGCGACATTCTCGGCGCTTAGCAAATTGCAGCCTTTTGTCCATTTTGCCACACTTTATGCGTCATATCAACAGCTAAGCGCATAAGCAAAATTGCTGTAATTAATTGAAGTATTAAATTTACAAACAAATAAAAAATAACACTAAGATATTATTCAAAGCATTTTATAAAAAGCATAAAAAAACTTAAAATTAATTAAAATTTGTTTAAGTTAAACGCTCAAAAAGACCAAGTAATGTAATTAATTTATATGGTGTAAATATTTTTAATGGTAGTTATTGAAAAAAAGTATAACTGATAAACATTAAAATAATGTGCATTATTCTATTTAAAATAAAATTAACAAATAGCAATATGTTGCCATATATTATTTTCTGAATATTCTATATAAAAATACAAAAAATAACAAAACATATAAACAATAAATAAATATAAATAAATTCTTAAACAAAAACTAAAAATATATAAAATGGAAATGATTATTATTATTTCATGTAAAATAAATAAATCAAATGACTAAGCTACGTAATAGTCCTTCCGTAATTTATTCCAAAAAATAAATACATAAGCGAAAAGGCTGGCGATTGCCATAGTATTTATTTTAAAAAATGCATAATAAATAAATTAAATAAATAAATGTGCCATAAATTCTTGCTGGAATTATTCTCCACTCTCAGTCCGGCCCGGTCGAGAGGCTCGTTATGCGGCCATGAATTATGAAACTAGCTGTAATTTTCACGCATACTTAATGTCGGTTAGAAAGTACACACACAAACACACACATACTCACATATACATACATGTGTATGTGCAGACTAGGCCAATCTATAAGCAAATGCCATCGCAATGCTCGCCTTGGCCATATTTTTATGCATTTCAATAATAAATCTCCTTGCCAATTGGCCAAGTGCAGACAGGCAGAGGAGTAGCAGGGGGTGGCAGAGCGGGTGAGGGTGTGTGGAAGGGGATGAGTGCACAGATCGGCAAAAGATAGAAAAGAAAACCTAAAATCCGTCCATGACCTTCTTTGGCTGGCCATGTGCAGAGAGCCGGCTCTGTCGACAGCCAGCGAGTTCTTTTGGCTTTAATAACGAAAGATTTTACTCTGGCACGACTTTGAACTTGGTTCGGTTTTAGTTTTGGATGCGGTCTTGCTCTTGCTCTTGGTATTGGCTGGGACTTGGCCCGCTCTTGGCCGGGCAACAGGACAAATTGTGGCCCAGCATTTGGCATGCAAAACAACAATTGGCCGACAGAGAGTTAGACTGCCGGAGCAGAGCGTCTGACGGACTGCCAGACTCCCAGACCGAAATTATATGCCAGCCGGCACGAAGACCGAATTGACACGCTCGCAGATGCCGAGGGTCTCCCTGCACCTTTCCATCTTTCACCTGGCTCTCAGGTCGTCCTCCCGTCCCTTTGGCAAACGAAATAGAAAGACACCGCGGGCCAAATGGAGAAGTACAGCATCTGCTCGCAGTTCTCCGCTTTCTGGGTCGTCGTCTCTTAGACGCCGATTAAAGCTTGTAAATAATTTCTGTTTGCTGTCTGTCTGTCTGCCCGTCTGTCCCCTTCTCGTCTCGGCCTTTTGTTTATAATCAAAAGTAAGTAAAATGATTGCCCCATCGTGTTTGAGGTCTGTGTTAGTTTTTTTGTTTTTGGCATTTTGTTGACCCACTTGCATGGTTTTCATTTCTTTTTCCCTACTGCTCGATCGTTTTTTGCGGTAAAGAAAGTAAGGGAGGCTAATGAAAATCGCTATGAATATTCATGCTTAAGTTAGGAGACGAGACAGCGAAATGGGACAGGCAGACTGGCAGACAGACAGACAGGCAGACAGACCACGCTGCCAGGAAGAGAAAGGAGTTTGAGCATATTTTAATGCAACAAAATGCAATGAGGGGAATAATAAGAATTATGCACTTTTTTTTGTTTACCTAGTTTTCAAAAGAAATAAATTGATATTATTTGTAACTATACCATTCACGCTTTGAAGGAGAGTATTTATTTGGCACTTTGAAAAAATAACCCCTTTTTCATTAACATTAAATTTAAGATTTACAAAATATTTTTTTCGGGATATTATAAATTTGACTTTTCCAAAACTACAAACTACACTTAGATCGCATAATAAACATACGATATAATTTATTCAATAAGCAAAAAACGACTTTTACACAGTATGTTTGTGTTAAAAGTGTATTTTTAAAATGTTAAAAAATGTTTAATTCGACATCAATTATTATTAATTAAGTATATAAATAAAGTAAGAGCAATTAAATCAGTATAAAAAAAATACATCACAATTAGTAGAAATTAGTAGAATGAGTATTACTTGATTTTAATACTCAAATTAGGTGACAGGTATATCTACATTCGAGTATGCCCGACAACACTTCGTAAATTTATAAATATTTATGCCTGAAAGTCATGCAAAAAAACTTTGCATTATTTCCTACTAATTTATTTATTTAAATTCGAGCTTAACTCTCATACAGTGTGAAATGGATTTTTATGTAAGAATGACAAGCTGTAAAAATTACTAAATAAATTGCTTTGAATTCACTATGTAGCATTTAAGTAAATCAAACTATTTGTATTAATATATTTATTATTTAATTAATATATTAATTGTATTCTTTGTATCCTACAATACAAGTAAATAAAATTATTTTTCTATAATATGGTATTTCTTTAATATATTAATTGCAGAAATATTTCGTAATTTGAAAGCTTAATTTAAAGTCGAGTATAGTCAATTGCATTTGTTAAATCTATAAATATTTAAGACTGAAAGTCATGCAAAGCAACCTTCTATAATTTCCAGCTAATTTATTTATTTAAGTTCTAGCTAAAACGCTTGTAAGGCGAGAAAAAGTTTTGTAGTTTATGATTATTTATATTATTATCATAATATTTTTACCAAATAATTTTCTATAAATTGATTATCCTATAAGTAAGAAAAGCACAATTAATATATTACTTGCAGAAGTATTTTGTAATTTGAACGCTCAAATTGACTGACAGGTATCTAAGAGTCGAGTGTACCCAATTGCATATGTGAAATACCAATAGAATATTTTAGACTGAAAGTCATGCAAAGCAACCTCACATTATTTCCATTTCATTTATTTATTTAGGTTCAAGCTAAAACCCTTGCCCAGCGTTAAATTTGTTCTTAATGACGGAGTTTGCTAATCTGCCTCTAATTGCCAGACTCTCACTAAGCCCAAGATCACTCATCCGCACACACCTAATTAACCGCACCTATGGTCGATTGACAGGCTAGACCGCAAGAGCATTTACATGCACTAACACACTCACACACACACACACACACATGTGTAACCGCAAAGTGTAAATATGATATGCAATATTTGCATGCGGGCAACGCTGCGTATGAGTAATGCGCGCGGATGACTCAAGCGACAAACGCGACAACTGGAGTAATCGCTGGGAAAATGCACTAATTGAGCTGTAACTGACATTGTGGTCGGCTGGGCCGGGCCAGCTGCAGTTGGCCCTCAGCTCTTACCTTGTTTGGCGATGAGCGCAGCGCGTCTCTGCAGGCGGTACATGTCGCTGGCGTCGTCGTCGTCGGATTCTTGACTGAATTCACGCGGTTCGTAGGATTGAGGCACAGATCGACCGATCGATCGTTTGATTGCATGCAGCGTTGTGCAACACTAGCAACAGTTCATTTGCCAACACCAGAGTCCTGCGCATTTACATACATCGCTTTGGCGCTATGCCACACTGCACTGGAGCCATTTGTGGCCTGCGCGACGCGTTGAAAAAAACTCGAAACTAACTTGGCTTCAACTTCAACTTTAGCTTCAACTTCAACTAAACTCGAATTGAACTCCAACTCGAGCTGCGATCAGATTCTATGTGGAATGGGGAAAAGAGAGCGCAGCGCTGCGATCGTAGGACCGCTTGAGATGACGTGCAAAATTCAACTGAACTCAAATTCGACTTCCTGCTCTTTGCCATTGCAAAAAAGCAGAAGAACAACAACAACAGCAGCAACAACAAGAAGAGCAACTGCCTCCGTGTAGGAGTCTTGTCCAGAACACGACAACTGCAACTTGTTTGGAGCGGCCAAACTTGCGCTCTCTTTGCCTACGCCTCTCTCTCGCGCTCGCTCTCTCTCACTCTCTCACTCTCTCTCCCTCTCTTTCTCGCTGTGCGTTCGAGCTGATCTTTAACGAGGCACAAGGTAAACAAAATGCGCTTAAGACAACAGCAACAACAAAAGCGTTGGCAAAAAGAACACACATACACACGCACACACACACTTGCGAGCAGCAAGAACTTGTTTCCATTTTCCATACTTGGTGTTGCTGCTCCCCCTGTGCGCTCTCTTAAGTGCGCGCCTAAGAGCGAGCATCGCGCTGCGTTCGATCCAACATGCAACATGTTCGAACGCAAGCGAGCAGCCTGCAACGCTTTGACACTGAACTTGAGCTGCTGTTGTTGTTGGCTTTAATAAATTAACTGATGTTTGGCGAGCGAGAGAGAGAGAGAGAGAGAGGCAGAGCGCGGGAGTGGGAGTAAGGTGTAAGGCGAGTTTGAGGCTTACAGTGGTTAGCGCTGTATTTAATTGGGCTTAAAATTTAAGAGTTGAGTGCGAGTTAGTTAAAATGACAATTCGACTTTAAATTAAATATTGCAAAAATATTAATAAAAAAATTAATATTTATGTTTCTTCATAAATACTACGCTGCTCTAAATTGTTTTGCCCGACAGATGTGTCTATTTATGCAGGTAGACGCTATAAACAATTAACAATTAGCAAGCTATCAACTCATTACCTCACAGTGAGTTGTCGGACATCGCAGAACGGCTGAGATCATTATTGTGCATGCATGTGCATGTTCGTATGCCAGTGTGATTGACAAATGATCTTCAAGCTGTTCTTGCGCATAATTAATATGCGATCTCCAGTCTCGAGCTGTCGAGCAGTTTAGCTGTCGATAAATAAACCATACAAATCGAGAGTGTATTATAATGATCTCACAATGACCCTCGAAAAGTAGGCCACAATCAAGTAGAGCTGCAATCCAGAAGAGTCTGCAGAGAGTGTGTGGAGAATCTGCACTCAATTGCATAAGTTGTTAGAATCGCAATTCTTATTCTATATACCGAAACTGACTCGACACACCCGACTTGCCGCGCTGGAATCTCCGACTAAGTAGGTCAAAGTTTGCGTAGATGCCAATTAACTCAAAGCAAATGAAGTGAACCGAAGAATTCGAAGAGAGACAGAGAGAGAGAGCGAGAATAATTTTTGGCAGATGACTGACAAAATATTTGGGAAAGACATAGAATACGAAATTTACATGGCAGACCTGATGCCGCGCCAAAGAGGAAGATTCGAGAAGAAGATTTACAGCGTACTCGAGGCGCGATAAAGATCGACCTCCATCCATAAACATAGTACATATATGTATGTTCTCACGCTTTATGGCGCTGGCTCATTGCGTTTTCTTTGTTTATATACAGCCGTAGCATAGCGTAGAGCTGCTAATAATGTAGCTATTGGTTATAAAATCCTTTAAATCTATGCTTTATTCATTTTAAATTTTTAATAAAATTAATCGAAAATAAATAATAGAGCATTAATAGCCTAATGGAATTAAAAATTAAGCAATACTGTTTGTGTTTCGTTAAAAAATTCCAAAACAAAGTTTCAAAAACCACTAAATCTTCAGCAATAGATCTATTAAGATCGTAGCACGTTCGGTAGAAAAGTATAAATCTTTTTTATAAGCACTTAAGTCGACTGAAGCGCTCCCCACTTCTTGCTTTCGGTTTAGTTGTCAAGTACTCTCTCCGCTCAGCCCTATTCAACTCTGACCAGCTCCAGATTCCGCCTCAGCTCTCAGGCCGTATCAACTTTGTTGCCCATTTGTGCCTCATTATAAGGGCACTTAAAGCCTGAACGTTCTGCTATCCCGAGTTTTTATGGTCAGCGACTATCAAATACCGAAACTGCATGTACGCTTTATGGCTTATGGAGCATTCTTGCTGTCCGATCGGTTAACGATCCAAAAGGGGCTACCCCTGCCCACTATACCTCGCCAGAGCTAATTTTTATGCCCCGTTTACACGTTCTGCTCTTTATCGACCCACAACTATTCCGAGATGAGCTGATTATTGATTTTTTTTTGTTTTCTGCGTATTTTTTTCTATTTTATTCCTCTGCGAAATCTGCGTATTTCCTTCCCCTTTTTATGTGTTAATCTTTATTGTCGAACAGTCCATAATTGGATAAAATTGTCGTCATCGTTAAAAGAGAAGGAAGGCGGGAGAAAGAAGCAGTAGAACCTGCTGGTGTTCTGGGCACTTAAACAGAAGTTCTCATCCCTCCCCAGTCCACAACACTCCCCGCTCCTGGACGATTTGTTTATAGATCTGTTTATGGGCTCAAAGACATTTTTTATACAGTCAATTTTACGATAAGAGTTTCATGCACTCGGAGACAAGCGTTAGGTGTGAAAACTTAATGTCACGTTGGGAAATCTTTTAGAAAATGAGATTATTTCAGAAAGTTATATTCAGGTAAGTCTATATCTTTGGTTATAATTCCCAGAAATATTTGATGGATATCAGAAGAAAAACAACCTTTAGATAGTTGGCTATATGCACGATGAGATCACTTAGGAAAGTCCAGCGATCTAGCGATCTTGGGAAAATTTCCCCATTCGCCTGACTGTCATATGTTTCTGTTTATCACACGACAACCAAAAGCTAATATCACGCAATTTTCAGCAACTCACAACTGTTGTCATATGCATGATCTCATTATTATATTTAGGCCTTAACTCGACTCGATCTCCATGGACTTCCATTCCTTGTTGCATAACCCGACAAATGTGCCGTGTGCCAAAAGCTGTTGAGCCCCTCGACCGATCAGCTCAAGTGTATGGAGCACAACAACGCGACGTCAAAACAACAATGAGGGTCAACTCCTCCAACTCTCTCAACGACTATAGCCATAGAGAAGAAATCAAAGATCCGAGAAAAAAACGAGACCATTGAAATGTACCACACGATCTGAACAAATAACAAAAGAAAGCTCCGCACGGCGGCGGCCGAAAACTTTTTGCACACGATCTACAGGCAGAAATCATAGCAGACATACGAGTATATATTTATATATATACTGTATATACATAACTATGTACTCTATAATACACTGGACTCTACAAAGACTTCAAATCTACTTACTTTCGCATACAAAAATCATTAAATGCGATCATTGAACCGTGCTCCCGTAATGGATACGTCGTGCCAGAGAGCCGGAGAACCAGAGAGACATGGAGAGAGAGAACTCTTCCATGGGATCAGCAGTTATAAATATAGAGTTACGATACAGAGATTAGCCGAGAATCCAATAGAACACTTTTACCGCATCAATTGAAGAGCAAATTAATTGAAAAGCCAAACGGAAATTTGTCACAAATTTTTTAAAGCACCCGAAAAGCCATTAATAACAATTTATGCCGCGTTCGCTTTCCAAAAAACAGAAGAAATACCAAGAAGAGAAGAGCGAGGAGGTGAAGAATGCGAGTAAATTTCAATTGGCATTTAATTGCGATGACGACTCGAGAATTCATTGGCGACGCGTTCGAATCAATCGATACGCGTATGCGTACGGGTACGGTAGGGTAGGTAGGGGTAGGTAGGGGTACTCGAAATGCTATTCGTATTCATATTCGCTTTTGGCTTGTCGCTCTTTCTGACTGTCTTCAATATTGATTAAGGCTTAAGCATTCTGACCTTCAACATTCATTGAGATTTTTTGTCGGTTTATTATTATTATTATTTATTTATTATTATTGCGTTTATTATTGAATTCAATTCGATTTCAATTTCGATTTCAATTCCATTGATTTTGCCAGAGCGCCGGAGCCTAAAAAACTTGTTGCCTCCGCCACTTCAATCTCAGCGGATTGAGTGAATTTTTATTTCTGGCGCCGGGTTCAACAGTTTAATTGCAGCTGAGTTATGCGCAGAGGGATTTGAAGCCAAGGCAGCAGCGAAGAGGCAGATAGAGTGTAGAATAGCTCCATTAGATCGACAGCACTTTGCAAATTCACAGCTAAAAGAATAGAGTTTACCATACCACGATCGTTAGAGTAATCTTTCAGTTTGTACTTTGAGTTGTGAAGTTGCAAATAGCAAAAAGAAACAAATAATCGAGAAGATCGCAGATTCACTAGATCGTAAAGCAGCACAAATTAGCAAATGGCTCATACTCACGCATTTCAACTGAGTTTGAGATCTAACGATATTATGATCATGCTCTATCATTTGTTTTTTTGTATCGATCTTACTAACAATATTTTATGTAAAACACCTTTTACTAAAGCGGATCATTCACTTAATACCAGAAGCCTAATTTTTTTTCCATCTTTATAGTATTTTAACTTGTTGATGATCTCAGGTGATTATCCTATCATATTAACCAAGTATATCAAACGATCTTCCTCTCATTGTTTGTATTCAGCTACTCAATCTTTCTATTCTACAACATACGATAGATATCACTATTCATAAACAACCAACAGTCAAAGACCATACATCACATACATATAACATGCATATATCATGGCGAATCTGCAGATCGCTGTCAAGCTGTCGATCCCAGCTGAATATCTTATCAAAAACAAAATTCGCATTGTTTCATGTCCGCCGATCTTCCTCTCCCGCTCCACGACAGGTTTTACTTCCTCCTTCTAACTATGCTCCGTCTCTTTCTGTTCGCCGACTCGCCGCACGATCGGGCAACATGAGTCTTATCAGCTTATGCTTTGCGGGCTGGCAACTTGGCTTTTTGGCTTGTCATTAGTCAGATCGTTTGCTTATTATTATTATGGGGCATGATCGTGTCTAAATGAAATCTATTTTCTTGCAGAGAAGAAAGACGCACGGGGGGAGTGGCTGTGCGGCGCAGTAATGCGATTACATTAGAGCTGCGAGTATTACGCCGAAGAGCCGCTTAATACAAGCAACAAAACAGCAAACTAATAATAAAAGTGAAAAAATGTGAGAAGAAAGAGAGAGCGAGATAGCGAGAGGCAGAAGAGAAGTACGTCAAAAAGCCTTGGCAAATAGTTGGCCAAAGAAATTTTTAAAGTCAATGAACGTTACGTAATTTCAATTAGGTTTTGGGGGAAGCGCAAAGTTAGAGACTGACTGAGACTGACGGAGACTCGGCAACTCGCCGCTCGGAAATGATGAGAATGAAATTGCATTTAATATTTGAAATGAGCGTAATTAGACAGACGGCCAAGGCGAGCAGAGGCGGCCAGAACTGACAAAACGAGCTAATGATAGACCGAAGAACGAAAGGCGAAGAGTTCCCCGACGGGGTCAAGACTCTGAAACTTACCCGACAGGGGAGAGACTTGGCGTGCGAGGGGTATTTCTCGCCTTCGGGCAATTAAAACTCACCTGCAAATAAACAGAATGGAAAGAGATATAAATTATGGAACAAATATGGAACAATAAGAACTTACACCAAAGTAATACTCGGAAATCGAGTAAGCGCTGTGTGAACAATATGAACTTAAATTAAACTCTGGTCTTAAAAAAGACTTTAGCTGAACTAAAAAAAAGCTACCATTTATAAGCCGAAAACTAAGCTTATATATAGAAGTTGCTTATAATTGTTTCTTAACCGTAAATTATTTATTAATAGCATAGTAATATCTCAATCAATTTTATACTATTTTACACAATTTAAAATTCAATTAAAGTAATACTCGTAATAATATCGAACAAACTCTAGCAAGAAAGCAACTAGAAAAGAAGCTACCCTTAGTAAGCCGAAGCTTGCATACACTTCGAACTGCTTGTAAAGGTTCATCTGATTATACCTATCGTGACTTAAACTAAAATTCAGTTGATGTATAGAAGTTGCTCTTAGTTTATTTTACTATGTAAATTATTTATTAGCTTCATAATAATGTAATATTAATAATTATACTATTATTCACATAATAATTAATTTTTCATGATGTTTGGACAAAATATTGGATTATAAACCAACTTTACCATATTCGAGTATAGATATCGTTTAGATAAATTCTTGCCACACATATGCATAACTCTATTCAATATACTCTCTGCAAACAGCTAAATTTTTGGTGGAGGTATGCAAATATTCCCGTTGTTGGCCAATTCTCTAAGCCAGTAGATCCCCCTTCCTCTGCTCCATCTCTGTGAAGCGTAACTGTTGCATCCATAAATCTGTTATTCATCCGACGAGCATTTCACGAAACTAAAAATTGCTTTGAACAATTTGCACGGCGCTGAGTCAACAGTTTGTTCATCGCGCCGTCCGCTCACTCAGTTTCCCGTTCCCCTTCCCCCCTCTGTAGTCCCTCCATTATCTACGCATTCAACGCCCGCAGTTGATAACAAAAGGCAATGTATGTGTGTGTGCGAATGAGTGTACCTACGTACACCTAGTTTTATATGTATAGACAATAAAGCTACAACAACGCAGTTAACAGCAGCCTACCCCCTTTGTCCGCCCCTACTTCTATTCTCCCACTCCCTCACTCCCTTCACGCCACCCCCTTTCTAGCAATATTTGTCGAGTTTTGCCAGTTTTTTAGGTTTTTGCTTTTTGCACGCCTGCAAAATATTTGCGATTGCCTTTTGTTAAATGATGTTGGCCCCCTGTTACGCCCCTGCCCCGCCCACCGCGCACCACAATGTCTGCCTCCAACTGGCAGTCTGTGTTTATACGGCAGACAAAGCATTGTTCTGGTACAGCCATAATAAGGGGTATATGCACTTTGCCAACGGCTTAAGCAGAGAGAACTGTGAGAGAGACAAAGCCCGATAGGGCTGGCAAGGCGGATACTCGAAAGAGAGATACCCTGGAAACAGCGTACATATGTTTAAGTATGTTCATAGATTGATTGATGAAAGAATTGAGCGTTTGATTGATAGACTGAAAGATTGATCGATAAATCAGTGAATATTTTAATAGAATAAACTGAATAAAACTAAATAAAATAGAATATAGAATACATAGCCTGATTGATTGACTTATATTTGTGTAGAATTATAGATTGATGAACTGAAAGATTTGTAATATGATAACTTGATGCTAGTTTGATATATTGATAGAATGATGAAAATCGTATATTGATAATTTGATTGATAGATTAAAAGATTGATACGATCGATTGATTGATCAATAAATTGAAATATTAAAGATATCATGACAAACTTGTTGATTATTAGTTTAAACAATTGATAAATAGGAAAAAATTTAAATTGAAAGATTAGTAGAATGATAGATTGATTGATCATAATCGTGGACCTCATAGATTGATATCTCGATAGACTGATTGATCGATAGTTTCTTGGATTGATACAACGATATACACTTTGATATATTGATGAAATGCTGAAATAATTGAGTTATTGATTGATTGATAGTCCAATGAATTGACTGTTTGATAGACTGTTAGACTAGTGCACAGATTGATTGATTATTTGATACATTAATTAGTTTGATATTGATGGATAAACAGATTGATAAATTGATTGAAGGATACACTGACAAATTTGTTTATTATTTGGTCAGACAGACAAAATGCATATCAATCGAGAGCGAATTCTAGAGCATCAGACAGTCGTTGTATTCTCTAGCAATGCTTGAGGCATTGGCTTCCAGTTAAACACATACAGACAGAGAAAGACGCTTGTAGAACGGCACCGGCGCCGTTCTTCGGGCCGCTTATTATGAATTATGGCCACGTTGACAGTTTCGACCAGGCGAGGGCGTGGAAAACTTGACAGATGCGCGCAGATCTCGACGAGAGCTATGGCCATGGCATGCTACGAGTATATGCTACGGCCCGGCCTGCGCGGGTCTGTTGTAGTTCCTGGTATTTATTGTTGTCGCCGCAGATATTTGCCGGCAAAGTAGACGCAGCTCTATTTCTTATTAATAATGTGATAAAACTGTCAAGAGCTTAAGACTCCCAACTGAACTCCCCGATCCGGCATCCCGATCCCCCTCCCTCTCTCCCTCTCTCTCTCCCTACTTCTGCCACTCTCGCACTCACGCGCTGTTTTGGCTGGAAAGCAAAAGTGGCTTTTTGAGCAACTCGCGCGATCCATTCCACTAAATTAAGCAATTAATTTCACATTTATATAAGCCGACAACTCCGGCAACAACTTGGAGTACAACAACTGCAACAACTCCAAACTATGTGGCAATAATAAATTATTGTAGTTTCTGGCCGCGATTATAGCAAATGCGAGAGTTATGCGCGCGTCTGTCACATCGAATTAGCGTCTGCTGCCATCAAATGAGGCAAGTTTTTATTTTGGAAAATCAAAAAGGCAGCAACTACTACAACAACAACTACAGCAAAAACAGCAACCACAACAAGAGAAGCAACAAGAAGCCGCCAAGCAAATCCGAATATCGAAACTCAGCAGAACTGAGTGGTCTGCGAGCTAATCGATCCGGACGTCTGGCATACTTAAGAGCTGAAATCGAAAACGAGCTTAAGGCATCAACCAAATATTGGCACTGTCCTTCGGAGCGGACGAAGCGACGAAAGTAAAAACTAAGAGGAGGCAGTGAGGTGTACATAAGAGTAATAAGGTAGGATTACCTATCAGGCAATTGGGTATATATTCTAAATATAAATAATATAAATAAATATTCTTAGTAAACAACTTAATTAAAAATAATTGAATACACTAAAACACTAAATAATATACAAAAATTTTTCATTTATATCTATGTTTAATAATAACTTAATAATTTAAATAGGAACAGAAGTTATATACATAAATTAAATAACTCTAAAATATATATTATAAGCTCTTAACTCCGTTAGCACCCCCAAGCTACTTAAAACTCTATGAAGGAACAATATTTTCTCTCTAAACTCTTCCGTGGATTCTCGCACTTCCTGCGGCTCATTAGAACGCTCTTTGCACAGACAACACAGACAGAGGGACAGAGAGACTGTCAGATGGACAGCCTGAAATATTTGCTACACATTTGCTGGCCATTTGGCGAGCAATGATCTGCCATTTGGCATAAACAAGAAATCGAAGCGCTTGGCCAATAATAAATTCAAATGCAGCTAACAGCAGCAGCGGCAGCAGCAGTATCAACAACAACAACAACAAATGCAATTACAAATAATATGCAACTTGGTCGTTTATCTTTATCTTATTTATGAAAACGACAACAAACCGACAAATGCAATTTATGTGTTTGTGTCTGCTCAAAGGGACAGACAGAGAGAGAGAGAGAGAGAGAGAGAGAGAGAGATGGAATGAGCAGGGACAGGGACAGGGCCTGGCATTGGGAATGCGATTGGGATGCCGTATCGCATCAACAGCAGCAGCTGGACCCCGATGGATGGCCCAAGGTCCGGGGAGAGAGGGCGACTACGGGAAACAGACAACGAGAGTAGCAGCAAATAATGCTGCATAATGGACACTGCTGGGGGAGCTGCGAGTTGCGAGCTGCAAGTTGCGAGTTGGAAGCTGCAGAGCTGCAGAGCTCAACACGCTGGAGACGACGCGCCCCGAAATAGAAAAAATCGAAAAACGGAAAACTAAAGCGAAAACACAAGAAAAACAAAGCGAAAGCCAACTAGGAAGAAGAAGTGCCAACAATTGTCGGGCATTAGAGATAGAAGATGAAACTGGAAAAATAGTACAACACAAAGGGGCAGCAAAAAAGTCTGAAAAAAGGGAGATTCAAAACATTAAAATGAATAAAAAAGAATGCGAAGCGATTTGTTCAGCGTGTGGTAAGCCGGCACAGTGGGCAAAGTGCCCAAAGGAGTACGCAAACATCTTTGAAGTCTACTCAAAACTTTTGAGTGATACGTAGATGTTATTCTGATAAACTTTTGAAGAAAGAAATTATAGATTATTTCTAAAGCTCTTATAGTCGTTGTGCGATTTGGTGACATTTGAGTCGGGATTTATATATAAATAAGAAATTCAAAAATTGGTTGCAATTTTTGAAAAGCTATATTTATTATGTACATATATATCCTATATATTCAGTTTCATTATAACATCAACAAATCCAAGAATCATATACCACTATGCTATATACAATATCAATATATCATATATTCGTTTTATACTAAATTATGTGGGCGCAAACTTTCAAAATTTGCTAATTTTGTAATTTTTTATTTGAATTTATATTCGAAAATATTAATTTTCGAGACGATAAAAGCGCATAACTCAAAGTTTGAAGTAAACTTTATATGCATATACTATACATGCACAGGCACAGGCACATGCATGCCAAATTTAGCATTTCTAGCACTTACAATAACATAGTTCTGTATTTTAAAAATAAACAGACGGACAGACAAACGGATATGGTTTAGCGGCTATTGATGCCGACTTTTACATTTATATTGCTAACTGTAGCTTTTATTATGCTATAGTGAAACTTTTAATGCCTTACAATATGTAAAGTAACTAAAAATCAAGTAAGAAGTTGCAGGTTCTATTCGGTTCTCAAAGAAAGTCAAATTGATCGAAACATAGAAAATATTGATAGTATAAGAAATCAACAGCTTCGGCAATTAAAAAGCAATTTATACATTTACTAGTATCATTTAATATATTTTTGAAAATTTCTGCTACGGCTAGTATACCAATTTATCCCACTGTGCTGCCAGCAGAGACGGTGGCAGCCGCAGGGTCACAGTCAGAGTCCCGGTCAGTGCCGGAGCTGTAGCCGGAGTCGGGGCTGGAGTCGCGGTCGCAACCAAAGCCAGAGCATTGCATCATCGAGTGGCATTGTGATTGGAGGAAGGTTCGAGCGCACTCGTAACAGAGTGCAAAGTGTGACAGGGCAGGGACACTGTGCAGTGGACGGTGGGCAATAGCTGCGAGCTGCTGCGAGCGGGTAAGCTTGCAACCTGGAAGTAGGAAGTGCTCGGGCCCAAGCCCTTTTGCAGCAGGAAAATCAACAAAAATAAATCGCACTTTATGGCCAATAGGCCTAAGCCGAGGCCAAGACCAAGAGTCAGTGGCAGTGGCAGAGGCCCATGTGCGCGCTTCTTGCCACAAATATTGCGTTTAATAAGCGCACATTGAGGCCGGGATAAATAACTGGGCGCAGCTGAAACAAAGGCCGGAGCTGGGGCCTCGGCTGTGGCTGAGACTGGAGTTGGAGTTGGAGCTGAAGCTACCTCAACCTGTTGCCAAGTGCAGCAGCAGCTTCTATTGATAGTCAATGACATTTGGTAGTGCCTTGTGCTAGGGTCTAAGTACCTCAGCTGCCCGCACCCCCTCGATTTGGGAGGGGGGCGAGGCTATAAAAACGGGCAGAGCTGCTTCTTTGTTGCCTTCGGAGGAGCCTCGGCTGCCGTGACTGCCATTGAAATCCTATAAAAATGTTATCTTAATGGCTTTTATGTTAGCGAAAGCCATTAAAACAACAAAGCCATGCCCCAGACGCAGTCCGGCAACCGCCAACTGGTAACTGGCAACTAGCAGCAGGCAACAGGCTGCATGCAACAGGAGGCAGCAGCGGCAGCAGCAGCAAAAAGCGTCGCCTGCTGCAAGTACTGCAAATAAAGTTGGATTTTACTCAATTGTACGATTGATCAGCCAAGAGGCAATGGGCTGCACCCTGGCCATAGGGACTCGCCGTGCTTTTCGGGCTTCAGTTTGGGCCTGGATTCGGGCCGGGTTCGGGCTCGGGTTCGGGTTCGGGTTTGGGTTCGCGATGAAGATTAGCGCGTGAAGTTAGCCGAGTCCACGGCTAAGTATTTGCCAGATAAATGGCCAAATATAAGCAAAGCAATTGCCAATAATGTTCAGACTGATACAATGCTGGGAGAGGGGTGTAGAGATGTGAGGAAGAGCTAAGCAAGTCTGGTAAAAATAGATTTTTATTTGCTCGATAAGAATAATGCTTAAATTTTAACTAACTATAGAATTAACTGTATATTATTTTAATTAATTAACAGTATGTAAATATAGAAAGTGCATAAAATACATAAATACGTAAACTTACATGTGCTTCACAATTTAAAACCAGGCCATGCCCCAATTTATTATCTTATAAGAAAAGCCAGGAAAAAATTACATTGAATTTGAAAATTTTTAATTTATATTTTAATTGACAAATCAAAGTAATAATTAGCTTTACATCTTAAGGTAAGAGAGCTTCCAACATAATGGTAATGCCCAAGGAAAGGAATAGAAAATAAATTTTTGAGAAATTAATAAAAACTGAAAAATAGCAACATTTTATTAGAAAATGTGTTTCTAAAATTATAAATATTACCAAAATACGGCAATTTTATAAACCTTTTTGAAATTGTTAAAAATATAAACACAACACAAACAAGTGAAGAAAGCTACAGTCGAGTGCACTCGACAGTAAGATACCATTTACCTTTCGCTGTTAAAAACTAATTCTTAATATTAATTACTTTTATTCGGCGAATAACAACGCATCGCATATTTTCGAGGACAAATTCACATGCATTGACGCTAATGGCACATGCCGACTGCACACTGACTACACGACGACTGTGCGTGCGCAGTCGGCGTGCGCAGTCGGCGTCGGCGTCGGGCCTCTACTGCTGTGAGCGAAACTTCTCGTGCCTATAACTTCTGTGTTTATTGTCCGATCGGATTTAAATTGATAGGGTTGGTCAATATTATTATTATCTACAATAATACCTAAAAAAAATTTCGGAAACTTTTCTACTTTTCCTATAGTTTTATTTACCGATTTACAAAATCGATTTTTGGGGGCGGTAGGCGTGGCATCCAAAAGTTGAAATTCCGCATTCTCCGTAATGTTACCAGGCACCTTACTTTCAAATTTGGCGCTTCTAGCTTTTCTAGTGTTCTTTTAAACTATAAAAATGTGTTTTTTAGAGGCGGTGGGCGTGGCATCCAAAATTCTAAAATCCAACTTCTGCATAATGTTGCAAGACAACCCCCTACCAAATTTGGTGCGTTTATCTCTTTTCGTTATTGAATTATTTGGAAAAAATCGAAATACGCATTTATCGATTTGCGGAGGCGGTGGGCGTGGCACATCAAGTTTGAAATAAACTTCTTGTGTGTATTGAATACACGCACACTCCCACCAAGTCTGGTGCCTCTAGCTCTTTTAATAGCTGAGATCTGTGTGTTCATACAGACGGACAGACGGACAGACGGACAGACAGACGGACATGACCAAATCGACTCGGCTATTGATGCTGATCAAGAATATATACACTTTGTATGGTCTGCCACGCCTCCTTCTGCCTGTTACATACATTTGCACAAAGTTAATATACCATTTTTTACCCATTTTCAATGGGTAAATGGTATAAAAACATTCTTTTAAACATTTATCATATTAATATAAGTTTAATGAAATTAAATTATAATAAGTAACAGTTTAACCAATTTCCGACTCGGCTCAAGTTCGAGCAGCATGCTGTCCCATTCTCACGCTGTCGTTCCCACTCACTCAGACTGCCATCGGCTCTCCCCTCCCCCTACCCACTTCACCATCAATCTCTTGGTGCAAACTCAACGAAGCAGCTAAAGCCACTTAAGCACGCTGTAGCTTCGCTGTAGCTTGCTCCCCTCGCCACTCTCAACACTCTTACCCACTCCCCAGCCGCTTATCAAAAAAACAAAGCCGAAAACCAAACAACCTACCGCAGTTCCAGCAGCAGCAGCAACAACAACAACAACAACGGCAGCAGCAGCAGCAGGAGACAATCAAGCTGGCTGACGCTTGAGTACAGTTTGAGAGGCACTGTCAGCTTAACATGCCCTTCAGGTGCTGCTCAACACTGACGCGTCGCTCTCTTGGCTATCAGTTTACATTTTGATTTTCAGTGTAGCCTCTCCTCCACCTCCCTCCACACTCTCGCTCTTGCTCCCTGTCTGCCACCGATTCTTGTCAGTTGTTCGTTTTTTTTTTCGTTTTTTCGTAATTAAATAAAAACAAACTGTAAATATTTGCAAAAAGGCTATGTGGAAGCTTTTGAAGGCACATGTGAATCGCTCACACACACATACAGGCTTAGTTGCCGTTGGTTTATTTTTAAACTTTTTCAAGAATTTTTTTGAGCCATTAAAAACATTCAGATTGCAGAGTGAAGTGAAGTGAAGCGACAGCCGTCGCTTTCAAGTGCTTCAACAATAACAACAGCATTAACAGCAACAACAACAGCAACAACAGCATTAACAGCAACAACAACAGACAAACAACAGAGGAAACAACAATGCAAAGTCTCCCCATCAGCAGTCAGTGGACCAAACGATCTGTCAGGTCTACTCCCCCCCCCCCCACTCTTTCGCTCTCTCTGCTCGCCTCTTTCCACACATCATCGCGAATATTTGTTCAAAAACAATCGACGACAACAAAAGGCGAGCAGCAAGTGAATTGCGGGTAATGCGCCGCTAGGGTTCGTGTATTGGCTAAACACGAACTGTAGATCGGGTAACAGCGAGAACGGGCACAGGGACGGATTCCACGATCTGCAGTGATTGTGTGACAATTAAATCATGGTAATGCGAGGGGAGAACTTTGAAGTTTAGGAAGCTGATTACTGTGCACTTTTCCCGTTCATGTGAAGTTAAACAGAGTGGGAGAGTGATAGATAAACTAAATAAAAATATGCAAAATAAATAAAATTTAATAAAATTTTATATAAGAAATAAATCAAATAAAAGAGTAAATTTAAATAAATAAGAATAACTGAAAATATATATCAAACTAAAATTTTAAAGTAAATTTAAGTTAATGAAGAATACATTAGAAAAAACAATTGAAAACTTTTAAAGCTAAAAAGAATTAATAAAAATATATGAATATTTTAACAATAATAATATTAAAAAATTAATATAAAAACACAAAGAAAGTCTATTAAAATATTATTAGAAATAAATTTATATAAATAAATGAGATGAATAAATAAATAGATAAAATAAAATTAAAATTCGAAAAATATAAAATAAAAACCCCTGCAAATTGAATCAAAAATTGTAAAAAATGAAAAAAAAAATATAATATACAAATTTTAGTTCTCTCCAACTAACACATGAACTTGACTTTGGCCCTGTTTAATTATGTACACAAGCTGCAACTGCAAGAGAAGTAGCAACACCAACAGCAGCAACAACATCAGCTGCGTAGCATAATGAGCTGCAACAACAACAAACGCCACAACGAGGCAAGCGATGGGAATGAAAAACAGCTTCATTCACAGTAGCATGAAAAGCTATTTAAAGTCTTTGACACTTCATTTAAAACGAAAATGAGAAGGCCCCAAGCGAGCAGCTGCCGTCCTACGTCCGCTCCTCCACTCAAGTCCCCTTCTCCTCTCGCACCATGTCTACACCCCCGCCAACGAGCCTTCTGCGGACCCTTTCCTGCCCCCGCACTGACCACAGCCACATCCCTTGGCCTGCATTTCGTGGCAAGCTCAACAAAAGACTGACGTAGCCAAGGCAAAAAGCAATAAAGAGCGAGAACTATAGAGGAAAATAAATATATTAAGCGAATGGCAAAAAAAAAAAAACAAAAAAAAGAAACTGCAGGCTATAAAAACCTAAGGCAAACCTGAAACCTGAGCACAGTATGCAGGTCCAGTACGTCCGAAACTTCGAATGGGTTCACAAAAGTGTTGATCAACAGGGCAGCGAGAAGGCAGAGGATTGCGGGCGGTTGTCTGTAGCCTGACGGCGACAAAGTGTCGCACGACGTCGCCCATCTAGACCCGAAGATTCTCGGAACTGGAACTGCAGAACTTGCATTCGCAACAGCCTCAGTTCAAAGCTCCAACTCCAACTCCAACTTCAACTGCGACGACGACGGCGACTTGACTGATTCGGTACAAGCTCATAAAGCAAAGGCAAACGCAAACAAAGCGCGCCTCGTAGTCCAAGCATAATGGTCGTAAATAATGACCAGAAATCGGCCGGAGGCAGCAGCATAGAGCTAATGCCGGGGACATTCAGTCAGTCAATGGCAGCTGATTTCGCTTGACTGCACGCGGTATTAGTCATGCTCCACAGTCGATGCCGTTCTGAAGGTGTGAAACTCACGCACAACCCGAAAAAGCACCAAAAGCAACGGGGTAAACACGAGAAACAAGATGGAGTGGAAGGGATCTTCTAAAATCGGCGCCTCTCATATTTATGAGTGGCAGGCAGATAAAGGGACTAACTTCAGGCAGAACGAAGCTTTGTGATGCGATGTGTGTGGTCCACAAGAAGTACAGTAGACTGGAAAGACAGTCTGAAGGGTTTAGAAAATAATTGAAAGAAATAAAAATTACAAATCCTTCTCAATAATTAATTTATCAACATATTGACAATCAGGACTTCATTTGCTTTCCCGACTCATCTTTAGCCAGTTTCTACTGTACCGCACTCTGGGCGATTAGCAGTTTCAGGAACTATACACGCGTGACTCATTCACAAACAAAGGAAACACTAACTAGAAAGAACCGATACCCTACCGAAGATTGCATACCCTTTTTTTTTCCTTATCACTTCTCTCGGGAGCTTAGGGCCTCTGATGATAGCTAAGCTAATCTAAATTTATTGATCCGATTATATTGAAATGATTTAGTTTAATACCTTAGGTTTTTTAAAATCAGGGAAATGATTTCTATGAGAAATTTTCAATAACAATTTTGGAGAGATGCTTCGAAGCCTAACATCGTTCAGCCTATATATATGCTCTGGTACCATTGTATCGGCCAATCAATATACCTTCTGCAAGGGTATGAAAACCACATTGAAGGGCGCCGTTTGGCGTGGGTCTCCCAGCCAAACAAACAACAGACCAACAAAGAAACAAGAACAACAAGAGGACAGGAAAACAAAACACATTTGGCAGCAGTTTTTGGCTTGGCTCGGACTAAAAACTTCATCGCCGGCTCCTTTTTCCCACATATTGCTAGTGCTGCGCTTATAAAAAGACCACCGGCATTTTTGGTGTGTTTGCAATTTTGCTGAATGAATGAAAATTGAATTTGAAGCACATAAATTATAGGTCTGCCCCGGGTATTAGTTTGCTTTTTATGCGGAAAAGAGCATCGCTGGAGTGGAGTGGAGTGGCCCAAGAGCCATCATCATTAGATGACGACGACGACGACGACGAGGACGATGATCATCATCATCATCGCCAACGTCATCGTCATCATCATCAGAGACGCCGCTAAGCAAGGCAGCAACTGCAGCCAAGTCCAGTCGACTCCAGTCGAGTCGAGATGGAGACCCTCTGATAATGCTCCAAATGCACGGAGCGCTGACTTCTGGGATTGCGTGCGACGACGAGCGCTCAAAGTGTGGCAAAACTATATGGCGCACATATAAGTGTATATAGATATTATATATACATATATCTGTAGCTGTTGGTAGTCATGTAGTGCGCTCATCCCTAGCCATAAATATTAATGCGAATGCGAATGCGAAAGCGGCAGAGACAAGCGCCAACTTCCTCTGAAACATTTAGAATTCTAATTAAAGCGACTCGATCTCTGATTGGATGCTGCTTTTTTGTGCCTACTCCATTGGCATTAGAATCTGAAGCACGTGCCCAGGGACTGACGTCTCTAACTAGACCTAGCACAGGTTTGCGCAACTAACTATGGGGGTATCTTGACTCTTTCAGCTGATTTGTGCTAAGCACAAGTTAGGAAAAGGCTTTCCGCACAAAAACTGATTCTACTTATTAGCATCTTACATTGCCGACCCGTTTCATGTTAATGCATTTACATAACTGTAACATTTTTATGTTATTTAATGCTATATCAAATCTTACTACAATTTTAGAATTTAAAGCATTTTATTTATTTTTATTTATTCAATGGAGTATATTTGTTTTTTATAATTATATCATTTTGTGTAAGTTGCATATATTTTTTATACCAATTATCTTGAATGTCAATGCGTAAATATTTTATTTATTTTATTTGTATTCAATAAAATATATAATATTTTTCATTCTTTATTATTATTTTATATATATTAATTCTCCTATAAGAGTTCCTAATTATTATTATTTTTCAGCAAGCCCAGGGCATTGTAGAGTATTCAATTATTGCCGATTGAGCCAACGCCCTACCGAGTTTTTGCTGCTTTCGTTTTGCAGCTAGTTGAATCTTCAATTAAATGACAATTAAACATATCTTGGCGACCCTCAGATCACGCATCCCAATCGCAGCCCCCCGCTGTTAATGTTAATATGCAGGCGGCTGTTAGCAGCGATGCTACGGCTCTGCTGCTGCTGCTGCTGCTGCTGCTGCTATCATTACTGTTGCTGCCTTTGCTGTCGACTGCGGCCAGCAGGAGCAGGTGCAGGTGCAGTGAATGACACAAAAACTAAATAAGGCGCAAAACAAATAGTTTTTGCTATTTGAAAAGTGGCAAACAAAACAAAGTCAAACAACAGCTCATTGAGTAGAGGCACAGGCAACAGCAGCAGAACTGCGAGTTGAGCGCAAGCGAGAAGCAGAGCCAGCAGCAGAGGCAGTGGCAGAGGCAGCGGCAGAGGTAGATATACAGTAGCAGAAGGAAGCGGTTGTTTTTGTTGTTGTTGTTGTTGTTGTTGTGTCTTTTATTTAAACAATTTACAAGAAAGCAACATTCCAGCTGCCTTAAAATGGACAAAAGTTGGCACAACAACTACGAGCAGCACTATGAACGCAGAGGCAGGAGGCAGGCAGAGCGTCGGCAGCGCAGTAGGCAGAGAGACAGAGCACTGAGACGACGCCAGCAGACGACGACGACGACGACGACGACAATGGCAAACGTTGGCGCGACAGCAACATTTTTCTTGGCACCAACACAGACAATGTACACAAGTCGATTGAGTGGAAGGAAGTCGGCAGCAGCAGCAGCAGCAGCAGTGGGAGCAGTAGGAGCAGTAGAACAGCGGGCGGCGGGGGCGAAGCATGAAATAGTGTTGGGAAAGACAATAAACGCGTTTATTGACTTGGCTGCCGCTGCCGCTGCCGGCGCTGCCAAGGAGCAGCTGCTGTGTGGGCAGCAAACGAGCCTAGTGCCTAGTGCCCCTCCCTCTGCTCCTCCCTCTATACTTCTATACTTTTTGTTGTCTCTCGTGCGCTCCTCCGCCTGCGACTGTTACTCATGCGTGAGTATAGCGGTTAACAGTAAACGCTTGCCAACAGAAAATGTTAATTGAATGTAATGTTAATTACGCAGCGGCATTTAACCGATTGATTATGCTGCTATCGGTTCCATTGCAAAGGAATAACAGTGTAGAGAGAGAGAGAGAGAGAGAGAGTGAAACTGTGCGAAATGCCAGTGCGACTCAAACTGTTAGCTGGCGCCTCTGTTAAACGCTATACAATAATAATAGCAATAAATTATACACATTTTGTAGCTTGCAGCCGGGCAAATAAATATTATTATCGCGATGCGTTCGTCAATTCTGCAAAGACTCAACAGCGTTGGCATTTTGAAGGAGCCTTCGCCAACTCCAACGGCCTCTTCCACTGAATTCGCTTCCTTATTCTTTTAAGCCAGCGCCAGACACGCAATGAAGACAACATCTTGAAAAGGGTCAAAACATCAAGCGAAAGGTTTAAGGGATTGCGATGCCGATTGGGATTGGGATTGGGACTGGGATACGATTTCGGACTCGCACTCGGACTCGGCATCGAGATTCAAATGCGAAAAGGTTTTCTTTTCGTCGGCGTTTGCGTTTTTTCGCTTTTCGCTCTTGACTTGGGGGATTGCCTCTCCCCGCCCTCGACCTGGCTCAAAAGTCTTCACAACGAATAATAATAAATAAAAGAATTGAGCCGAGATTTGCGGCACGCGAGATTTATGAGCTGAGACTTTGAAGCGAAAGAAGAAAAAGTTCACACAATTTTGATTAGGAGTCGATAAAGTTGTTTATTTTAGTTAAAAGCAAGCATTCTGGCTTTGATTTGAGATTTATTGAAGAGTTGTGAAAGCAGAAATAATAAATAATAATAATAAAACGCGCCTAACTTTATTTTGTTCTGTAAAGCTGCACTTATGTTAAGCCTATGTTATTTTTTTTTGCTGAATCGCTGCCTGGTCCTGCTAAACTCAACAACAAAGCATTGAGTAATAATATATTTTATTAGTATATTATTAGTTTATAATTACTGAATGACAACAAAGGCAGCTGCTTACAGCGGACTGTTACTCTGCAGCACTTGCTTATGCAAAACTTCTGTTAAGTCTATGTTAACGTTCCTGCAATTGCTTAACCGTTTAACCGTTGATCCGTCTGCGCCTGCTAAGCTTAGTGCAATTAACACCAACAAAAATAGTGGTGGATGAAGGGGCAGCTAAGCTGGCGTTGGGAGGCGTGTCACGCAATATGTTTAACGTAATTAGCAGCTCGGCCGAAGGCTGCCTGCAAAATATTTACGTCGCGTAAAGGCAAGAAACAAGCTGCCGCTTCCCATTCCTATTCCCTATGCCGCTCCCGCTCCGACTCCTTTTCCCATTCCCGACTCGCAATAGGCGCGAGTTGCAGCCAGGCCATGTTGCCTTTTCTAGCAGCAGCAGCAGCAGCAACAGGGACTACAGCCGCGGCAACAGCAACAACATTATACAGTTAGCGAGCCTGTGATTGGCGTCAGCAGACGGCGGCGACGACACCCATTGGGGCACCACAATATGGCGCCACTAATTAGAAATTCTCGGCGCACAAAAAGCGCCTGCACAAATATTTTCACTGCCCCCTGCCCTGCCCCGCCGGCAGGCGACAGGAGACGACGTCGTCGACGACAGGAGAAGCTTCGCGGACTTTTAAGGAAGTGCCAAAGTGACATTAAATAGTTGTCCCCGCATTTCTATGATTCGTCGTGATGCCCTGTAACGGGCACTCCACAGCAGTGGGGTATAAACGGTCAAACAGCCACAGTTTGAGTAGCTGTAGTACAGTTTGAAAGTAACTGCCAGACTGCTCTTTGTGAATTTGCCACCCCGCATTGCAGGGTAGCGGCTAGCCTTGCTAACTGTTTGCTTGCAGTACTTCCCATAAAGCTGACACTCCGATTTCCATAACTGCAATTTGGAAATTAGGTTAGTTTAGGTATTAACTTTTAGTTCCGTTTGAAGCTTAGAGGGTATCTATTTTTTTAAACGCCTTAAACGCTCAGTTTTGATGGTTAAAAATTAAGCTTCGCAGCTTTGTTGTAGTTGTTTTTGGCAGATTCCCAAGCGAATTCAGCTAATTTTTTATTTTTAAATTTAAATTTATTTAAATTATTTTTCAGTATTTAAGGGTAACTAACTTTAATAATGAAACGTATAGTTACAAATTATGATAATAATTTTATTTCATTTAATTTAATTTTGGTGCTATTGTTAAATTATATTTTAGACTGGTTTTCGAGCCAGGATCCATTTTGTTGGGTCATTTTCGGGTCATTTTCGGGAAAAATTAACCTCACTGAAAAATGTATAAGGCATCTGCTGATTTATAATACTTTAGATTGAACTGAGACTTTGATAACTCTTTGGCATTACTTTTTGCACATTGTTAACTTTCAATATATATTTTACTCACTCAAAAATGTTCCGAATATCTACTGATTTACGGGGTTGCCACTGACTTGTTGTATTTTAGTCTGTGCTGATTTTCATTAAATTTTACAGTTTGATAATAACTTTATTGGGTACAATTTTCGGGATATTTTCAAATTCCATTAAGTATTTAATTCATTAAAAAAAAACCAGGGTAGCTTCTTACTACTATTATTTGCTGCTTTTCATGGAACTATTAGAGTGAGCATTTAACTAACCCCTTTTTAAACGACTTACAGGGTAACTACTAAGTTGCTATTATTAAGTTTTTACGAATTCAAACAGTTTAAAATTCAGTTTTAGAGCCACTGTTGAAATTAATTTGAGTTTCTTTTTCTACTTTTAGCCATCAAAAGTTACAGGGTATCTGGCGCAACCTATCCGCTGCTTCTTATAGAACTTACAGTTTGAGCAGCGCGTAAGATGCTTTTGGTGTTGTCGGATTGTCGAATTGTCTGCCACAGTTGCCGTTTTACAGCCCAAAGTAACCCTAAATCTTGCAGAGTGTTGCTTAAATTTCAAGTTCAATACCAAAAACGACAACAACAGCAATATCAACAGTAGCAGCAGCAGCAGCAGCAACAACAACACAGATGATAATGATGACGCTGATAATGATGCTGCAGTGGAACGTGGCGCAGCATGTGGCGCGTTCTAAGAACTTGCAACAGTTGCCGACACGGCCGGCCGACGCTGTTGTTGCTGCCACTTGGCACGAATGTCAACTGCACGAAAATGTTGCTGCTGTTGCTACTGTTGCTGTTGCTGCTGCTTTTGTTGCTGCTGCTGCTGCTGCTGCCGCTGCATGCAATTGCATCATCCTCATCGGGCTGCTGTTCTATTGATCGTTTGGCTGCTGCTGCTGCTGCTGATGCTGTGTTTTTTGGTCCCTGGTGATAGCGTTTGCTCCTTGGTTTGTCAAAGACGGCCAGCAGCTCCTTGTAGTAGTTGTTGCTGCTGTTGCTGTTGCTGTTGCTGCAGCAAAGGTTAACAACATTCGCCTTGGACTACGTTTCGGTTCGTGCGGCATCTTGATGTTGTTTGTTGCTTCCTGATGCCAGTTGCTGCCATCGTTGTTGTTGCTGTTGCTGGTACTGCTGCTGCTGCACTTACTGTCGCTTCTGTTGTTGTTCTTGCTTGCTGTTTGCCTTTTTAATTAGCAACTTTTGGGTACTCTTGGGGCAGCCCAAAAGGCAGCTGATTTTCATTAAGTATGCAGTTTCCACAGTCTCGGCCGCCTCTCGCTGCCCGGCAGTGTCCCCTTGTTCTTGCATTTAATTAAATGCTCATAAGCATGTGAGCCTCTTCGGTACAGCAAACAAAGTCATTGTTGCAGTCCCCTGGGCGATCTCTATGCCAATGTTCTAATGCCCGAAAGGCTTTTCTTTGGCTCCTTCCATTTTTGGTGTGGTTTTTTTTTTAGGGCTGCTTTTGTCTGCCTGCTCTGCGATACTTGCCGGGTAAATGAACCCAAATACTACGTAAGCTCCATGTGTTCGCATATAGCCTTACTGCAGTGAAAGCGCTCTTGGGGGATAGTGACCGTTCAGAAAATAATATACTCTCTGCATGATATCGATATGAAATGAAATTTGTGTTTGAAGCTAAGAAAAACCAGAAAGATTCATTATCTTCGAAGGTAGCACGCATACAGATATTTTCATTCGAAGTATCAAAATTTTGATTTTATGGTATATACATTTTTACAGGATTTAAGTTAAGTTTATTTTTTACAGACTTTCATACGTTTTATGTGATTGTTTTTGATTAATTAAAATTTGTACGGAATCTAAATATAACTAATTATTAAGTTATGTTTTTATGTGTTCATTAATTATTTTTTCAAGATTCCTTACTCATTATAGAGTTAATTTATAGTTTTTCCAATAATTATTTTTTTTTCATTTTTTAAAACTCATTGTAGAATTAATATCTTAATTCAGTGTGTTCATTATTGACTTTTTCGGAAATAGCTAACATTTTCATAATTTACCAAACGTAGTATAAACTTAGATGCAATTTTAGACACAATTTAAAAAAACAGAGTAAAAGTAAGGTGTAATGATCAATCAGTTGTATAGCCCCTATGATATATAGTGGTGTGGTTTCAACTTACTTACAGCATTGTCTTGTCTCTGCCAAACTTTCTTTTTGTGGTCAAACGTAATTAGAACGGTATATATTATTATTATCATATTAAAACTTCCATTTGACATGGGTATTCACCTATTAGAAGTGTCCGTTCGGACAGTTTTTATTACATGGACAAATTGAACTGGCAACTGTGGCGCATAAAAGCCTTCGTACTGAGTCAAATAAGTTCCCCTCAAGTTAGCAAAATGTCAAGAGTTGCCTTTGCTCAATTACCTCGACCCACTTCCCTTGCATCCTGCAGCTCTCTGTGCATTTTCAATATGCCCAGCTGCAGCTTGCGATGTCCTTTTTGCATTTTAGTTGAGGCAATTTCGCCTTTTTCAATTTGTAACTGTTTTTGTACATTTTTCCTTTCCGCTTTTGCTCCGGCTCTGGCTTTGACTCTGGCTCTGGCCATGCTCTTCTGCAATTTTTGCTCTGCTCTGCGCATTTTGCATTCAAATTGCCGCCGCCTGTCAGTCAGCATATGTCCCCCTTCGCCTCTTGGCCTTTACCTCTCATATTTCTACTACTAAATGCACGCACACACACACACACACACAGGGGAAAAGGACTTTCCGCTGCATTGGATCGTTGCGCCCGGCGTGTTGTATAAACTTTTATAATCAAATTAAATTTTATGGCTTATTGCAAAATGCTCGCGTGCAGATCCAATTTCGCCCACCTCTGCCACCCCCCGACAGTCCCTTGCCCGCTTTTTGGTGATTTCGTATTTTCCTCGGGCAACCAAGGCTTTTGGTTAGCTTTGAAATACAAATTGAAAATAGTTTGTTTTCATTGCCGAGTTGCGATTTCGATGTCGATTTCCATGTCGTTTTCAGCTGCAGCTCCATGAAAGTTATACACAAAGTAGATGAAGCTCACATCTAACATAGGAAGTGATATAAAGTCGTGGCTTGAAAGCATCTAAGCTGCGATTTTTCGAACAATTATTAATATGGTAATTGTATGAAATTATTATAATCTTTTTCCAAAATAATATTAATGCTTTTGTTGCCATCCCCAGTCGGACAGTCGCTTTCCCATTTGCCTTAAGCTTTATCTAATACTGCCAGAGTTCCAGCAATCGCGCTAACTTTAGCTAATTTCTGGCTGCAGCCACAAAAGAAACACTTAACATAGTTCTACATTTGAAATTACACAAGTTTCACCATTTTTTCGTTTGATCCAGTTTTTTGCGCTCTGCTGAAAAGGGCTCGAGGCTTGGGGAAAGGAAGCCCAGAGCCCAACAAGCAGCTGGACCAGCCAGTAGTAATGTCTTCAGCTCGCGGGAGAGCGAGAGGGAAAAGAGAGGGGAAGGGAGAGGGGAAGGAAGAGGAAGACCGAGCATCAACTCGCGGCTTCGCAGCTTCCACCCACCAAACGCAACCAGTTAGTGCACTATTTTAGCCTCTTTTGCTGGCCTTTTTGCCAGCTAGTTGGCTGCTTGGCAGCTTTTTTCTAGCCGTATTTAAGGCAAATTAAACAAAATTGCGAGCAATAAAACTTAATGGCTAATTAAATGGGTTGGACTGGGCGTTGGACCTGCGACTGCGACTGGGCTGGACGTGGAACCTATGTAGAGCCCGGCAGCAGGCCCCAGAGAAGATGCGAGCACGCGCGCGAGGCGCATCCTTTTCCTGGGCAGGCCAGTCCAGGCGGCAACTGGCAGCAATTTGGCGAAGCCTTTTGCATAATTCACAAGTAGCACAAGGCAGTAAAAAGTACTACGGGAAATAGTGCAAAAAAATACTGCAAAAAATACTAAAGACAAGGCGAATGGGCGAGTGCGAGCTTCTGCTTCAAGTGGGCGGCAAATTGAGTTTAATGTTTTACAACATGGCAATATTTGCTGCTCGCCCTAATGAAATTATTCAGTTATGGCTCTATTAGCTCTGGCCCCCCCCGGGCAGGTCTCATCCTCTCGACCCCTTCCCATGCATAAATATGCAAATAGCTTGTGCATAATAGATGCCAACAGCATCAACATAAGCAGCAGATGCAACTCGAATGGAAAGTGAATTTTCCAGCTGCACTTTGGCCATAAGCAACTACGGGCTGCGATGACTTTCCAGGAATTTGCCAAATATTTTTGGTGCATTCTAATGGGCTAATGGGGAAAGCAAGTTGGCAAAGATCAGCGTTTTTTTCCAGAAATAGCTGAAATATTATTTAACATAAAAAATAGCTAGCATAAGCCAAAGTAAAGCCTATTTCCTATAGCTGTCATAGATAGTTTTTTATTGTTAGTTTTTAATGTATTGCAACCAAACTTCAATAAATTCGAAATATACTATAAATTTACTTTGTTCTTGTGTGACCTTCAAATACTTTACAAAAACAAAAAAGAACAAAGAAACGTTTTAAAAATAATTATTTGAGAGAAATTAAATTAAAACAAAGTACCATAATTCATAACAATTATCAGACCAAAAATAGGCTTCTATTTAGAATGGAATAAGTATTACCAAAATATTATTAAAATGGTATAACTATGTAAATATATAATTAAGTTACCACAGGAATAATGAGTTGAAGCAACCCTGAGATTAACGCTCTTTGCCTTTGCTCTGTGCAACTTTGTTCCCAGTTAAATATATTATTAAATTATTCGAATCTTACTCAATATTATGCAGATGATTATTGTAGTTTTATAAGCCTTACCTGTAATTATAAAGAACGTAAAATAAATACATTAATGATCGTTTTATTGAATTAAGCATGATTTAATTATTTAATATTAAATATATATACATAATATATATAATTACCAATTTAGCAAATAAATAAAAACTAAAAGCAGTTTGAAGTAAATATATAAAGGGTATATGCAGTGTGTTCCAAAAGCTAAATAACGCTAACCATTCAGCGCGTGAAACGCTTTAATTATGAGACATTTCCAGGTCGAATATTATCTCGTTTCAGTGATCAGAATTGGCACCCTGTATCGTGCGATTTAACACCATTAGATTTCATTTTATGAGGTTATTGAAATCGCAGGTCTATGCCAACAAGCCAATAAGCACGCTTGCGTTAGAGGAGGCAATTCAACGCCATATCAGCGAAATTCAGTCGCATTTATACAAAATCGCAATTAAAATTTTCGACAAAATAGTGTGTGTTTTTCCATACATAACCCTTACATGTGTACTCTTTTATTTAAAAAAAAATTTCTATAAAAAAAGAAACAAAATATATATATTTTTTTTTAATATTAAATTAAATTGTAGTATTTTATATAATTGTATTCTAAATATTAACCATATTTCACGAAAGTATAGTAAAAACCATTTAAGTGTCAAGTTTCCATTTTAATTTTTTTCTATATAAAATAAAAATATATTATTAATATACGAGGGTCGTTCAATAAGTCCTTAGAAAATCCGAGTAAAGAAATCCGAAATCCTATTTTTTGGACGGGATAAAAATGTTGGAAAAACGATTGGCAAAGTGTGTAGAGCTAAAAGGGGACTATGTTGAAAGATAAAAAAAAAATTTTGCAAAAAACAGTGTTTTTATATTTATTACTATTATTTATTTTTTCTAAAGACATATTGAACGACCCACGTATTAAAATATATTCTAGAATGTAATACGTATATTTAAAAAACGTTTATCAGGCCAATGATTAAGATTATAATCCCAGCTCTGATTGCATTACCTTAACAATTGCTCAATTTCTCCAGCTTTCCTGTCACTTAGAGCTTAATTATTATAATACAATTTTAAGCTCGCTTTTCGCATTCAATTAATAATTCAGTTTCAGTTTCATTTGCATTTGCATTTGCCTTTGCATTCTTTGTCGCGGGGCCTTCGCCCGACCGAAAGGGGGTCCCCTCCTTCCGGACTGTCTGCCGCCTCATTATGTCTGCAGCACTTTGTCTACTTAACATTTTGCTGCAACAATTTTGCAACTTTTGCTGCGAAACTTTGTTTGCATTGTTGTTGTTGTTGTTGCTGTTATTGTTGTTGCTTTTGTAATTTTAATTAGCCAGCTGTGTCGCGCGTAGTCCCGTCCTGGCCTGGCCTTATCTCCGGCATGTAGCCTGTAGTCTGCAGCCTGTACCCCGTCGCCCGTTGCCTGTTGCCAACTGTTGGCTGCCTGACTTACGCTCAATTTCTTTTCACTCCCTCCCCCTCTACAGGCAGCTTCCCCTCTACACGTCTTGCTCCGTCCTGTGCTGTCCCTGAGCCTGTGCCCGTGCCTGTCCCTGTTTCTGTTTCTGTCTTGGCAGCCGACTGACCGCCAGATAAGCGCGCAAATTTCCAAATGGACAGCAAAGTGTCGGACAACTGCAGAATGGAGCAGATAGAGGGAGAGAGAGAGGAAGGGGGTTGGAGAGAGGGGGAGAGAGTTCTTGGGCTTGTAATCTGCATAAAAAGATTTCATTCTTCGTACTGCTGCCCCGTCGGCGGCCCATGGGTAATTAGTGCATTTAAACGTCTTTTAGTATTTGGCCAGTTGCTCGCTGGGCCTGGACTTGAGCCTGAGCCTGAGCCTGGGCCTGAGCCTGGGCTGCAGTTTTCCGGGCTATTTTAAGAGTTATGGGCATAGATAAATGGATTAGCCTTGCGACTCTTTGACGGGCAACAAAGTTGCGTTTTTTAGTGCCATACGCAGAACATTTGGAAAACTTATTGCCCAGCCGAGGTCCGTGCTGCCCCCGACCCCGCGATCCCCTGACCGCCTCTTATCTGCTGGCTATCTCAGGCGAACTAAGCGCAAACCGTAGTTAAAGTCAAGATCTGACTGGTAAACGCAGTCAAACGTGCGATAAATTCAAAGCGCACAAAGAAAATAAAAGAAAAAGCAAAAGGGAACAGGGTATACCGGCAAGGGGCTAAGGGAGCGGCAAAAGCACCCGACATGGAAATAAAAGGCACAAATGTTAATTGGTTTGTGTCAATCTCCCAGCGGTCCAGCGGCCGAGCGGCCGAACGGTGAAAGACCCAAAGGCGACTTGGCGGAGAAAGAGGAGTTCGCCCAGAAGCCCCTATAGACCCTCATATAGCTATGAATCTATATATATATCTATATCTATATATACATATATATATATATATATATATATAGGTGTGTATGGACGTCTGTATGTGGCTTTAATGCAGCGGGCAGATGAAGTTGTTTAGTTGGTAAATTGTCTTACACTCGACACGGGTCTAGACGTCGCTCTCGAGTCCCCCGTGCCGCACTCCCCTCGATTGCGTTCTGGACTGTTGCATTTTCGATTGCAATTTTCATTTCAATTCCTGCAAAAAGGCAAAAACAGAACGAAACCGAGCTGCCCGCTGAAAGGGAAATGATAGTTAGGTTCGTTTCGGTTTCGGTTTCGGTTTCGGCCTCGGCTTCGGACCATCATCTTGTCCATTAGAGACTGTTCGGCGGAATCTTCACCTGCCGCCTGACACTCTAATTCAACTTGTGGCTTCTATGATATTCTGACGGAAATGCGCGTGGCATTCTGAGTGGCAATTTCCTGAGCGGGGCCGAAGCAGCTGGCCAGCAGACCGGCCGAAGGGGCACAGATCGGCAGAGCGGAAGAGCGGAAGAGATCAGGCCACAGGTGCAGCGAGACGGCACAGAGCGGACAGCGGACAGAGGAGGCAGAAGAAATGGGCATTAAATGACAACTGCATTTCAGTTGAAATGAGAAACCTTAATGCAATCAGTAGAAAAATTATGATATGCTTTAGATATACAATGCAGTTGATGTGTAGATCACAGCGTTGCCATAATATCAGTGCGATAACGAGAAATGTGGAGACATGTCGAGAGATAGGAAAATAAATCAATGTCTATGATGTTTTGTCAGAAAAACAGAAATGAAGAAACAGAGAGAAATACATAAAATATATATTGCTGGAGATACAGATACACTTGCATCTAAAAGATTAGTATTTAAATGGAAAATGTTTAAAGTCAATCACAATTTCTATAACATTTTCAGCTTTTAATTCTACTTATTACTCTATTTTAATTTAATTTTAAACTAAGTGGACAACTCATGGAATATATCTAAATATGATTTGAAATATTATATGTAATAGACACATTAATTGAAGTTTTATTTGACAGATGCAATATGCTGATTTAGATGCACAAATAAATTTGAAGTTTTAAAGGAATTCACAGATAAATGTATGATATAAGGGGATTAAAAGCATTGCTTTCATTTTACAATATATATTGAAAGCAGGCCTAGGGCAGATGCATACGTATTTAAATGATTAAGTAACCAAGAAGTTAGTTTAGTTATATGAGAAAATACATAAATAATTAACACAATTGACTACAGAAATAAGGATTAAGATCACTCTGAAGTACCTACAACTACCTGAACTTTCTCTCTCCGAAAAACGCGCCTCTGCTTTCGCTTCTGAGATAGTTTTGACGCACTTAGCTTAGCTATTAGTTTTGCCGTTTTGCACCATAAATTATCAGAGAGAACCTCGCACACAATTTGTCATGCGGACTCTGTAGTTCTGGAGGTTTCCCCCGTTCCGTGCCGTCCGTACTTCGTCTCGCTCTCTTGGTCCTTCTACCTGCCAGAGCGGAGCCCAAACATTTGAAAAATGATCAAAAAGCAGAAATGCCGAAAAGCATCGAGGCACCCAAGAGCAAGAGCAAGTCCAAGCACAAGCTGAGGCTGAAGCTGAAGCTGAAGCTCTTCTGCTTTGTTACCTCTTCCCCGGTTGCTCTGTCCGGCTGCCCCGGCCAGTTGCCTCGTTCGGTTGCCAGTTGCCATTTTGGGGCGCAAATCCCTTCAAGTTTTGTTTGATGTCCCTTAACTGCTGCCGCTGCCGCTGCCGCTGCACGTCACCGCACGGTGCGGGTCTCTGCCTCCCCCTCTCCCTCTCTCCCGTTGCTTTGCAACATTGCCGCCTTTGCCTGCAACTTGTACAAATGTCCCGAACTGTCGAAAACGTCTGTTCGAATGTCCCGGCCGCAACTTTTATGGCCAGCGCCAGAGTTGATTGCACTTTGCGTCGAGTTGCAGCCTGCAGTTGACAAAAGTTCTGCTCTGCGCGTCGATGAAGTTGCCGTCGCAGTCCGGACACGAGTAATTAACACCCACGTGAACAGATAGGGTTGAGCATGCAGCGGAGGGGGGGTGCACTACACGAGGGTTGCCACTTGCCACTTGCCAGTTGGCAGTTGTTCTACCGGGCCAAGTGTGACTGGCATCTGCAGTTTCATTTACATGTAACAAAGTTGCTCAAGTTTTGAATATTTTATCGAATATGCAAGCCAACGATGGCAGCGTGACACGAGTGAGCCATCAGTCATCGGCTTGGCTCGCTACTACAGCTACACATCCTATACTTTTACTTGTGAATAAATTCTTTGATCTGTTAGGTATATTCTATATATAGGAAGATCTTCTATACAATTATATATTATAGTTGACATCGTGACACAATTGTGTGCACGCATGCCCTTGTAACTCATACTTGACACACACATGTCTATCATATTTATTATAACTACATATAACTTTCGATTTCCTGCTGCATTAGATTGCAATAATATTCGAAAAGAGTGCACGATCGCCGCGTGACACGACTAAGGCACGATTAAGTCAAAAGCTTCAAACTGACAACTCCGTTTTCTAATAGTTCTTATTTTTATCGAAATTACTTAAAATTTGTTCTATCATGTCCACAAAATATATCTCTCTATCATGACTATAAAAAATATTTTACAATAGTTTTGACGATATAAGTAAGGCACAAGTTGTCATAAACTACGATCTTACAACCCCATTTGCTCTAATCTTTATCTCTTACATATATGGTATAATAAATTTAATAAATGATGATGTGATATTAGTGATCCAATCTCTCAACTTAATTTGCGAAATATATCTCTATCATTCCAATAATATATACCCCTTGAAATATTATAGTACAGATTTGCCATATGTATCTCTATCACATCAATAAAATATTTTCTTCAAAATATTATAATATATTTGAAACGAAGCTGATATCGTGCCACGATACTGAAATCTATCATATCTAAATCGATGCTATAATAAATAACCGCAATCAATGGCAAAAATGTTTGTCTAATAACTCTTCCAGCCTGCCACACTCTGTGGCAGTGTCTCAGCTTCGGCCTCATCTCAAACTGAAGCGTCAAGTGCCTGCAGGCAGAAGCCAGTGCCAATGCTAAGCCAATGCCAGATCTGCAGCTCAGCCCAGCTCAGCTCGGGCTCAGACTCCGACTCAGTCGTTCGGCTGCACAGGCTTGCCCCCTGTTGCTGCCACTGCAACAGCAGCAGCATCAGCAGCAGCATCAGCAGCAGCCGACGTCAAGTGTGTGGTCTACGGATGCACTGCAGAGCGACAGTCGCTGATACGCACACTTCACATTGAATTTCCATTTGTTGCACGACCCCCGCGAGAGCCACAGCCTCAGAGCCGGGAGGAGAGCTGCAAAGTGACCAAGCTACTTCGAGCTGCACGTTGCACGTTGCACGTTGCGCGCTGCAAGTTGCGAGTTGCGCGCAGCAGCATCACATCGTTTCCCTTGATTTCCATCGATTTTCTAGACACTTTGATTGTTTTATTGTTGCATTAAGTGGCCGCCAGGGCTGACTGGCGGACAGACAGACAGACAGACAGACGGACAGAGAGCTGGTGAGGCGGACAGGCAAACTGCTGCCTCTCGCGAGCAACCACAAAAATGCAATTGACACTTTGGTGTGAAGTGCTTGGCCAATGCTCGCAGAATCGACTGAGAGCTGCGGGTTGCGAGCTGCGAGTTGCGAGCTCTAAGCCACTAGCCTCTTCCAGACATCTACCATTCTACGCTCTACGCTCGAGAGGCTCTGCCTGATTTCTGTTTAATAGATACATTTGCATCTTTCGCCCAGGCCGGCTCGGCCCGTCCTCGAGTTGGCTATGCAGGCATTTTTCTAGCTGGTTGCCTGCGCCGCTTGAGTGGAAAATTGTTTTCGGGTAATTTTGTGCGTGATAAAAGGCCTGCGAGCATGAGACAGAGAGAGAGAGAGAGAGAGAGAGAGAGAGGGGGGTGGGGGAAAGGGGGGATGGCAAGTGTAAAGTGAGGCAGCCTACGAATGCTGTGGGTAGTCGTTGCGCCTAATGGCACGGGGAAGCGACGGAAGGGAACGGTTAGCATGTTGGCGCGAGGTGCCAAACATTAGGCCCTAAAACGTTTTCAGTTAGTACGTAATATGCTTTTAAGTACGATTGGGGAGGGGGATCCACCAATTGCACCCGCTCAGCTGAATCCTTGCTGCGGTATAACTGTATCGCTTGCTCTGTCTTTATCACTCTAAAGGCATATGACCCAATAAAGTTTATGCATACGAGGTGTGTTCAAAAAGTAAGGTGACTTTTCAAATTTCGCGGGCAACATATTTTCGATTATCGATTTTTTTGTTTTGTTATATTGGTACACTCTTCCCTAACATCTGTACCAAGTTTCAATGGAACATCCTCTTTTGTTTGTTTGTGAGAGGCGTAAAGTTACAAGTTATTTTGCGAGCTCGGCGATTTTTTGCTATCGAAAAATATGGATCAAAGGATTTGCATCAAATTTTGTGTAAAAAATAAAATTAAGTGCTCTGAAACACTTGAAATGTTGACAGTGGCATACGGTGAAACTGTTCTGAGTAAAAAAAATGTGTACAAGTGGTACAAACTCTTCCAAGATGGCCGGGAAGATGCCAATGACCAGCCTCGCTCTGGACGCCCAAGCACGTCAACAACTGATGAAAACGTTCAAGCAGTGACGAAAATTGTTTTGGAAAATCGTCGAATCACTATCAGAGAAGTTGCTGAAGATGTCGGTATATCGCTTGGCTCGTGCCATGAAATTTTTTCAAACGTTTTGGGTATGAGTCGTGTGTCAGCGAAGTTTGTTCCGAAATTGCTGAATTTTGACCAAAAGAACCGTCGCATGAGCATCGCTCAAGAGCTGTTGAATGACGTCAACGACGACCCAGATTTACTCAAAAGGGTCATTTGGCCCCATGTGACTTTTTCTTGTTCCCAAAACTGAAGAGACCTATGAAAGGACGGAGATTTGCAACGATTGAAGAGATAAAGACTGCATCGCTGCAAGAGCTCAAGGCTATACCGAAAAGTGCTTATGGGAAGTGCTTTGAGGATTGGAAAAACCGTTGGCATAAGTGTATTGTATCTGAGGGGGATTACTTTGAAGGGGACAACATAAATATTGATAAATAAATTAATAGTTTTTCTTGAAAATACAAAGTCACCTTACTTTTTGAACACACCTCGTATATACCATACATATTTCTATTTATTATGTATAAAAAATAATATGTAATGTCTATTATATTATATATTTTATATCATATTATATATTATTAATTATATATTACTGGTAAGCATGAATATCCGAATCGATCTAGCCATGTCCGTCTGTCGTCAAGATGCATAAAAATATACACCCTACCCCTGCTTTACACGGAAAGTTTTTTTTTTTTAAATCAAAAGACAATTAAATTAAGCAAACAAGGAAATAAACGAGTGGAGAAAGATAAACGTTTGAAAAAAACTTCTTATGTATATGGTATACACGAACTCTCCTGCCAAGTTTGGTATCTCTAGCTTTTGTAATAGCTGAAATCTATGTCTTCATACAGACTGACAGACAGACGGACAGACAAACGGGCATGACCAAATCGACTCGGCTACTGATGCTGAAGAGAATATACTTTGTATGGTTACCATTCCCTTCTGCCCGTTAAAAACATTTTCTCAAATTTAATATACAGTTCTTACCCATTTCTAAAGGGAAAGTGGAATAAAAAACTACATTTAACTGTTTACGTTCACGTTTAACTGTTTTAACTGTTTCCAATTAAATTTAAAACAAATTGTAAATTAATATTATTGCAATTTTTTCTAACAGAACGGAAATAACTGGAACATTTGCCCTTTAAATTCAGAAAAGCTAATAGGCAAAAAAAGAGGTTATCAAAAATATCAGTTTGTATGTAATTAAATAATGTACATTAATAATGTCTAAGCTCAGAAAACATAATCTCTCAGTACAAAAAAAAAAAACTAAAACAAAATGCAACAATTACAACCTTTTATTGTATAAACTACTATATCTACTTCCATACCAACTACTATATATACTACAATACAGTTATTCAGTATATCTCCCACTATACCTTCTACTATAACTACTAAATCTACTACTATATCTCCTAAGATATATATTACTATACGTAGCACCATACCTACAGCTCTACCTTCATCTACGTCTACTACTTAATCTAACTACTACTAGTTTGCCTATTATTTTTTTTACATACATACGACATACGATACGGCGTACGACATACGCTGTGAACTATAGGCAGAATTTGCGAAATCAATCGCAAGACTCTGCAGCACCATAGATAACGCTTCTTGCTAGTTATCTCACTAAGTACAGCTACATGCTTCGAATTCAATCTGTATCTGCAGCTGTAGTTGTAGTTGTGGCTATATCTGCATCTGAATCTATAACTGATTCGCTGTCTGTTTCTGCGACTGCATGCGCCTGTCGAGCAAACACACTCCCGGCCAGAACTGTCAATGCCAATAAGAGAACGCATTTGTACAGGCATACGCATACCCATACCCATACCCATACCCATACACACATACACACATACATCTGCCTATGTGTATCTGTGCGTAGGTGTGCGTGTGTGTTTGTGTGTCTTTTTGCTGCATGCGCCAAATGCCAAATGATTGGCAATGCGCTGCGTCTGTGCAGGATGCAACTGCCGCCACTATGCAAACAATGCAACGGCACACGCAGCCAACGCTGCCTTGGGCCAGTCTCCCACTCCCCCTCCACCTCTTATCTCCTCCCCTATCTGATGGCAACATTTGTGCACTGACCCCTTCCTGCCCCTACCCATCTGTGGCGTTATGATGCGAGTCTGGCGATGCGCGCGCTGTCCTTTTGATGCTGTGGCTTAAACCGATTCACTGTTTGCGATTGCCGCCACAGGAACAACAACAACAGCAACTACAGGACAGACAAGCAGGCAGACAGACGTGGCAAGCTACAGGCAGGCAGGCAAGCAGACAGACGAGCGCTGCGACGTGCTGCGATAATTGCCACAAGATTTGCCTTTTGCAACATGAATAATTTCGCACGCAAATTATTTTTAATATTAACGCCAGTCGAAGGCCCACAGCCTCAGGCCCGGCCGCGGTCAATGGCGGGAAGGGGGGCTAAAGTGCAGCACGAATTTAATTTTTACCTTACGGTTTACAGTTTACGGCTTACAGTTTGGCACAGCTTCGGCTGACAGTTCAAAGCAGTGGGAGGACAGTGGACAGGCTGGTGGAGTGGAGTGGAGGGATAGGTCGGTAGCTGCCACTGTGTAATGCGATATGTGAAATGGGCCAGGATGAAGGCAAGTCTCGACTGCAACCGGGCAAACTGTCGAATGGTTTTTCTTCGTTTTGTTGTTGTTGTTGTTGTTGTTGTTGTTGTTGCTTTGCTGATGATTGTTTTGCGGTTGCCTGCCGCCAGCCGAGATGAGTTGCCATAAGATGAGCTGCAAGCTCGAGACTGCGAGGTGTCAATGGGTCAAGCTGATTGCGCAAATCAGTGCACAGAAACAGATACTGAGACAGGGACTGAGACAGAAGCAGTGCCAACGAACAACGAACAAGCCGCAGCCCCAGTTCCAATTGCAGTTGCAGATATGAAGAAAAACGTGTTAATGCCAAAAAAAAAAAAAAATTCTTCAGCCCACCGAAGTTTCCATACCCTTACAAATTCTTGCGTAAATTGGCAGTACTATAAATGACATCTGTGCCAAATTTGATGTCAATGTCGTTATCAGTAGTATTTTTACGCGTGTGTTTACCAAACGACCAAAAGTGCATTTTTCGATTTTTACAATGTCTGATGTCACTACAGTCATGCTTCTTGACCATTTCGCCAAAGAAACCACCGTATTTGCCTGATTTGGCATCATATGGCTTAACTGACATAAATGTATTTTATAGGGAGAGGATTACTGTAAAAAGTATTTAGAAGAATATTTTAGAAGAATATATACATATTTTTAATTTTACAAGCAAATTATTATTTGTATTTACGAGGTACGTCCGGCAAGTATCCGACCTGATTTTAAATCTTGGTATACAAAATCTACAAAATCTACAGTTTGGGAAATTTTACGACTAACGCTGGCGCCGAGAAATAATTGCAGGTCGGACTTTTCGGACCTTCCCGTACATACTTTGATTCACCTAGCAAACGTAGCTAATGTTTGAAAGATTTCGGAATATTATATTATATTTTATTATGGTCTTCAGAAGTGGAGTAAAAGTGGAGAATATATATATATATACGATCTTTACATGCGTATATACTAAATCAGTTTGAGTAATAAGTCTTGAATGAGACTATTATATATTACCTTCTAAGTGCAGGGTATAAAATAAGATGTCAATCCTGTTTGCTTAATAGAGCACATTTATAGAACTCAACTTTATTTCTAGTTGGGGAAAACAGAATCGATTTCTTAAATATTTTTTTGGTAGTTCCAAACACACTTACCAATGATATGCCTAATTATAATGCACCCCAAGAATTTCATGCTGTGCCTACCAACTATAGCGATTGGATTGGAAGTGCGCTCTATGCGCCAGATATGCACAGTTTTATCTATCGATTTCAATCTACTTTCTTAGTGCAAGGTAAAGCAGGAAACGCAGCCTTGCAGCTGCGAGGCAGGCGAATAATTCATGCTGCGATGTGGGGCTAATTCAATTTAGTGGCCAAGTCTATGGGCCACTTTAACAGCCAGTTAAGAGCGGGGGTTGCCCACACATGCCAGGCGACTGGCTAGAGGGGGAGGCGAGGCGGGAGTGCATAGGCAGCGTGGTAAGGGCCAATAAAAGTCAGGGATACTCGCATAATCATAAAACACAAAACTCAATTACAACATTTGATGCTCAAGGCCACAAATAAGCCAAGTTACGATGCGTCAACAAAAAGAGAGTGTGCAACAGAGAGAGAGAGAGAGAGATGGAGAGACACGGAGGAAGAGAGAGAGGAGTAGAAGCTGGAGTAATGCATTGCTTTATTACCGCGAAAGTGAGACGAGGACTCGCGCTCTACAGTCTACAATCTGCAGGCTACAGACCTCCGCTTGCATCGGCATCGGCATCGGCATCTGCATCTCCGGCCCGTCTGCAGTCTGCAGTCTGCATAATTATGCGCTGCAACGCCCTCTGTCAGCGAGTGCCGTCGCAGCTGACACGTCTGCCCAGTCAGCAGATCCAGTCGGTCGGCAGGTCTGCCTGCTCGACGTATCCTTGGCGGCGTGCTTTTAGTGCTAGGCAGTCTTGTCAGCAGGATTAAGCAATTTTCAGCTTGGCTTGCGCTTTTCGCCCGTTTGCGCTGCCTGTTCGCGCCACGTCGTCATGGCAGCGTCGCTGGCTGCAGCCTTGCCCCCTGCCTGCCAGACACACACTCTCTCTCTCTCTCTCTCTCTCTCTCTTCAATCGACCCACTGCCCACGGTGACAAAAAAGACCCTCCTAAAATTTTGCGATGCGTTAAATTTTGTTAATTTAAGCCCAGGCCTGAGCCCAGGCCAAAACTGAGGCTCAGACTGCGGCTGCGACTGCGGATACGACTGCGGCTATAGCTGTGCCCGATCCACCTACTTCTGCCGCTGCGCAGAGGTGTTAATGCGCGTTGCAACGTGTTGCATCTTTATTAATTTCGAGTTCTCTTCTTCATGCTGCGTGCGTGTGTGCGGCATCTGCAGGCTGAGTGTAAACTGAGTGTGAAAAGGTTTCGCTTTGTTAATGTCTGTCGGCAGTTTCCGCAACGTATGGCAAGGAGAGTCACACGGTGTATCTTTTAGATTGTATTCTTGATTCACAATAAACTGTCCTTACGTTTTATGAGTGCTCTTCCTTTGCACTCACTGTCTCTGTCTTACTCGCTATCTCCATTTCCTGCTCGTTATTCCTATAAGCATAGTATTAGTGTTTTACAGTAATCAGTTCTCACACTCTATAAGTTCTCCAACTTTATTCCTCTTTCTTTCAATTATAAGAGATTTCTTATTATATCTTCACCCTTTTTTCGTTTACCTTACACTCTATTTATGAAGCCTCTTCTCTGTCCTGTTACACGGTAATCAATAAATGATTTCCCATATGTATCGTACTCTTTATCTCTGCCTTACTCTCCATCACTCTCTCTGTCTTATTATCTAACTCCCTTTCTCTGCTATACTCTCGATATACGTATTTTATCTTTTTCACTCTTTCTGTAATATAATAAATTGTAATCAGTACTGTTTTACTATATCCAATGCTCTATAAATTCGTTGCTTTGCCTTCACTTTCCTTTACGGCTATAGGATATCTCTGAAGAGTCTGTCCTTAATTTTAACATATATAGCCTCTTTCTCTCTATGCTTGCCTTACTTTCTATCATATATATACTCAGTACTGTTTAACTATATCCATTGCTCTATGATTTACTTACCTTTTTCTTCCAATTCTTCCAATTTCCTTTTTCTTATAGAATATCTCTATTGTAATCTATCACTCCTGTTCCCAAAAAATCTGTCCATAGTTTTTCAGATTTCTCAGCCTTGTTCCAATTTCTTACTCTTGAAAGGCTTATCCCTTTCTGTATCCCTTTTTCTCTTTTACTCTCTTTGTGGATGCTTTATCACTTACTTTTCAACAATAATTATTTCTTCATTCCTTTTATAATTTAATACTTTACTTTCTCGACTCCTCTTTCATTCTTTATAAGAAACATGAGCATTGATAAAGTACTAACTTGCTCTTCTTTCAACGATTTCCGCTCATCACATCAGTTCCCTCTCTACTGAACACTTCCTTGCTATGATTTCTCCAGCAACTACTCTATTTCTCTCGCTCTCTATCTTCCTTGCTGTTTACCCCGTTCTCTCTTCCTTTCTATTGCTTTTTTTATGATCCTGCCTTGCCATTTTCATTTCTTCTCAATTATCATCACACTAAACCGAGCTCATCATCAGCTTGTGCCAAGTGCTGCACCTCTCTACCGGGCTTAACCCCATTCACAGACTCCGCGGCCAAAACAAACCCAATTCGTTTGGGTCTAACTAATCAGTTGTCATGTCTGCACTTCTTAACGCCTGCCTGCCGGGGCAAGGCAGATGCAGAGGCAGTGGAAGAGGGGGATGGGCCCCCAATGCGCTCTGCCGACTGCACTTTCAAATCCAATTAAGAGTGTGAACTTGCGTCGCGCTGGAAATTAACAGATAGATAAACAACTGCAACAACAACAAACTGACAATGTCACATTAAATGCGAAACAAAGCGAAACGCTGCAACAGTAGCAGTCCGAGAGAGAGAGAGTGAGAGAGAGAGAGGGAGAGAAAGGTAGATAAAGAGAGAGAGAGAGAGAGGGAGAAGAAGAGCGGGCCAAGCCCAGCTGCACTTTAGTGTCAACTGCAGCCAAGCCGAAGCTGAAGTCACAGCCTGAGCCTGAGCCTGAGCTTGGCCCACGATCCGAAGGCTACGCCTCATTACGAGAAGAACTGCTTCTGGTTACTTGGTCCTAACTTCGGCGGACCTAGGCCTGGCTCAAGCTCGGGCTCGGGTGACGGCACAGCAGCTGCAATTATCGCATTGCCAAATGGTCACGGACCACGAAATCTCAACTTTCAGATATGCCAGAACCCGCGCTGGCAACGTTGCACTCTATGACTTCATAATACCTCTCCTCTCCTATTTTTTGCGTTCCTGTTTCTGTTTTATTTGTCGTTTTCTGTTCTTGCTTTCTGTTTTGTTTTTCTGCCTCCACCTTGTGTGTGTGTCATAATTCTCGCCCGGTTGACATTTATGATGTGTGTGCCCAGGCCTGATTCTCGACCCAAGTCAACCCAACGCGACTCTACTCGACTCGACTCGACTGGCTGGCGCGATTGCGCTCCCAGATAAAGCACAATGAGAATGAAGTCATGTCTTGACTTGCCAATGGGTTCTCCGCTTTGCTTCGCTTGCCAACCAAATTGGACATGCAGCAAGTGCGAAATAATTAGCGAAAGCCGCGACTTTTTATGGCCTTTAATGTGTCTCGTCTGGGCGTTGGGTTCGCTGATTAATTGCAATTGCAAAACAGAAATAGAGCGAGTTCTGAGTTCGACTTTGACACGGTGTGTGAAATCAAATCGAGAACGAAACTATCGCATTATATCGTTTCTAAATTTCATAAATTTTTATATTGCGTTTTTCGAAAAGGTGCAGGTCAGCAGACTGTCATATTGTCGTATTATCGAAATTTATATGGGAATCATTTTTTATGAAGACCTTTAAAATCCGTGGGAACTGAATTACCCCTTTACTCAATTTACTTAACTGTCAGTATTGAAATTTCTTAGAAGCAAATGCGAACAGGAAACTGCCTTGAAATAGTAATTATACGCGCAAAATTCACAAAATTGAAACCAATAAATTCGAGGTCTTTCAATATCAGAAAGAACAGATAGAAATGAGATTACATAAGAAGAAATTTCATATAAAAACTATATGGCACGATATAACCTAAACAGTTTCTTTAATTTAATTACCTTTGAATTTAGAACTTTAGAAAATTCAAATCTGATAGGAAAACATAAAGATATTTTATAATTTTCATATTCGTTGTAATATGCAATACTTTAGACTTTTAAAGTCACAAAGAGAACTGCTTCCACAAGAGGAGCTCACATTTGAGATTAAATAATCAATGAAGTAATTTCAAAATTTATCAACTTCACTTAAATAAAATAAAATTTAAGAATATTTAATTTTGACTGCTAAGGAAATCCTTTTTCAAGATTTTTCAGGATTTTCTGTTAAATACCATATTCTTCTCTACTGTGATAGAGTTTTCAAATAAACTAGCACATTTTATTGGACATCCAATATTTGTTTATTATGCAAAAAGAAGAAACCCGATTTTACATCTCAAAAATGGATTTCGAATCTATTTTTCGATGAATTTTTTTCAAGCAAATTGTGCTCAACTCTGAGGTTTGTTTGACTGTAATTTCAGATGCTTGAATATGCCGACAAGTGTTTACCCCCAACTCGACAATTGCATACAATCTATCAATATATCAATTCACATATGACGTGGGAGCAGAAAGCGGACAAACGGACAAATTCATATTTCGCCAGTAAATCGGTTGAGTGGAGAGCAAATGGACTTTGGCTGCGGAAGGAAGAAAGCAAGGCAAAAAGGAACAGCAATTCCATATCAGAGCATATACTTCATTTCATTCAGATATTCTCCTTCTGCCTTCCGCTGCGACTGCTGCCAGTTTCGCAATTACTTTGCAGAGTCTCGAGATTATTTTGCATATTTGCAGAGCAGACGGGAGAGAAATGCTTTACAGATAGACAGACAGCTGCAACAAATCAAATCGCAGCGAATCGAGACGAATCGAATCGAATCGAATGGAATGGAATCAGTCAACCAGTCAGTCAGTCAATCAGTTTGCCCTTTGACCCACGGTCGAACGCGGTCGAACACGGTCGAACGAAAGTGTTCGCTGGCGGAGGCGGAGTAGGATGCTGCATTTTCTGGCTCATCGATTGTCAAATTAAATGCCATTTAAAATCAATCAAATCAACTGTGAATTTGACAGCGTTTTGTGGTTCCGTTCGCTCTGCTTGTGGCTGCCAATTGGAATTGCCGTCGTAGCCACTGCTTTGTGGCTTGGCTAACGGTTCAGCTATCGATTGCGATTAATTTATTGCATCGATTGAAGTGTGTCTGGTCGAGGGATTAGCAGTGAGCCCGAGCCAAGTAAACACACACACTTCGTGATAACTTTGTTCCTCCAACTATCGTTCTCTCTCTCTCCCTCTCTCTCTGTCTCTCTCTCTCTCTCGCTCGTTTCCTCCAAACAGTCGACACTTTTTATTTGGCAGACAATTGGAAAACCGCAAACAACAAAATTAGCAGCAAAATCTAATCAAAAGACCCCGAGGCGCCAACCGCAGCAACAACAACAATAACAGCGGGGTAATAGCAAACAGTACGACACGAAATTACATAGAAACCCACTGTGAACACAGATACACACACACTCGCAAAACGAGCTGCTAGACCCGAAAATCGAATTGAAAATTAATTTGAAATTAATTTCAAATGCACAAAAGCGAAACATTTTTCGCAATGTTCGTGACACACTCACACAAACAGGCGCATGTGTGTGTGCGTGTGTGTGTGCAGGGGAAATGACGATGTTAACCAGAAAATGTCTGCAGCACTTGTAATCAAACAAACTGACAAGGCTGTCAATCCAAAATTGTTGCTAACTGCACAAATTAATAGTAGAACGATTTACCAAACTAATATGCGAATATTGAATACACTTCCAAGCTTACAAAAACATATGCGTTCTTTGCTACACACAACAGGAATGTGAACACAAAATGCTTTCCGATTTTTAATTAAATATTCCGTTGCATACTTGCAGGCGCTGCAATAAAAGAAAAGCTGCGCGGCTCTCGCAGTTGTTATCAGTTTATGTACGCGCTTAAAAGTATGCAACATAAATGTAAAATTTGTATCTTTGGAATTATTCAGCATTTATTTAAGTTATTTATCTATTTATTGTATGGCTTTATTTATATATTTATATGCTTATTTATTTTATGATTCTTGTCTTGATTTTTTATTTATATGCTTATGTGTCTATTTATGAGTGCATTTATATGTTTATATGTATATTATATACTCATTTGTTTGTTAACTTAATTATTTTTTCTGTGATTTACTATATTTAATTTTTAAAAACGATTTAATGTAATTTTAATTGATTATTACGGAATTATTTAAAATATTTTATTTAATGACTTTTTTAATTGATTGATTTAATTGATTATTATTATTTTATTATTTATTTACTGAATTATTCAACATTTTTTTATTTTATGACATTTTATAAAATTATTATGGATTAATATTGTTTTTGAAAATTATTTTTTTATCTTAATTTATAATAATTATGTATTATCTGATTATACCTACACTGAATTTTTAATTAAATACTTGTTTAATAAAATTATTTATTAAATTTATATTATTTATCTCTTATTTATTTTATTTTTTTTTAATTATCTATTATTTAATTTAAATGTTTTTCTATCTTTTTATGTAATTTAAAAAAAAAATACTATTTTTATGACTAACCACATTTCATCATAGTTTATTCTATTTGTGCACACATCTTTTATGCAATTTATAGAACTCTCAAAGAGATTCTAGCAGCACTGAACTGCTCACTCATGCACACACACACTCACAAATACGCGCAGACTCCGCAGTGAGTGCCAATAGACTTGCAGGCTGCGCCAACTGCCTGCCATGCATTTTCATTAGCTCCGTGTGGAGCGGCAAATGTGCACCTCGAACCCGAGGCCCGACCCAATCCAAGTCCGAACCAGCAGCAGAGCCCAACTCGAACTCTCGAGTCCGCACCACAGACGCCTGAGTGAACGCCATGTGCCCAAAAGCAATTATGCCAAGCGCTGTCCCTCAGGCGGGCTGCAGCTGGGAGAGGGACGAGCATAGGGATGGGGGGGAGGGAGTCAGTGCTTGTCAGTCATTCAGTCAGTTGGTCATTATGGCTCAAAATCCAATTTCAAAGTGTTGAGTGCACTGACTGAGTGAGCAGAGCGAGCATTGAACGGAGCACAGAGGAGCCACTTGGCTGGCGCTGACAAGCTCAACGTGGAGGTGGCGCGGAGGGGGCAAGAAACGGGAAGGCAGCAGTGGCAGTGGCTCCGGTTGAGTGGTAACAGTTTGCGGATTACCATGATCTAAGTAAGGTTCATGGTTGCGCGGATTTGGGATTCAAATGGAGGACGCAGCTAATTATAACGCGCACACTATCTACTATGATATCTGGCCGCCACGCATTGACGTTGCACATACTGCTTATAAGCTCTTATCGGGAAAACGCCGGTATCAAAGCGAAAGCCATATGGACAGAGAAATGCTCATAAAGCACAGACAAATTTGTTGACAACTGATAAGAGGCGAAAAAATCAATCGATTCATTGCAGTGTAGTGCGTTCATAAAGAGCGAGAGGAAGGCCAAGCGCTTGGGAGGCAGCCGAGTGTAATTACGAAATTCAACGTAGCGTGGAAAAAAATCGGTACCACTTTTTATGACCACGGAATTCCAGAATAATCTGAAACAGAGCTTTAATTGCATTTTTGTGGGCGTGAAAAAACACGAAAGTAAAATCTACTGAAATCGCCAGAGTATGAGTAAGCGAACAGTCAACGCCAAAAGCAATGGACAATGAACCATAAATAGCACGAAAACCCTATCAATACGGTGGGACAAGAGGTAGTTCCAGCGATAAGAGCACCCGAAGCAACTAAAAACAACATTAACTATCAATTATCGATTAGAGGCGATTCGCATGTATTCACCGTATTTCGATACAGATTGAAGCGTATATATATTCTCGTTCAGCGAAAGAAGTACACGGGGAGATCTTATAAATTCCATAAAAACTATATATATTCTTATAAATTTTATATATTCTTAAGAGCAGACGAAATGAGTTAGCTATATTTGTCTGTTAAATTTATTGCAATAATATTTAATACAGAGTACATAAATATATCTTCTCGTTCAGTCTCAACAGATGTGTTGATTTATATATATTTTTGTTCATAGAGATGTTGCAGTATACTCGAACATACAAGTTGATTAAGTTTATTCTCTTAAACATTTGTATTTATTTCGAAAAATATTGGAAAGACGACGCTAAGGAAAGATCATATGAGTTATATATTATATGTTCCATATACCCTAAAACAGTACGATGCTTCTCACACTGTGCCACCTGTGCTGCACGGCGTGCTGTGAAATGCAAATTGCAATTCAGTCTACGGCAAAGTTGCGTAATTTCTGCCTTGCAGACGATGATAACCAAAACCCCCGAGCGAATCCCGCACCGAATTGAATCGCACCATTTGCAAATGCATTTTGGTATGCAAATTCCTCTTGGAGCTCATGTCGCTCTCACACCAGACACCGCTCCCGGCCGGGCAGGTGCCAATATTTGTCAGTTTTTTGTTTAATTAAAACATTTTGCCAATATTTTAAAAGACCCCTTCCCCTCCCCGTCCACCACCCGCGGGAGCCCTCGTGCCACTAGCCTGTGGTTACGGTAGGTTCTGCTTTTATTTTCATAGACAATATGCAAATGAGTCGATTCGTTTGCGCAGGTAACGCAAATCCAATACACATGAAATATTTAAGCCAAACAATTATGCGAGAGCGAGACGGGGATACACACGCAAACAGCGACGCCGCACACACACCCAATCAAACTGTGTACATATTTACTCTACTCGTCCGTCTCTCTGTCCCTTTCTCGTGCAATTTACATTTTTGGGTAACGCAATTTTCGGGGTTTTCTAGGGTTTCGGGTGTTCAGGAGAGCTTTTCGCTGTGCGCATTTAAATGAAAATAATTTGCACTATATGCTAAAATTCATTTCTCCATATTTGATACTGTAATACGAGCTCTGCGAAACCATATTTCATCCGTTCGGTTTTACATTTGAATTAAATGTAAAATGCATATTTTTCGGCACTCCGCAATATTACAATAATCGATGCTAGTGATGGACGTTTTGTTTTAATATTTTTTGGTTTCAATTCAAAAAAAATTGTTTTGAATAGAAACAGGATTGTGCAATACCCTTCATAGTCCTCGAGGTGCTTACATAAGTTTCAATATTGAATATTCAAGTTGTATATGCAATCAAATAAAATTATTTGGAATTTTTTTCGACGTTCGGAATAACTCCACTATATTAATATCCTAAACAGTGCAAAAACGTTTGCAATTTCAATCAAGGTAATCAAGGCTAGTTAGTCGAGTTATTTAAATAAATTTAAGTGTTTTTTATAACCATAAAAGTGGAGAGAATTCTGAGTTAAATTTAAAAATTGCAAAAATCAAAGAAATCTATTTTACAAAAACTCCAAATACTTATCATAATCCTCGTAAATGTGCTAATAGAAATCGTTTTCAATAAAACTATCAGTACTCTTTATGCTACTCAAAAAAATCGATATGAATTTCAAAACATCTATGGTAAAAGGAATACCACTTAAAGCAAACATATTTTGGGAATAAAGAGTTACTAGCATTGCAATTGCATTCACACTTACCAAAAAGCTGACAGCCGACCACTAATAACTGCAGTCAACTACCCAAACAAAGCTATTGTCAAAAATCAGGGCAACGCTTCAGTCTCTGTCCATAAAGTCCATTAGTGGTACATTTTGCAAGCGAAATGCAAACAGCGGGAGGAAGCTTAAAATTGCGGTCAACGGGGAGGCAGGATGAGAGAAAGAGCGGGAAACAGGAGACATGGGCGGGGGTATGGCTAGTGAGCAATAATTGGATGCGTCGGACGGTCGGTTTATAGACGTGGCTTGTCAAAAATCAACTTAACAAGTTGCCCGGAAGGGCGAGGCGAACGCAGTCGGATGGACTCCTCTCCCTCTCACTTTTCCTCTGTGGTGCCTTCCCCGATCTCGCTTGGTCTGGCCATTTGCGGTGAATTCGCAATTGAATGCCAAACCGTTGGGAGATGTTTGGTCGCACATTAGCAGCAAACGAGGCGAAATTGCGAAACAAAATTATCTAGAAATTGGCACAGGCCTGGCGGCGTCAGTACTGGGAATTTAGTTTTACGTATATTTTTGGCAACTCTATGAGTAATGCGAGAGCTATTTGAAACTCAATTGCAGAGAAATGTGTAAGAATTTAAAAATTGTAAACTTAAAACGAGATTGATCTCAGGACCTCAGGTCAATGTTTTTAGCAGAGCTGAATTTCTTCAGCTAATCAAAGAGAGACCAAAAACCAAAAAGCCTTAGGTCACTAATACCATATAAATTACAAGAACAACATTCTTATGCTCTTTCATTCGACAAGTCGACCGGTTGACCTGACGACCCATTAACCCGTCCAGCTGTTACTGCAGTAAGCTTAAGTTTAACCCATAACATGTGCTCGAGACTCACCTGTTTCGTGTGCTCCCTCATGCGTTTCCATTAATGTTGACACATCCTCTACGAGCGGCAGACCCTGCTCCTTCTGCTCTGCCTGCACCAACTCTTCCTGTGCTGGGGCAATAGCAACAACAATGTTGCCTGCCATGCTGTCACTCCCAATTCCACTTTCACACTCAGTCCCCGGCGCATTGATGACCTCAATGACACTTTTGACCGAATCAAGTGATGACGTAGCCGATACCAAAATTGGTGTTGTTATGGGCGTGTTCACAGAGGATGACGACGACGACGCTGTTGATGTCATCGATGAGCTGGCACTCAGTACAGTACCATTGTGAGGCTTTGCCTCACCTTCCTCGACCTGCACCTGCGTCTGCACCCTTCCCTCGACCTGCCGCTGCTGCTTCTCGGCATTGGGTAACTGATGACTCTCGAAGTGCAGCTCGTGTGGCAGCAAGTCCTCAGCCTGGGCAATTAGATGATCTCCAGGACTGCTGGGAGGGGAAGCTGCAACATTGGGCAAGTCCACGCTGGCCAAATTCACAATTGGACTTTGCTCGACACCCACAATGATGCGTTCCAGTGGCGTCGGCTTTGCGGGCGTCAACTCCAGGCTGCTGCGTCTTTGTGTGGGCGTCGGCTTGCCGGCTGGGATCAACCCAGGATCGCTGCGTTTGCTTGGCACCGGGGGAGGCGCCGTCTTCGGCTTGACCACAGCTGACGCCAGTTTCGGCTTGTTGCTGGGCACCGGAGGCTTTGGCTTAGTCTTCGGCTGTGGCTGCGGGGTCTGCTTTTGCTTCTGCTTGGGCATGGGCTTGGGTTCCTTCGTCTTGGGCGAGTCAATGATATACTTATGGAGCACATAGCCCAGATCGTCCTCTATTGGCGGCGACTGGGTGACAACTTCATTTAGCCGCTCGGACTTAGCGTCCTCCGACTTAACGTCCTCTGTCCTCACCTCATCCGCCTTAACATTCTCTGTCCTAACTTCATCTGTCTTTATTTCCTCTGCTAGCTGTGGCAGTGGTTCCTTCTCTTTATCCTGTTTCGGTTCCTCTGGAGCTTCTACTTTAGGCTCGACTTTACCTTCCGCCTGCTCGAACGCACTCAGATCGAATCCCTGTTCGTCGTCGTCCAGTTCCAGCTTGTAGAGTTTCTCCGCCTCCTTTTTGACCTTCTGATAGCTCTCTATGAGCTTCTTGGCCTCCTCTTCCAGGCGACGCTCCTCGTCCGTCTTCTTGAGCAGCTTGGCGCCCTTCTTGTTGGCTATCTCCTTGCTCTGCTCCAGGCGCTTGGTCACCTGCTTCTCCCCATCTTTGCTCACTGTCAACGTTTCGCTCAGCTCGCGCTGCAGTGTGGCCTCCGCAGCGGCATCCACCGGCTGCTCGCCGCTGAGAATCTGCTCGGACTGCAAGTAGCTCTGCTGCTCTGTCTCCTCGCACTCGGTGTAGCTTATTCCGTTCTCGGCCAGCTGCAGCTGCTTGCCACGTTCGGATAAGGTCAGTGTACCCGTTTCAATACTCTGTTTATCCTGTGGGTTGTCCAGACGCTCCGTCAGACGCGTCTCCGCCGAGACGGTGGCAGTCAACGGCTGCAGCTGCTCGACATCGTCCAGTTCGAGCAGATTGTCGTTGCTGCTGATCTTCTTGAAGCGTGCACTGCTCGACTTGCTCTCGGCGCTGGTCAGCAGTTTGTCCTCTCCGGTCAGTGCATCCCTGGTGCGCAGTTCACTGAGCACCTTCTGTTCGCTGACCACGCGCCGCTCCTCCCGCACGGTCGTCGTGGTGGTCGACTGCTTCTCTGGCTCCTCTGCCTGCCCCTCGCGCTCCTCGTAGGGCTGCAGCTTGAAGGCAACGTCGGCTATGGGACTCTTGAAGGTGCACGTCGAGGTTGACGAGGACGAGGATGAGGATGAGGAGGAACTCGTCTTGGTGGTCACCACCTTAGTGGTAACTGTGCGTTGTGTCTTCGTGGAGCTCTGACTGGTCTCCTCGATGCTGCTGCTGGTTGTTTCACTCTTCGTTTGATTCGTTGTGCTGTTCTGCAGCGCCTGCTGCTCCTTGGGCTGCGATTGCGGTTGCGGGTCAGCTGCTTCTTCAGCGACAATCTTATCGTCGCACTTCAACTGAGCCTCCATCTTGACTGGCACTTTGGACGGCAATTTCTTCAGCTCCTCCACAATTGCACTGCAGCAGGGGAAGAAAAGAGCAGAGGGGTAGAAACATTGAGTAATTATTTTGATTGACGCTTATCAGTTGTGATATGTTAATTGTCTCGTTCGTTTGCTCGTCTTTATGTTCATTTCCTCGTTCTCTTTCCCACCTGCCGCAACTGTTACGCGAATTCGTAGTGCAAAAAAAAACGAAACTGAAACCAAAACCGACACCGAAACCTTCTGCCTTTCGCCGCCAAAGTAGCACTAATGGGCCCGAAGCGTTGCCCGAATACCTACCGTTAATGCTTATCAGCTCAAACGTTGCATATACGAAATTTCCAGTCATTATCAGCGCGCCCCGTAAACACGCCGGCATTTCTTATCGGCCTTATAAACGTTAGAGGTAAGCCCTGTTTCGACTGCGGTCGGGTAGTACCCATTGCAGTTAACAGCCGAAATTGCAAAAAAAAATTCTCTTTCTCTGTCTCTCTCTTCTATGCAACTCTTCATAACATGTAGTCAATAGAACTCTAATCAAATCTCTCTCGCTCTCTCTGTACGTAACTCTATATGACGCACAGTATTTGGAACTGAAGTCTTATCAGTGCCCAATATTTTCATTTTGATTTTCGCAACATTTGGCAACCCAATCTAATCCCAAAGGAGACTATCTAATCATAGTAAATGCTCAACAGGGTGCCCTTGGCCTGTCTACAGTTGATTATATCCAGAGATACTTCCGTCCTCCCTTAATGTCAACCTCTTGCACTCTCAATCATGCTCAATCTAATCAGCCTAGTTCTCTCCCTCTTCCCTCTCTTATAGCAACTCACCCATTGGTCAGGGATTGCGGTTCCAGCGAGGAGAACTCCTCCTCGACCTCGCCAATGGTTGGCAGCATATTCGAGTGCCAGTACATGTTGAAGTATGCCTCTGAGGGACCGGGTCCATTGATGAGTTCGGGTGGGCCCAGTTTCTCACCATCCTCGCAGATATACTCCCGCTCGGCTGCGTCAACATCATCGGCCTCGGCGTCATCGTCCTCATCGCTGCTGGAACTGGAGTAGCAAGTGGTGTTCGGGTTATCCTCGGCGACCTTTGTGCACTTGCCCACAAGCAGCGGCGGTGGCGACTCCCTGGACAGATCCTCCGTCTCAGCCGCAACGGCTGCGAGCAGAGCAGTTATATCCCGCTGAGGCTGGCACTGAGATTGAGACTGAGCATGCGTTGGAGTCATGGGCATGAAGTGAGTCACGGCTTCTTGCGTTGTGTCCTGCCTGTGCACCAGATCGAACAGACTGGGCAGCTTGTCCTCATCTTGCGCCTTGCTTTCGTACGTTTGTATTTTGAAACGTATCTCCCGATTGCTCGTGGGCGAGGGCGTATTCAGAGGCGTGTTCCTGGGCTTGGCAGGCAGAGAAGTGCTGCCGTTGTGCTGCTTGAAGGTCTGCATACTCAGCTTGGGACGCGCTTGTGGCGGTGTCGTTGGCAGCGTCTGCAGCTTCGGGATCTGCGTCTTCTGAAGCGACTGCACACGCTCCGGCGGCTTAGGCTTGGGTCCCTTAGGTGAACGGCCATTGCTTGTACCGCCGCTGCTGCTATTGCTGCAGATCGAGCTGAGCGACTCGCTGGAGTTGGAGTTGGAGCTGCTTCTGTTGGTACCGTTGCCATTGGCATTTCCAGCAAGCAGCACGGGGATAAAGGTGCGCTCGGGCGTTCGAGCCGGCGCCTCGGCCGAGTTGGCACGCTGCAGTGGAGCTCGCAGTTGTCCAGGACTGGGACTAGACTCCTTAGACTTGCTGCAGTAGAAGTTCAGTTTCAGATCCGTTTCCGATTTCTGCTTCTGCAGCAGACGAGGAATGTTGGAACTGGCGATGGCGCTGGCGCTGGCAGCTGACGGGGAAATCGCTGCCTTGGTTGACTTTGGGGGGACACTCGAGACTATGGGAATGCGAGACTTGAGCTGCGGTGACTGTTGCTTTGTGGGCTGAAGATGCAGCTTGATCTCGCCTTCGGTTTTGGCCCGCGAAAAGGCGGGACTGACTGAGAGCTTCGCTTTGGGAATGCGAGTGCTGAACTCCTTGACCGAAACGGGCTCATTTGTGGGCGTCTTCGGGGACTCAGGCTCATCTGTGGGCACCCGAGGAGGGGGCACCTCAATGGCCTGCTTGCTGGGCGTGGCAATCTTGCGCGGCATGGGAATTATCGAACGCTTTTTGGACTCCGGAGTGGGCAGCAGTACACGCGGCTTGGGCGTGGGCGTCAGCTCCACATTCTCATAGACATTGACTTTCTCCGTCTTGAACTCGACGTTCTCGTAGTTGTTGCCCGGTATGACAAGTGTGGGCTGTCCCAGCGGCTGTTCCAGTTGAAACTCCTGTTCCAGCAGCGTGAAGGGCTGCACCAGTTTGGCCAATTCCGGCGCGTTGATGCTGCCCGCCAACTCCGTATCCGACGAGTAATTCGAGCCCATCGAGAGCTTATCGATGACTGTGGAAATTGTGCTAGCCGTGTCATCCGACTCCGAGCCTGCCTTCAGCGACTCGGCAAACAGGTTTATGTAGTACTCCGCGTCGGGAGGCGGCGTCAAGGGCTTCTCCACAACCAATTGTACAGCGGACGGACCCTCCTTGGAGTTCTGGCGCTTCACCAGTTTACGCGGTGGCACCGGCGGAGGCGGCGGAGGTTGAGCATTCAGTGAAATGGCCACCTCTGACTGTTGCTCCTCCTCACTGGGCGGCTTCTGGCCGTGACCATTGCGCACAATCAGTTTGATGGCGACGTTGTCCTTGAGGCAACGCACGCAATCGATGCGCGTCATCTGCTGCACTTGGCGCTCGTCGATGCTGAGTATCTCGTCGCCCTCGCGCAGATGACCCCAGCTGGTGGCCACTTTGGAGGCCGGACTGTCGGCAGCACAGGATTGTATGTACAGCTTGTGCACCAGTTCTGTGTTCCTTGTGCCGCCCTGGAACCTCAAGCCGAAGCCCAAGCGCTCGCCCGGCAGGCGATAGACCGTAACGTGCTCCCCCGCATCCGCTTGCTGTTCCAGGTACTCGGATTCCCCTTGCTTTTCCCTCTGCTGCTGTTGGAGCAGCTGCTGCTGCTCGTTGATTGTCAGGACGGTTATGAACGAGGAGTCCTCGGCCACCGAGCTCTGCCGTTTGACTAGCTTCTTCAAGTGATTTGTGTCTTTGGTGGACGATGTGGGATCGTCAACTTCCACAACAGTAACATAATCGTCATCTGTTGTTGTAGTTGTTGTGGCTGAGCCATTTGTGGTTGGTGGTGTTGTAGTTGTTGCTGTTGCTGTTTCTGTTTCTGTCGTTGCGTCCATTTTGTGTGCAGTTGCGAACGCAGTTCAAGGCATGTGACTCTGATGATCGTATTGTGGTTTGTGCATCCGCTAGAGGTTAGCGGTTAGGTTCTCGACTACGCTATAGCCCGAACCGTTAGCGCCTGAACTGAGCTTTGTGTTGTGAACTTCTGTTGTGCGGTTGTTGTCTGTGCTGAGTTTGGCTGCCAACTGAAGCTTGAGCTGCTGCAAAGACGGGAGAAAATAAGTTAATGATGATGCGAAATAATAAGTTAAGTGCAATCATACAATCATCGCTGGAAACATACTTCCCAGCTCTATCTCAATTAACACCTACAATCAACAAATTCAGCACGCTTTTGGCACTTGGCACTTGGCACTTGGCACTTATCGGCGTTCGTTCATCTGTCTTCACTCATTCATCAAGTGCAGACAAAGAAGATTAACTTGTTTTACGAAAACTTTCAAATGCACTTCATTTTTCATTTCATTTGAAATCTCGAAATCCCACACGAAACTCGCCAACGACTGTCCACAGTGCTACACACACACACACACCTCGCTCTTTCTTTCTCTTTCTCTCTCCCCACACAATTTATTTCCTTCCTGCGCACGACATGAGACAACGGCAACAACAGAAGAAGAAACTGGCAACTTTTGCAGCTACCGCAAGACAAAAACTTCGGCTAACAATTGATGTCAACTTTCTTTTTTATCAAACAAAAAGAAAGAATTAAGGAAAATAAATTCCATAGATTTTTCAAAGTAACCGCAAAATCTGGCAAAACGACTCCCACACGAAAAGCTGACTAGTCAGTCAGGTGGGTCGGGTGCTGCGATTCAACAGATGATTTACCAACGGGTTCCGACTGTCCGCCTGGCTGTCTGTCTGTCCGCCTGTCTGCCTGTCCGCTGCAACATGCTGCAAGAAAGTTGCCAACTTGCCAAATCATGTTGTGGTGCTTCTTCTTCTTCTTTCTCGCGGTCTTCTTCTTCCTCCTTAGCCCGGCACAAATACATTTTTCGGTTGATAATCGAAGCAGAAACACACAAAAAAAAACCAAGAAGAAAATATGAAAATAAAACGTATCCCAACGAGCCGGACAAACAGGTGACCAACCAGGCAGCAGGCGGCAGGCAGCGGGCAGCAGCGGGCAGCAGCGTCAACACAGTCGTCGGTTCAGTTCTTAAACTTGTTTCAATTTTATGTTCAATTTCCGATACACTACACTCACAAGGCATTATCAATTACAGATAGATGATAGAGTCTTTTTTGCGGCTTTAGGTTATAATTAAGCTTTAAGTTATAATTTGTTAAGCTTTCAGTTCTAATAACACTTAAGTACTTAAAGTACATTAAGTACTTAGAACATATATCTTTAATTCAACTCATAGCTTCAAAAGGAACCCTTGATAATATGTCAAAATGTCAATATATTATTTATATTTTTATATAAAATTCCTAAAAATAATATTAAGATATTACCTTTGCCTAATAATCGAAAATATGTTTTTAATTATTTGAATAGAAATTTAAAAAAAATTAGCTAAAAAACTATGAAACAAAAACAAACTTTTAAAAATGATTACCAGGTTTTTTATAAAACGTATGTATGAATAATGTGATATCTTACGATAACCCTACGTGATCCTGTTCCACTCTCCAGGGTATGTTAGTTTCGCCTTGGACCCAACTACACTTTTTCAGGCTTTTCGCCTCCGTATTATTTTCTTTCTTCTTTTCAAACTCTTCTGGACGCCTCTCTTTTATAACTGTTGTTTTTGGCTTGAGCCGGGAACTCGAACGGACCGGGGTAATTACCAAGTACGATACGCGCTCGCGGCCTGCACATCCCAAATTTGAAATCAGTTTCATTATATAAATTGTTACCTTTAGACGAGGTGGCAGACAGAGAGGGAGAGAGACTTGGAGTGGGGCCGGCCACACGGATCTGATTCGCTTCATTGAACGGGTTTAGCCGAAGCTGTGAAATATTTTCTGTTGCAGCCGCGACTCAAATTGCTCTTAAATTGCCACAATTTGTGGCGCATAATGTCAAAGTTGCTTTCTGCTAGAGCTGCCAGCACTGCCAGCGCACTCGACTTCAATTAGACTGTCGAGCGAAAAGGCTTCCGATACACACTCTCCCCTCGCGGTGCCACCCCCCTCTCGCCAGTGACAAGTGGCGTCTCTTTGTAGGGGTCTCTGGAGACACAGCGGAGTGTGGGGCACAAAGTGTGTCAGCCAGGAAGCCGCGACTTTGAGTGGCGTTCCCCAGTTTACAGTTTGTTTGCTTTCAAACCAACGGCCTCCTCCATCATGCTGTGCATATCCCAACTCAACGCTCTCTGTCTTTCTAGTTCTGCCTCCCTCTCTCTCTCTCGCTGTCTCTCTATCCTGCTGCGTCTGTCCAGCTCCCTAGCTATCGCGCTGGTCTGTGTTGACTGACGGCTGCCGTCGAGAATTTTGGCGCTACAAAAGCGCATAAATAAAATTTTTTGCAGCTCTGTTGACAGTGCGACATGATGGCAAAAGGAAAGCGGAAGGGCCGGAGGGGGGAGAGTGGGTTAGAACTATGCAGTGGAAGGCCATTAGTTTGATGAGCTAAACAGAGGCTAAAAGAAAAGCTCGCGCTGCACACTAAAATTCAACGCGTTTCAATTGGCTTTAATTGTTTTGAAGTCGATGCGGATTAAGCATCGTCTAAACAAGATACATATGTACAGACTTATGATCAATATCCCATTAGATGCTTGGTACTCTCAGATATCTTGAAGTTAAACTACAGTTAAATTATTTTATGTATAGACACATAATTCAATATTAATGCATAACTTGATGTCGAATAAGAATAGCTTTAATGCATACAAAATTTTTTAAATAAATTTCAGAAATAAAGGGAATATAGCAAACTTTTGAAAGTATATATAGTGAATTGATATCCAAAATAGATAGATAAGAAATTTGCTCAGAAATTTGGTGGCTCATAACGAAAGAGTCACCATAAGCTATATACGATATAGAAATTCTTAATCGGTATCAACATCTTACCAGATAATCAGATTTGCAATTATAGAAAAAGAAAACTGATCTGGAATTATTGATAAGGTATATCCCAATAGATAGTTTAAATATATCAAATATAGCTTCAAAATCAAATGAGTAATTGTCAGACAAAAAAAAATATGTGATATGGACCACAACAGATATAGATATTAAGAACTTCGTGAACAGATAAATAAGCTTTATCTATGTAAACAAAAAAAGGCATTACTAGCATTTACTCACAGAATAACTGATCCGTTTGTGTATAGAAAGAGAGCAAATATCTAAAATTTACAAAATCGCAAGAATATACTACCCTGTAACCGATCAAAATGTTTGATATAGACTAATAAAATAGTTAAAAAAAATATATATTTATATAAAAATACATTGAGGTAAAAAAAAATCGATGCAAAAATAAAAAAGATATAGAACGTGCTAGCCGTTTTTAAACCGACAGAACGAATTTTTATAATTGGTGAAAATATATGCAACAAAAACCAAAGTTATAAACTATATAAGGATTGCATATTATTCCGATTGGATGTGCATTTCTCTGCTCAGCCCACACCATAGCTTAAGACACAAGAACAACTCTGTGTAAAGTTTGAATAGAAATCAAGTAATAATATTGTCGTAACTTATGCGATTAGTACACATTCAACTGCAGCTCTCTCCCGCCTTCAGCTTCCTTGTTTACATACTCCGTTAGGCCTTCACTTTGCTTGGCTTGCGCTCAGGCTTCCCTTTCCATTTCAATAACATTTTGCAAGCTCGGCCAAATTAAGTTGAGTTAAACGAAATTCGCTTTAAGTGCTTTAATTAAAAACATTTATGCTAATTTCAACTACTGCAATAATAGTAATAACAAAGAGACTTAAAGACAATGTATAAAGCTGTCCCACTCTCTCTATGTCTGTCTCTCTCTCTCTCTCTCTCTCTCTCTCTGTGGCTACCCCTTCCTTCAACTCTTCTCCTGGTTCACCTCGCCTCCACTTGGCGAAAATTTCACACCATTTGCTATGCGACTGACCGCAGTGCCCCTACCCAACCTGCTCGCTTCCCCCGTCTTCCGCTCAGTATTCTGCTCTTCCGCTTTGCGCAGCTCTTCCCCTCTGCCCCTCTACTCATCTCTTTCTCTTTAGCTCATTATGTGCGCTGCGCTGCGCTACGCAAATTATGGGAAACTATCTCGCCTGGTTTTTTGCTCTCTTTAAAGCTCGGCTTGTACCGCCGCCTCTTTCGCCCCAGCTAATGCCTATGTTAATTTTCTACCTCCTTCACCCCCCCCCGCCCCTCTCGCCCCTTCTCTACCGCGAATGCATTTTAATTGCACTTTTTCCTGCTGCCAACAACTAATAACTGGCAATTTATTAAAATGTTTGCGGCCAGAAACAACTTTGTTAAGTGCAAGCGGGCAGCAGGAGGTCGCGGAGGAAACGCTCGGGGGTAATCGAAGCAGTATTGAAGATAGGGATGGGAATGGGGCTGGGTTGGGGTTTGTCTTCTTCCATATGTATTTTTTCACAATTTTGATTAAGGAGCTCGCGGCGCGAGTCTTGGACAAACGACCAGCGAGGCGTGAAAATTTCTCTACCCAAGTCGCTGGCGATTTATGTGAGAAATATGCTAAAATGCCAAACGAAGCGTTAACCAAACACGCCCCCGAACTCCCCACCTCCGGGCAGCCTTCACCTCCTCCTCCTGTTCGTGCAAAAACAAAACTGTAACAGATGAGGGCCACACAACAAATTGGAAACAAAAGAACCAGTTTAACAAAATGTTGTTTTTGGGTCGCGGTTCGATATGCGAGTAAACACAATACATGCACACATGCACATACATAACTTTTATGATATATTCCGCTAGATATATTCCGCTATTGAGTCTTGGCCCACGAGAGAAGTAAATATTTTGAAGATTTTGTTTTATTAAGCATAATTAACTTATCATATCAGATCATATAACATATGGTTTCAACTTAAGTTGAATCAGATGATAGTAAATAGTGGCAAATGATATAATAGTGTATCAGTTGAAACATTATCATATTATATAAAAGCAAATTATCTCAAATCTAACAAAAATACCATATTATATCATGTCATATCTGACCATAGTTATAATCATATTAATATTATCAAATTATTATATTATTAATATCAAAATCAGAGGAATTGATTTTAATTTATTTCAAAAATTTTTCTAAATCGTATCAGACTTTCAATAATTTAACGAACTTTTTCAAAATTGCTATGCAAATTCCAATTATTTGTAGGTTTTCTATTTTCAACTGCAAATGCTTTCATGTGGCAACTTTTGCGCAAATATTTGTCGGAAACAGGTTAATGGCCAAGTTCGACAAGTCAGAGAGGAAAAAATAAAAATAAAAATAAAAATACAAAAAAAATACCATAAACTATGCTGGCCTTTCACTTTTCTGTACATGTGCTGAGAAAATCAATAATAAATAAATTGCAAAAATCGAAGAGCTGAAAAAATTCAATTTGAGGCTGGCAAAAATCAAGCGAACCCACGACCCGCACGCTCCATTTTTGGCGGCGTCATCCCTGAATTAAACTTAAAATCGCAAAATCGAAGCCAAGGACGTTGTTCGGCGCGTCCAGCACGGAATCGCTGACACATTGTTATCACTTGTCAGCGCAGGTTACATTCCCCCCTCCCCCCTCTCTCTCTCGCTACCTCTCAACCTCTCGGCGGGCGAGTTGACAAAAGTTTATCTTTATCCCTACGTCGACATGCCACAATTTAATGGATTTTCAAGTTATTTCTGGTATTTTGTTGTAGTTGCCGCAAACGCACAACCTGCAACTGGGGACTTGCAGCAGACGTGGCACAAACAAAGATATCTCGTGCAAACTCGTTTCTTGCCGCCAGCCAGCCAGCCCCAAAGAAAATGCCGCATAATTGCCGCCGTAACGTCGCATTGCGTCGTGTCGCTGCACGTCGCGGCGCGTCGCGTCGTGTCGCCTTTGGTCGCCAGCCTCGCGGGGGAATGTTGGCCAAATCGACAATGTTGTCAATGCTGCCTGCCGCTTTGGCATTTGATTTTATTTTCATCTCCCTCTCTCTTTGAAACTAGCCTCTGCACAATACTCGCCATGGCAAGGGCCTCGGCCTCGGCCTCGTGCAATTAGCATTTTTGCCGATCTGCCGGCAAAATTATGAAAGTTGTGGAATATACGTATTTAGCCATATTCGGCTGAGCAATCCTCGCAATCGCCAGCATTTTTTCAGCTGAAAACTGATGTTAATAGTCTGTTAACTGAAATCTGTTACAGAGATATAAGAACATGTTTTAATTTAATTAAAACATTCTGTTAACTTCTTTAAATTTACAGTGGTTTGATTTACATGAATTGACTTAACAGAAACTGAATAACATATGCACTCTGTTCTGTTTAACATAGATTAATTCACATGAAGATAGTAACAGATAATTATTTTACAGAACATGTACAGTTTATAAGAGCATATAATATGCAGTAAAAGTCTTTAGGACATTAAGCTTAACAGCAGTCTATTAGCCTCATATATTGGCAAACAAAATACATTATTTACTACACTCCTGCTGGCATTCAACCTTCCCTTGTTCCCGACGACAGAGTCCGTGGACTTGGTCCCAAAGGATCCTACGACATCTCTGTGGGCTTCCGACAGTCCCGTTCCGTCTTCATCTACTTTTCGCACAGTACAATTTACGAGCCACTTTAAAACTTATTTTTATAAATTATTAGAAAAAGCAATTACAAACTAGTGCAGATACACAGGTAGATACAGGAGACACAGGCTATACAGAGCTTCAATACTGGACTGCGAACTGCTCCCTCTTTCTCTTTCTTATTTTCGCGATCAATCACAGCTAGAAAAGAGATGCTATAAGTTATAGAAATCGCTTCAAGTGATTTTATTCTGAACTTTGAACTTAGCACCCCGTTCCCTCGTCATATACTGTGTCTTCTGCCGCGCCGCGCCCACTTCACTTGCTCAATGGATTTGACTAGGGACTGGAGTTCCCGTTGGATGTTCGCACACTCCACGATCTGCTCGACACAGCGTTCCCACTGTTGACTCGCCAGACGCAGGCTCTGCGGCGCCAAGGCGCCAAAGATGTGACTCAAAGGTTCGAAGTAGCCCCTCGTGGGGTCCACAGCGAAGCGGATCAGTTTGAACGAACTGCCCCAAGCGATGCCCTGCTCGACGAGTCGACAGAGCGCCCGGTACGGCCTCGAACCGGGCAACCGGGACGCGGCTGCACAGCTCGCGGTTCCGTGCTGCAGGCGGTTTCTGGCCAAGATGAGGCGTGCCCTCGATGTGTAAGCCTCGAGCTGTTGTTGCTGGCGAATCTGTTTCTCTATCAGCTGCAATAGTTGCAAGTACAAGTCGTCGATTAGACGATCGGTCTCCTTATCCTTCTCCTTCTGCGACTGGCTCGGCTGGCCAATGTGGCCCAGCTCCTTGGCCAAGCCGTTAATGTGCTTGAAACGAGCTTTGCAACGACCACTTGATTGCTCCTCCCCCTCATCGTCCGCTGTCAGCGTATCTGTGCTGGGCTCCTGTACCGTTCGAAGGTGCTCTCTGCTCATCCCGTCAGATCGTATCTAATATCCTCTTGTTCGATGGAAATTTAAGTTGTTCGATAGCAAAACTAGTTCAAATAATTAAATGAAGTTTTTGAGTAATAGCTCGTGGCAACAGCAGTCGATTCGAGAACGAGTCGTTGTTGCTACAGAAACAAGGACAAAGACAATCCCCCTTATAAGGCTTACAGTCGGTGACGTTGGGCGATCATAACAAGAGTCAGCATCTTGCTTCAACTGCTGCCTGACTATTCCATTGACACTTGCCGTACAGTGTGGGGATGCCTGACTAGTTGGATAGGCATATACTATAAGCTTTCCCATATTCAAAACAACTTTGGCGTACCGAAGCTGTATAATTTTGCAGATTCTTCCTTGTGTCTAATTATTGTTATTATAAATAAACAAGGGCCGCCAGAATCATTAAATAGCTCTACGTTTGACTGTATGTGTAGAACGGCATGTGTTTGTAGTGTGATTTCTTGCGCTTATGACTGAGAAAACTTGCGATGCGACGCGTTGTTGAGAATTCGTTTATTTGGAATTCAATATTAAAAATTTATTTATTGAATATTATATAATTATATTTTAACAGCCAAAATGCGTATATGGTATCTTACTTTCGAGTGCATTTGCCTATAGCTTTCTTTACTTGTGTGCTTCTTCATTTACCATATATTTAAATTTACATATTTATTCAGGTAATAAAGTAGCTCATCTTAGAAGGTTTTCAGACTTCAGACACAATACCCAAGTTATTATTGCAGTTCTTGAAAAAAGTTTAATTTTTGTGCGATCCACGGAAGCTACAAGATTTAATAAAAATTGAATTTGAATTGTACTATAAAAATTTTAAATTAGTTTTGGCAAGGAAAACTCGTTAGTGCAAATATTTATGTTTTCATACAAAAATTCATTTTTGCACCGATTGTTCTTATGCACGGTTATATATTTATAATATTTACTTTATAGAGTTAATTCGTTCTTCTTTATAAATTTACGACTATAATTATTATACCTTCCGAAGTGTATAAAAACAGCCAAGCCCAATTAATCAATCAATATAAATATACAAATTCTTAATTTTGTGCGTTTTCTCATTTGATTTAAATTAAAGTTTTTATTTAGTACAATAGCAGGCGTCCCGTGTATTGGCCGCGATCCAGTCCAAGTACCTACTGACTCTAGTGTAGACTCCCGGCGCATTCGGCTTGGCACAGCCGTAGCCGAAGGAGACGACGCCCGCGAGGCGGAAGATGCGATCGGGTACGATGAGCGGACCGCCGCTGTCACCCTGCAGAAGAGTGAGTAGGAAAGACAGAGAGAGAGAGAGAGAGAGAAATCTCGAGATAGAGCACAGAATACACCATTTGGACACACACCTGGCAGGCATCTTGTCCGCCCGTTTGCACGTAGCCCGCGCAGAGCATTGTGTCAACGATCATCGACTTGTACGAGGTGGCGCGACACTGGGCATTCGTGATAATGGGCACAATCGTCTCCTGCAGCACGCTGGAAGTGGAGCCCCCCTCGTGGCTCAGGCCCCAGCCGGCGACAATTGCCTTCTGGTAGTCGAACTGCTGCAGCCGACTGCTGGGCAGGCACACAGGTCGCATCGACTGCACTAGCGGCACGGGCTGATCCAGACGCAACAGCGCAATGTCGTGCACCAGTCGCACGGGATCGTACCCGGCGTGCGCGTGCGCAAAGGCCACCGCTCGCGTTATGCCCGTGTGCGTGGAGCTGCGATCGAGCTGCAGCAGACGCACTGATACCGCGGACATGTCCATCTCGTGGACACAATGGGCGGCGGTCAGGACGTAGCGATCGTTGATCAAAGTGCCGCCGCAGAAGAGAAATGAGCCACGTATCATTTGGGCGATCCATGGATACTTGTTGGTGCGCACCTGAACGCCGCCCACAATGCGATTGGCGTTCGGAACACCGCAGGCTACGAGAGAGGAAAAGACAGAGAGAGAGCAAGAGGTGGAAGAGGGTCCAGTCTATCTGCGCTAGTCGGAGCACGCGGGCGCGGAATACTTACTGCAGCTGGCACAGCGATTGACGCGGAACGCCTTCGCATCGCCGTTCTCGAAGGGCGACTCCAGTGGAGATGCGTTTTCCGAGCCGGCGGCGGAAGCCACGCCCAGCACATTTGACAAGATTTGCTGCTTGTGTCCCTCGATCAGATCGTCAATGTAATCGGACTGCACGCCCGCCGGAGCAGCTGCCGGCGAATTGGACTCGTTGCGAGCGGGCAACGGCGGCAATCTCGCGGGCTTGGGATAGTAATAGCCTCCAAACTGGGCGGCAGGCGGCGCATAGCTATAGCCATAGCTGCTGCTGCTACTGCTGCCGCACATTAGGACCAGGCAGAAGGCCAGAAGTAACCACATTAGGTTCGAGTGAGATTTGAATTCGAGCACCGCACGATACGCGCGGCAAGTCGCAACTGTTGGCGAATCTGCAGCTTTAACGGTTCTTATAGGCCAAGCGAGGGATCGTCATTATCGTTATAAACTGTAAACTGTAAGCTGACAATCGAATACTTTTATCAGCTACATTTTTGCATAATTCCCAGCAGCACACTTGACCCACATAAAACGAACTCAATATAGATCCCCATCCGCGAACTCGTTTGTCAATGCGAACTCTGAGTGGAGGGGCATAGGAAACTAGAAGCCGCGTCAGATCCCTCGAATTGTTGACAGCTCCGAGTGCTGAAGCCTCAGTCTTATATATCAAAATTTATGTTAATTGCTTTCGCGTTGGCTTTCTATTCGCCATGCAAATCCATAACTTACAGAACTTATATCAAAATATGTTTCGCCGCCAAGATTTACGACTGCATTAAGAGGCGACGCGACATCAAAGCGAACTCCGCATTGACCTGGAAATCTATTTGTGCTAGAAATCAGAAATCAGCCATTATACGAGATTACACGCGCTCATCGAAATAATTGGAATCCCCGGAGATGCGACCGCAAGGGGAAACCATTCCTCAAATCGATTAGAACTGAGAGAGAGAGAGAGAGAGAGAGAGAGAGAGGGGAGCGAGAGAGAGGAGTCTATAGTTTCCAGGCAATCAATGCTGATCAAAAGAGGTACAGCAGGCACTCTATAGACGGAAGTTGAACCCTTTCTTCAGCCACATAGACTGTACTTTGCTGATATACGTGCAATCCTATCATCATTATCTTCTTAGCATCATTAGACACAACGAGCACTGCTCTCTGGGCGCAACGGAAGCGCCGTAGGCAACGCCCCAACATATCAACAATAAATAAAGCCAACGTCGAATCGGAAATAGTAAAAAACCCAAGATTTTTCTCAGCAGTCCGACAAATGAAAGTAAATTGACTGCGACGCCCCAAATTAATCACAATAAAAACAAAATCGAAATGCTAACAAGCCGGCGATCAGAAATTCTCGAGATCATAAAGAGAAAATAGAAAGTAAAAAGAACGCAGTCGAAAATTGGGTCAAACCCAAAGAAGAGCGACACAGGCACAGATAAAGAAACGCATAATCGAAAAATGAGCAGCAGAACGAGACTGAGATGAAGATGGAGCTGATGATGGAAGCCCCTTTTGATAAACTCGCAGCTTGTTGGCCCAACAGCACGAACCCACAACACGAATAATGACACAAGGTGCACACGACTCGGAGGTGAAAGAGTCTACCAATATTTGGGTTAGGAGAGAGGCGAGAGCTGTAAGCTGACGTCAAGTGGCCGCTAGACACTTGGGAAGGTTCGCAGCGGCTGGAGGTCTCTTCTGCTTACTGCGGCTTCGAAAGAAAGTCTTAATTTATTATTTATATGCGTTCCGCTAGAATCAATGAAAGAAAGTTCTGCAGCATCCAGCAGCACAAACACAATCAAAATCACAAGGCAACAACAACAACAACAACAACAAGAACAACAAGTACAACAGCAAGAAAAACTTGTTTTATTTTCCTCTGGAGAACGAATGACTTAGGCAACAAACTTGAGCGCCCATTGAGAAAGAGACTTAGGCAACAAACCTGCTGTGGCTGTAACGCGAGTCGAGTGAAGATTTCGCCTTGCACAGGGGATAAACGTTGGCCATCAAGAAATCAGTGGCTGGCTATTTATGGCCAACACATGCAGCTGCCTGTGTGTAAATACACACAGATGTACGCATCTGTGTGTGTCTGTTGTAAGGTTGTGTTCTACTTGCACTCGAAACTGGGTCAGCGCGAGAACAAGTGGAAGATGCAACGCGCTGCGCTGCGCTGCGATGCGATGCGATGAGATGCACTGTGTCTGCAGTTTCTTCATCGCAGCAGCAGAAGATTCCAAAGTGGACAGCCGTCAGAAGCGACGGGCCGACACACACATACATATTAAGGTTGCATCTGCACACTTGCGCACTGTACACTCCAAGAAAAAGCTAAGTAACTCTCGCGCAAACATTTTATATTTGGAATGAAGCATTACAATATCTAAATTTTCAATCAACATAAAACTATATTATTTTGACTAGATATTTGCAAAGTATAGAGGCAGACTTCTCAGGCCATAAAAGTATTTATATAAGACGGAAAGATTCAGAGAGTATGAGCGCGTTTGGAAGTGGTTTGAAAATTTATTTATTCTCTGTAAATGGAAGTTTTTAGTTTACATTATGTTTCTTATTGCAGAGTCATGTTTACGAAATACACAAGGAGGCAACTTCAGTGCTCAAAGTATCTATATATATTCTTCATAAGACGGTAAAGTCAAGAGTGAGAAATGTAACTAAACTAAATGTACATTTTCAATTTACTCTGTATTTTTTTTTTGTCCAGTAGCTTGCATTCTGGATACTTCGGTCTTTAAATTTATATAAATTCTTGATAAGTAAAATCAGTGGAACTATTTTAGTGGATCTTGATAAAGACAAAGCTCTAAAGAGCAAGCTTTTCCACTTTGTAAATGATCGGACCGAAGAACCTAAGATTTCTATTAATTTTAAAGATATAATTACTCTCCTCACTTTGTACTATTAGTTAGTTAAATGGGAAAACTACAATGGCAACGGTCGTTTTTTTTAATAAAAGGTTTTTAACATTCTCTCCTTTTTTACATAAAATCAGTACACTAGAATTTACAGCTAAGATCAAACGAAAATTGAACTAAAAATTTAAATTAAATAACATTCTCTCTAAATTTAACAAATTCAGATCGTTTTAGTGATCCATAGCTACGATCGAATGAAACTTAACTTCTGTAGGGGTACAATCGTTTCTGACATTTTTCAATGTATTTTCAAATTTATGATCTTTGTTTTCATACATTTTCAGCTTGCAGTTTTTTTATGCTCTTTGCTGTATTCAATTTTCAAATTACACAGTATTTATGCTTTTTGTTTTTATCATTTTTCAGTTTGCAGTGTATTTATGCCTTTTGCGTTGCTTTGTTGCATGTCGCACAAATTTGTTAGCAATTATCGCATTTTTGTTGCGTTGTTTTGTGTGCCGATTGTCACTTGAGCTGGGCCCAGTGCGCATCAGGCAACAACTGCAACACTAACAACACACCACAGCAACAAGTACAACGATAAGACCAACAGCAACACCAACAGCAACACCAATAACAACAACAACAGCAGAAGCAGCAGCAACAACTCGCAACTTTCTCAGGCTTCATTAAGTTTCACTTCGACTTCGGCTTTTTCAGCTGTTATTTTGAGTACGGCACGATTTTGCTTATGACACGAAAATTGTTTATGGAGTTGTTTGCCATTCCTTAATGAGTTTTGCGCATCGTGAATTGAATTTAATTAAACTGCAAGTGCAGATCTCTTAAATGCTGCAGAGTTGAGTGCGTGTGCTGCAGCAATTCCAAGACGAATCAAATGATAATTTATTGGATTTTTGGATTTTCTTTCACAGAGAAGTGATGGCTTTTATTTCGTATTCAAGGTAGATTTTCTAACACTATCACTCGTTGGATCAAGGCATATCGAATTTCGCTAAGCTCGAGCACTTCCAAGAATTGTGTTTCACAAGAAATTGGCAATCTTTGCTATTGTTGTTGTTGCTGCCTTCGACTGGTTTTCTTGTGCGACAAAGAATTCTCACACCTTCAACCAGGCCAAGACAAAATAGTCACAGTCCAGTCGCGACTTCAAATGAAATGCCGAGTCAAGTTCGTTGTTCAAGTCACTCATGACTCAATACAAATCATATGGAAATACGAACATGCTGCCTGCAGACTGGGCCACCTTCAACTCCGTTTGACATTTGAAAGTAAGCAGCAACAGCAACAGCAACAACAGCAACAACAGCAACAACAACAACAACAGCAACAACTTCGACTGCGAATGACACTTGAAGAAAAATATGCAAAACGAGACGCAGAAATGGAAAAATAATGCAAAAAATCAACGTAATAAAAGCAAAACAAAACTAGTTTGCCAAATGAGAGAAACAGCAATAAAAGTAACAGAAAAATCACTCTCATTTTTGTTTTCAGCTCTTCATTTGTTTATGCTCGCCGAGACTTGAGCAGACGGGCAGATACCCTATAGGCATACTCTTGAAAATGGCATGAAGACGGCAATTTAGAGAGAGAGCTCGGAAGTCAAACTTAAGATTTTCTAAATTACATGCCATATACCTATAAGTATAGCTACAAGCAACCCAAAACAATACATTAAATATATTACATGCAGGGTATACAAGTAGCCGAATCTATTCAACACTTGCGACTACACAGAAGCGCATTGACATCGACAACGCTCCATTTACGGGGCACCGGCAGCTCGTATTACCCGACGCAACGTTCAACGCCTTTTGTGGGTTCTATTTGGCCCGGTTTGCTTGTCCGTCTGTCTGTCCGTGCGTCTTTTGTCGCTTTCGCATGGTATGGTGGGCGCTTTATATGCGCCACACGCAACTGTGCGGTGAGGTAATTAATAAGCCACCAAACAAATTGAAATTGAGCGTCTACTCTCACACCGGGCATACCAAGTAGTAGCAGCTGCCCGGCCAGGCACAGCCCGGCGGTACCCCTCGACACCCTTCCTCCCACCTTGCACTCTCTAGTAACGATCCGAGCATATATGATTACGAGTACTCGCAGCTGGTTACTGACCATACGCAAGACGAGTTTCGTTTGGGGCTCTTGTAGGGCTTCGTTTTGCAATTTGCACGCTCAGCAAGGAAAGCTACAGTTAACAAGTTAATAGTCTTGACTTTTTCACTTTTAGACACCCTGCACTCAATTTACCACACATAAACCTTTTATGCAGAACTGAGACAGACTTGTGAAGGAGTTCAGTAAGACAATAGATTAAGAAACTGATGCGCATCTTTTTACTTTGCTTTTCTACAAACTGTATATACCTTCTACTTTGTACTTTTTACAAACTTCAGATACCATTTTCAGTGACTGCAAACTACGAGAATGAAAACTCAATTACAACGATATTAAAGTTCAGTAAAAATACGTAAAAGCATGTCCGAGAATTGACCATAAAAAAGAGAAGATACTTTGGCTTAAAGCATAGCTTGAAGAATGGATATCTTTTTGAGGTTATTGCAATTCCTGCTGAGGATATTCGACTGCAGTGTACTCCTCTTTCAGTAGATACCGTTAGCAGTCGCCGTTGTCGCCATAGTCTCTGGGCCAAATTTGTTGCAAGCGACCAGCGAGATCTTCTGATGATGGCCATAACATAACTGTTGGCCAGCTTTGGACTTTAGCTCATTGCTGTGCCCATTCGCATTCGCATTTCCCATACTCATTGTGGCTGCTGCCTCAGTTGCTGCGCTGCTTGCTGCTTGCTGTTTGCTGACCCACTCCGAGTGTCCATTCATGGACACGGAGTAATGGCCAGAGGTGGGAAAGGGGGCACGACTAATCGGGCGGCGCTCTCATTATCGGCCAGAGCATTTCCGCAGATACTTAGACACTTAGCTGTCGAAACGGTCGCACGCCTAACCGTAAGGCCCCATTGAAAAGGGCTCACAGCACACACGCGATTGCGTTTTTTGCGATTTTCGGGCTTGTTGCGCACTTGCAATTGGCCTTTTTATTATTAGCTGCAATCTCAATATACCTACGACTCGCTGTCGTTGTTGTTGTCAGTTTTTTGCACTTCTCGTTTCGCGCCAGCATGCCAGACTGAAACTTGTTTATGGCTTGCGCTCCTACAAGAATGTGGTCATTGCACAAAACTGGGTTAAAATCGTTAGACAACCGAGCGGCGGGCGGTCGCTCGCTCGGGCTTTGTTTATGTTGTTGCTGTTGCTGCTGCTGCTGGTGTTGTTGCAGTTGCAGTTGCCGTTTAAACTGATTGCACAGCCTACTATACAGGCTGCTGCTGTGGGTCTCTTAGCCGTGAAGTACGTCCAGCCGGAGCATAGTAAAACGCAACTGTTTTGCATTATTAACACCGTTTTTAGCCTCTTGCAACGAGTTTTGCCACAAACTCAAGAATCATGCAAAAATCAATGGAAGACTAGCGAGTTTTGCATACTGACCAATAGAGCTTACAAAACATGGCTAAACTAGTGAATCCCCCATTACATATGTTTCGTCTGATTATTTCTTCCATTACTTAGTATATACATAAGTATCAGTTATAACGTAGCTCATTTGTAGTAAATTTTCAGACTTATACTATTGAAATTCTTTTGTTCAAGTGATCGTTCCTATGGAATATAGAAATCCGATTTTACGGAATTTCGGAATAGAATATTGAGGACGTTGACGATCGTATCCATAATTCAATGAGAAAGATGCGGCGATATCTTGCAAAATAACAAAAATCGGCCGATAGGTTCTATGGTAGCTATACGATATTTATGTCCGATCTGGCTAGCTCCGACTTATTTACAGCATGCAGAGGAAAGCAGCATATGCTGTAAGTTTCAATAAAATAGCTTATAAACTGTGAGATTTATTCTCGTTACAGACACGCCAACGGACAGACGGACATCGCTTGATCGACTTCAGTGTATTAAAATCAAAATTAGAATACCATTTTGTACACCTTTTATTGCGCTAAGAAATCTCAAAAATATTTGCACAAAGACCGAAAAACAATACGCAATTAGCGAGGCAATTTATTAAGGTCATTACTGAGGAGGAACTCATCGGGCAGCTGGTAGGCATACGCCAGTCTCTGCCCCTAATATGACACATTCGGTGCTAACCAAACATCATCAATCTGCTGCGCTCTGTGCCACGAGTTCGTTGACTTGTCCGACTACTGTCCAGTCTCTCCATTATGTTCCGCCACGGTCCACACTTGTTGTTCGGTAGTTCCAGTAGTTTCAGTAGTTCGGCTTCTTTTGACACCACGTTCGCTATTTACACGGTGTCATCCGCATTTCTCGAAGTCATGGGCCGAACTAACGCTAGTACCGAGAGTACTGAGTACCGAGTACCGAGTACCGAGTACCATGTGCTACGGACCTGCTTATAATTACGTATTATGCTAACTTTATAACTTTGTTGCTTGTCTTCCCGTCTAACTGTACGCAATGTCTTCTTGAGAGAATCTCAACTGTGCAGCAGGCTTTGCAACGCACTGAGTAAACAGAAAGACACCTGGCTACAGTTCACAGTGGAGTAAACAAATCAAACTCCAAGTTATGAGCTCCCGGAAGGGTATTCCCACTGCGGTCGACTGCGCCGTAGCGGTTCTCTCTGCGTTCTTTCAGTTGCCCTTTCACGTCTTCTGGCTTCGGTCGCGCTCTCTTTTTATGCTTTCTGCTTCATTTTCACACATAAAAAACGCATAAAAAGTGTTCCATTGTCATTAAAAAGTCAAATCTACGATAGTTATAGCAGCACCAGCGACGAGCGTCGAGTCTGGCTCGCTTCTGCGCTCTAGGTGAAATTTTTAACGGTTTTTAACGCTGCCAGAAGACACCCGAAGTCTGATGACTCGCATCTGGCATGCTCTTCTTCGGAACGGTATCGACAAATGCGCCTGGCCTAGGGCTTAAAGCGCTGGGCCTCCGCCGTTTTGGGCTCTAATGAGCCAACAATTAATAAACAATTTTCATGATGGCTAATAATGCGTTCAAACTCGACAAAGATCAACACGAGGAAGATATTTGATAGATGTGCTCTTCATCCAGCTATGACACAATTGTCGACGGCTAATGATCAGCCTTGAAATGGCGTTATAAATTGATTTTCCTGCATTTTGATTTTAATTAGCTGAAGCAGAGTTAAAATAGCTATAAATAAACTCATCATTATTCGGATTATATATAGCCATTTAATTATATAAAACTAGCATCTTGCACATACTGTATGTAAGCTATTAAGACTCCCCCAACCCGTTTAATATTGAAACAGAAACAGAAACAGATAATCCAAGCTCACATAACTCACACTTGTTATGGACCTGTTAGCCGGCTATAAAAACCCTAAAGAGCGACACGTACCTGGCCCAAACTATACAATTCGCAGATCCCAATCCAATTATCCTAATCTGTTTGAGTTCACAATTAAAGCGCGGACTGCAATTAAACACTTCGTACCCGAAATAAGGCAATTACGAGATGCCAAAGCGACGACGGGGCGTTCCACTCGAGAAGTGTTGTGCCGCAATTAGCGAACGGAGCCGGGCCTACTGCCAGACTGCTTGCTGGCAAAAGCCGGGCTTAAGTACACAAACAAATATCAAAAATCTGACAACAACCTTGACATTGAGCGCCGACAAGATGCGCAGCCATGTGGAAAGCAGAGTAAATGACTGAAGTGATCTACCTGTAGATATCCTGTAAGCGACGAGCATGGAACGGCGGTAACAATTATATTACAGTGTATAGACGATCAGTACTCTTAATTCAGTTGAAATTATTTGATAACCGGCAAAAGTATCTTTTATTATTAGCACTTGCTATTATTATTTAAAGATTCATTTGGCAGTAGTCCGTAAAAACGTCAAGCCACTTCAGTGTTGAGTACAGCAAAAAAGATTTCTTGTTTTTTGTTCTTTCAATGGAATGCTTACTATCATTACTTAACTGGAAGATGGTATTGACAACCCACATACTTGTAAGAACATCAGTGAAACACGTTAAATATAACAACTCAGGGACTGAACATTCATTTGGTGTCAACAGAACGTGGCTTCAGTGCACAAATCGCAAAAACTGATATTCAAAACAAAACCCGCTAAGAAAGCGCCAGCCGAGATACTCAACTACTAAATACCCCGCAGCTTTTGAAAAGACATTTTGGATACGTTATTCAAAACAATTATATTGTTTTCTCGTTGTCAGAAATGTAAAAAATAGTTCCTTGAACGATAGCTTTGTTTTGAAAAGAGTAAAACTTCCAAGATAGACATAGTTTGAATATTCTTAATTAAAAAAAATTTAAAAGTTAAAAATCGAAATATGAAACTTTGCTTATGCTGTTCCATAGTTTATAAGTCTTAATTAATTTTTCAAGTGAGCAGGACTCTATAACTACATTTGCACAAACTTATTCAGCCATTTTTATTGGATGCGGGTATAAACACGAGCTGAGATCAGACTTGAAATCAGCGATCTTGTGTATGAGATGTTTTGCCTTTTATCGCTATTAACGGCATTGGGGGCTATGTAGAGTCTGAGCTCATCTTGTCCACGACCAGAAATAGACTTGTTCGGCATGAGTCACAAATCGATAGACCGTTTTGGGTATTGTTTTATAAACCGTTCGTAGCTTTATTTACGTGCTTGAGCTTTCTTCTTCTTGCTATTCTCTCGCTTTCTGTCATCTTGATATTTGTTTTGCATAATTATACCGTGCAAGCAGTGGACAAGGCTTATAAAGAATAAATATGTTAAAATTTGCATTCTCTGGACAATATTAACTGCTTCACCCACCACGACATAATTCTGCGATTTGGCAGGGAAGAATCTAACCTCAATTTTAATATTGATTTACTTTTTCCATGATACCATGCAGGGTATTCACCTTTAGAGTACAGTAGATTGTAGTCTTTACACTGCTCTACTTATTTGTGATTTAAGTCAACTTGTATTTATTTTGCTTGTACGTTTATCTAGTAGTATTACTTGTTTTCTTACCTTGTCTCTTGCTTCTCTTTTTCTGCACTTCTGTTTACGCGAGTTCCGCTGTATTCTTGATAGTATTCAAAATGCAGCCGTGATTTTGCACCACTTTCACATCAACAATGAAAACGAAATTATAAATAAATAAATAAATAAATTATTGCTCTTTGATTATTTGTCTAGTGCTTTTGTTTTTTCTTTTCTGTTATAGTTATGGATATTGTTTTGATTTTCTGTTCCTCTGTTTATTTGCAGGCCTTCAGATATTTCTCTTTCACCAAACGCACTTGGAGAATATTTGCAATGAATACTGTCGACTTTACTTTCGGTCGACTGGTAACAAACATATAATAATAAACATATAGCATATTAATATCTTCTCGTCATGAGAAACTGCATATTAAGTTTCACTTCGATTTCTAGTTTAATATTTTCATCGGTGCTCAACTGGAAAAATTATTTTCCATTCACACACTCGCATACACACACAGGCACACACAGGCACGTTTAAAACGATCAAGTCATATGTCAAGAGTTTCAATTAAGCGGCTTTAAAGACGACGAAAACGTTCGCGTTGGTAATAGTGAAAAGAAGCTTACGATCTATCAGTTACACACACACACACACACACACACAGATGTATCTTCGCATCTACCTATGTCTATGTCTGTCTACCTATGTACGTATGTCTGTAAGTGCAGTAAAAGTGTAGAAATTACTGTAGACAAGCAGCGACTTGCGCTTTCACAAAACAAAAAACCAATTGACGACAGAGAGTATCTCACAGATCGCAGGCACTCGCGCATTATCCATGAGATACATTTGTATCTGCACGGCAGCTGCCTAGGGCCCAGAGCGTAGACTGTTCCGGGTTGAATGACAAAGTCACATTATTCGATCTGGCCAAGTACCGATCGATTTAAAATAAATTAAAATATACGCACAGCTGCCCAACTACAATGGCAATTGCGCTGCCTATGGCTGCATGCATGTGTGTATCTGTGCGTGTGTTTGTGTGTGAAAGTACAAAACAATAAAAAAAGATTTTACAAAAACAAAAATACAAATCAAAGTGGTAAAACGCTGCCAGCCCATTTCGAAAATGGAAAATTGTCAACGCACATTGAACTTGACGACAAAAGAAATGCAGCAGAGTGAGAGCGAGCGAGAGAGAGAGAGAGTGAGATGGAGAGCGAGGGGCATGCTACACGCAGCCTGCCTCAATTTACAGTTAAGCGACGCAGACGCAGACGCAGAGATGCAAAACTCAAAGAGACTTTCGGCCAGAGGAATGCGAGCTGCGAGATGCGAAATGCACTTGCCGCGCCAACTTTTTCGCCGAGCAGCAAAGCAGCAGAAAAACAACAACAACAGCAACACGAGACACAAAAAAGTGAAGGGGCCACAGCAGCCGCAGCCGGGATCCAAGATCGTACGTAGACGCTGCGTGTGTGTGTGTGTGTGTGTGCGCGCTGTGTGTGTGGCTAATGCTGGGGCCGCGTCTATAGAGAGACTCGCTGGGTCTCCAGCTAGCCGGCGCATAGCGGTACTCTGAGTGGGCATGACGAGGAGCTAATGACTCGGCGCCCCATTCGCAGGAAGTTGGCAATTTCGGTTAGCCAGACGCAGCAGCCGATGTTGATTGGGCCGATGCTGATATGTCTGTAGGTTGGCAGGGAGGCGTGTGCGTATGCCTACACTAAGACACTGCACATACTCGCATGTATGCGTGTGTGTAGAAATGTGTGAACTATTAACAGTTAGGCGTGCAGCTAGAAAGTAGCCAAATCAGAATCAATTTCCAGCAACTTTCCGAAATAATATTCAAATTACTTTGCAAATGTTTTAGCCATTTTTAAAATTCTTCTTTTTCTCACTTGTGTTAAAATTTTCAATTGATTTAAATTAATTCATTGTCAGCTTAGCTATTTTTAATTTACCATAAAATACATATTGTATTTAAATATATTAAAAAAGCTTTTTTTGTTTGAAGCCCCAAACTTTTCAGCTGTTTTTAGCTATTTTTGCTGTCAACGTCTTGGCAGCATTGTTAACTGCAAGTGTCCGTTTACAACAGCATGAAGAATATTCCGGCAATTTTTACAATTACTATATATATTAAATCTAGCTATATTTTGCATTAAGAACTCTAGCAACACTGTTTCACAGCATACGTACAACTTTCATGTCAACTTTGGTATTTTTGTTTGAACATAAAAAATAATATTTTTATTATTTTATTTATTTATAATACATAATCTTTTTTCTGTTTAAAGCCTCAAACTTTTTGCAGCAATTTTGAGCTAATTTTGCTATTTTTGGAAGCACTGTTTGCTGCAAGTGTCTGTTTACAAAGGCATCAATAAATTTATAGCAATAATAATTTAATAAAATCTAGCTATTTTTCTTATTTCAAAACTCTGGCAGCACTGATGCACAGCAAAAGTCCTTTGACAAACTCGTCGAGTCAAACTTAACGAACGATCGTTCACTTTTCAATCAATCGACATGCTACATGTGTGTGAGTGTGTGTGCATGTATGGGCAGTTGCAGTAGATGAATGCACCGTTAATTCTGCTGTAAACACAACACTTTTCTGCTTACACATTGCCTGCACTGATTACAACTGTAGAGTTGTTGCTGGACTTCAGTTTCGATCACTTCACACTAATTGAATTCGATGATTGCAGCAAAGCGCGTAAACGAAAGACCTATGCACTTTGCGGGAGAAGGCGTGCGGACTGCTGACAGAGATTGCGCGCGCGTGGCGTTCGCGCTGCGTACCAAACTCAGACTGTGAATGGCCGCATGGCAGACAGAGCAAAAGCCCTCGCCGGAGACAATACAACGACACAAATACAGAGGCAAAGAAACACCGACTCAATGCAAAAGCAACGCAACGCTAACGCTGCTTAAGCCGATCAAAAGAGCTACAGCGAGAGAGAGAAAGAGCAAACGAGAGAGCGAGGCAATAAGCCAGAGAGCGGCTGCAGGTGAGCACAAGAAGCCGCTCAGCTGTTGTGAAGCTTAAGAAACGGTATGCAGCTGACCAGTTGCTGTGTAAATACAGGGTGATGCCTTTAGGTTGAAGCAGAACAATTGTGATTGCAGTGATATTTGTCCGCACAGGCGAGTTGCCCGCCTTTTTCAACAAATCTACTAATCTACTGTTTTATGCGCGAACGCACTTTCTTTTTTTAAATATTTAATTTTTGTAATATATTCTATATAAAATATACTAACTAAATAAATACATAAAATGTTATTAGCGCGTTGCACGCCATATGTTTAAACATAGTTTATCAATTGTTGTTAATGTGAATTTATTTAATCTTTTTCATGCGTATAAATATATTTTTTCCCCTTAAATTTAATATTTTTATTCCATTTTATTTGGATTTTTAATATTAACATTTAAGATTTCTCTATTATTTACTTCTAGCAAGTCCCAGCTTCCATTGTAACGCATTTTATTGCCTCTCGTTGACTTTAGTTCCTTCCAATTATGTTAATTTGTGCACAAAGGTGAAAATATGTAAGAATTAAAATACTTTTGAAAAGCAATGATTGTGTGTACGTCAAAGTAAGGTATCAGTTAATAATAGATGACCACACCAAGAGTTTTTACTAAGTATTTGTTATTAGTTTAAAAATATTTATATTATTAGTAAGCCAAAATCATCACTTCTTTCTACCATATAGGGAAAGCCCCAGAAAAGTGTCAGCAACACGATTGTAACGGTTTTGCTTATTCTATATCGATTAAAATATTCTGATATCGATTGTCGACGTTGAGATTAACTAATCGGTAAATGCGGTGACTTGTAAAGTATATCCATCTTAGCTCTGCTTTATAATGTCACAAATAACTTAAATTGCATTAAATTAATTAACAAATAAATAAACTTAAATATTTAAAAAAAAATGAAGTCGACCATTTCCGTTACAAATATCAACGTATAACTTATCGATAAATAAAATACCAAATAAAAAACCAATTACTACACCAGCTGATGCTGAAGACTATCGATTACTGCCAGCTGATTCCGCTTTGGTATTGTTATTATTTTATTATATTTTATAATCCGGCAGTACTCGACGATGGCCCAACCAAACTGCATTTTCTGTGATATTTCCGCCGGCAAAACCGACACGGTGTTGGAGCTGGAAACTGAGGAGTTCGTGATTTTCAAAGACATAAGGCCGGCGACGCGTTATCATTATCTGATAGTGCCAAAGCAGCACTACGAGAGTCTAAAGGTTCTCGACAAGTCGCACAAGCGGCTGGGTATGTGTATCAGCCCATAGCTGTATCTAATCTCCATGTGCTAACAGCTATCGCCTTTAGTTTCCCGCATGCAGGACGAGCTCATGCGTTTCCTCGACTCCAAGGGCTGCAGCACGGACGACACGCTCCTCGGCTTCCACCTGCCCCCCTTCATCTCTGTGAAGCACCTGCACATGCACGGCATAGCGCCGCGCTCCGAGATGAGCTTCCTCTCCCGCATGGTCTATCGGCCCTCCTCGCTCTGGTTCAAAACAGTACGTAGTTCCGCCGAGTATGTCTCCCCTTTCCCCCTCCCCCCTCATTTCATGTTCTTCTAATTCTGCTTTCAGGAGAATGAAGCGCAAATTTACCTGCTGCAAAAATAGTCAATGCGATGTAAAAAGTGTTCCAATTACGCCTAAGAGTCTTCTATAGTCAAACGATGATTCAAAGTATATAGTTATACCCTTGCAGAGGGTATATCAATTTTTGCAACGCACAGCAGAAAGTATCTGCGGCCCTGTAAAGTATTTATTTGTCCGTTATTCTGTCCGTTGGTCCCTTGAAATCGTTGTCCGTTATTCTGTCCGTTGGTCCTTTGAAACCCAAATAAGTTCCTCAACTTTGCAGGTATTTTTATGAAACCGGGTATACAAAATTATTGCACCCTCACACGGTAAATAAATCGATTTGAACCAGATTAGACCAATATATCGCATAAGTGCCATATAAACTATCGGTATAAATTTGTTATTCTTCCAAATATCGTAAACAATCTGCGCAACATCTTATTTAGGTATCTTCAGCCCTGTGAAGTATATATTACTGAGTCGATGTGGCATGTCCGTCAGTCTGTCCGTTCGTCTTTTGAAACTCAAACCAGTTCCTTAGCTTGGAAGTTATTTCTATAAAACTTGGTACGCTATATTCTTTTTGCTGTAAATAAGTCGCAACGAGCCAAATTGCAACGATATATCGCATAGTTGTCATATAAACTATCGGCATATATTTGTTATTTTCAAGATATCGTAGCCAAACTTTTCACTTCTTTTTTTAATCCTGTAAAATAAACGAGTCGTTCGAAACATGTCCGTCAGTCTGTCCGTTTTTTTTTTTGAAACCCAAACTAGTTTCTCTGTTTTGGTAGTATGTCTTATAGACAGTCATTAAAATTCATTTTCTGCACTAAAGCGATGTATCGTACAGCTGCCATACAAACTATCGGCCGATATTTGTTGTTTTGCAAAATATCTTGAACAAACTCGCCAGATGCAACTTAAGCAAAGCCCCTAACATGCTACCCAAATTTCAATAGAATCAGTACGCTATAACATATAGCTACCATAGGAACAATCGGTTTGAAACATGAAGAACAAATAAATCCCGTGTAATTGTAGACAAGTTCGGTGGAAGATTTCTTAAACTATAGCTACGACTATCGGATGGAATTTAATATTTTGTAAATAATTCCAATATATTTTATATTGAGTTCGAGCTCGGAAAACGTAAGTGCAAACAAAAACCTACTACGAATTAGCGAAATTAAAACTGTGAACCTATTTATATAGTAGCAGAAGGAACAATCGGTTTGCCGAAGTTAAAATTCCTGCAAAATATAGAAAAATTATAATAAAATTTTGTATATATTTGATATTTGCTCTGCGCTCGTTTATTTCCGGGATATGCCAATGAAACGCTGCAGCGTGCGAGATCTGCGAATGTCTTCTATAATATCGAAACTATGGAAAGATCCTAAATACATATAAATATGGCAAATATGCCACGATCGCGTATATACAATTTAGCAGGGATGCAGAGTACATATACTGCGTATATAGTCTCTGAAAGATCCAGTGATAGTCCTGCAGCCAGCTCCTAGAACTAACGAAGTCAAAAGTCCAGCCGAGATGGAGCCTCAGTCAATGATATGCAACGGTCCGCCATGTGGTATATAATACTGAACAGCAGGGCCACCTACTGTGGGAGGGGCTACCTTAGAGATAGTGCCTCCACTTATGCCTCTCACTTCTCCTCGAACAACATGTAATCCTCGCCGCTGGCCTCGGGATGCGAGCTCATGTGCCGCTTCAGATAAGAGGTCGACGGGAAGGGCTTCAGGCAGATGGCGCACTTGTAGGGCCTGTCCGCGGTGTGGACGCGCATGTGGCGCTGCAGGGCGCCGGGCTGCACGTAGGTCGCGTGGCACTGGTTGCAGCCGTAGGGCCGCTCGCCCGTGTGGATGCGCTTGTGGACCGTCAGGTTGCCGGCGCTGGCGAACGTCTTGGGGCAGTCCACGCACTTGAACGGCCGCTCGCCCGTGTGCGTGCGTATGTGCTCGTTGAGGCGGCCGCGCTGCGTGAAGGCCTTGACGCAGTGCGGGCACTTGTAGGGCCGCTCGCCGGTGTGCGCGCGGATGTGGTCGGCCAGGTTGCCCGGGTTGACGAACTCCTTGGGGCAGTGCGGGCACTTGTGCTCGCGCTTGCGGCTGTGGAATCGCTGGTGCAGGCTGAGCTTCTGCTTGCTGGGGAACTCCTTGCCGCAGGTGGCGCACGCGTGCGGCGCCTTGGGCTCCTGCTTCACCAGGCCGAGCACCAGCTTGTCCAGGGTTTCGCCGGGCGGCGAGGAGCACTTGCTGCTTGCGCTCGTCTCGAACTTGACCTCGCACTCGATGAAGGGCTGGTCGCAGCTGTAGAAGTCCCACATGTCCGCCTGGTCCAGTTGCGCGTCATGGCCGAAGTCCGCCCAGGCCTGCTCCTGTTCCTGTGCCTGCTCCCTGTGCGCCGGACTCGACTCCTCCTTGATGATCCGCCAGTCGTCGTCAGCCTTGAGGATCTCCACCCCGCCGAGCAACTGCCAAAAGTGGCGATGGCTCTGCTCGCACTTGCGCTTGAACCTGAAGCAGTTCTGGGCGGCGAGCACGCAGGCCATGCACATCTTCTGGGGCAGCGGGTCGTCGCGTATCACCTCGCAGCTCGTGCACTCGCTCAGCATCTCGGCCAGGCTGGGCTCGTCGTGGGGCTGTGTGCGCTCGCAGAATATGTCCACCAGCGTGACGTTGTCGTCCCTGCAGACGCGACAGACTTGCGCCATGCCTGAGTGCTGCGAATTGATTTTGTTTTGTAAACAACTTGTCCGAAATACGAAATTGGCGAATGCCAATGGTATTATTTGGTATTATTTTGCTGTGCGCTGGTCACACTGCAGGCGCATCAAAATACCGAAATACTTATCGATATACACTGCACATTCAAGTAGTTTAATTTGCTACTAGTAGTAAATTCAGCAGAGCAACTATTTTTAAATTACTACACTCAAATAAACAATTTTCAATTAATGCAGTATTTACTTCTGTGCGTGACGACCCCGCGCTATCGATAGATAGCGGGAAACAGTTGCTATCGCGCTTATCGATATTATATCAACAATCACACAGTCGACTTCAGCTGTGTGCGCTGCTCCGCTCTGCTCTGCTCTGCTCGCTGCTCAAATTCGTATGTTTGTGTCCAATTGCATGCCTGTGTGCGTGTGTGCGCTCGCGTTTCGTGTTGCGTGTGCGTGTGAGTGTGCGTGTGCGTGTGCAAAATCAGAGTCAGAGTGTTGAAGAGAAAAAAACAGAAGGAAAAGAGGAAAAGAAAACTCATCCAAACAAAAAGTTCCTATTTTACACAATACGTGCTCGTGTTCAATATAAAAGTGGCCAAAATTCGGCGAAAACAGCGCAAAAGTGATAAAACCAACGTGCCACAGCCGTCGGCAGCAAAGCGAACAAAAACAAAAGAAAATAGTGTTGATAGTACAACAAGCATTTTGAGCAGTGGCAGCGGCAGCAGCAGCGGCGCCGGCAGCACTACTGCTAACAGCAACAACAACACAAGCAGCAGCACCGCTAACAGTAACAGCAACAACAACAGCAGCAGCGGCAGCGGCAGCAGCACCAACACCAACACCACCGGCGCAGGCAGCAACAACACCAACAAGCGTGCATACGCGTCGGTGGGCCGGGGAGCGGCCGACGTTGTACCTGGACCCCGCGTACCCCCAACAAAAACTACTCGAGCGGCGGCCGCAGCAGCTGCAGCAGCAGCGACTGCGACAGCGACTGCGACTGGTACAACAACAACAACAACAGCAGCAGCAGCAGCAGCGACAAGAACAACAACACCACAGGCAGCTGCCGGCCGGTGTCCGGCCGACGAAACTGTTGCTAGTTGTGGGTGGAGCGGGGGCAGGGGCAGGGGCGGGCTATCGTCGAGCGTCGCGCAGCTAACAAAGGCTCCGCTGCTGAATGCACACACACAGCATTTATCTGTCTCAGTCTGTTTGCGCACTGTGCAAAAGCTCGCGGTTGAGCTTGAGCTTCGGCTCGACGCTGACGCTGACGCAGACACTAGCGCTGCCGCCGCCGCCGCCGTCGACGCCAACGTCATGTCGGAAACGGGCTGCCGGCATTACCAGAGCTACGTGAAGGAGCACAGTTACGATACCTTTCGGGTTATCGATGCGTACTTCGCTGCCTGCGTCAACAAGGATGCGCGTGAAAAGAAGGTATGCAAATTAGTGCTTATGTCCCTCTCTCACTTCTCCTCTTCCTGCTCCTCTCTTTTTGCCTATCTCTGTAACCACTCTCTTGCTTTGTCTTGCTCACACTCTCACTCTCTGCTGTTCGCTCTCTCCCTCTGTCTATTTGTCTTCCTCTCGCCTATGCGCTTCCTACACCTCGCTCTCTCGTTCCCTCTCTCCCTCTGTGTGTCTCTGTGTGTTGCGCTCTCACCTAAACGTGCACCCCTTTAGGCGATACACTGCAATTGCTTCGAGTGCGGCAGCTACGGCATCCAGTTGTACGCCTGCCTGCACTGCATCTACTTCGGCTGTCGCGGCGCGCACATCACCAGTCACCTGCGCGCCAAGAAGCACAACGTTGCGCTGGAGCTCTCGCACGGCACCCTGTATTGCTATGCCTGTCGCGACTTCATCTACGACGCGCGCAGTCGCGACTATGCGCTGATCAACCGCAAGCTCGAGGCGAAGGATCTGCAGAAGAGCCTGGGCTGGCAGCCCTGGATACCAACGGCCAAGGAGACGAACCTGCTGCTGGCCAATGCGAGGCGACGTCTGGTGCGGCCCAATCAGACGATCGGGCTGCGCGGCCTGCTCAATCTGGGTGCCACCTGCTTCATGAACTGCATTGTGCAGGTGAGTCCAGAGATCCAGTAGAAAGTTACGATACTAAGAAAATACTATATGTAAGTTATATTTATAAATATGTGAAAATTTGATTACCCTTCAGCTGTTATGCCTATACCCAATTGGCTCAATTTTCGCATAGTTCGTTTTCGTTAATTTGAAATCTCGGAAATTCTGTCCAGTTATCTATTTATTTATATTATTTTTTAATACATATAGTAATTTAAAGTATTATTGTGATGACAGACTGGAGTATTGTTTTACCAATTTTAAATGATAGTCGAATGATAATAAAAGTTATTTCTAACGTAAGAACACTGTAGAGCAACAAGAAATAAATTTTATGCCCTGCAATAAATTTTATATATTTTTGGAATCAAAAAATTTCAAGTATTTTGTTTAAGTGTTAACCTAGACATTATAATCAGCACAGTTCAATAATTCAGGCATAATTGTTCGGATCGAACACATACTACGATTCTTTCGTCAAGCTTAGGGTTGTCGAATATTTTTAAAATACCGTACTAATGATAAATACTTTAACAAAAAAAAAAGAAAAATAAATATCGAAGTATTCGATATTTTTCCTTAGTTAGTTTCCATGGAAGATACTAGTGATACCTTAATTGACTCACTGCAATAAGAATTAACGATCATTTTCTTTAAGTTTTCTACACATAATGAACAACAAAATACATCATTAAATATCAAATATAAATGTTCTATTTTCGATATTTAGTCAAAAATGTTCCCATATAAATATATAATTTTTGTACATAAATATCGATATATTTATATTTTGATATGTTGACAACAATCGTAGTGAAGATCAACCCAAATTGTTTAGAAAGCTGTTTAACCCCTCAATAGAAATCTGTAATATAATTTTTATAAAAATCAGTTAAATGAAAATAATTTCGACTTCGTACCCATAATATAACGATCTTTCATAAAATTCTATAATAACTTTAATAATTTTATTTTACATGCAGTTTTATTGAAATTAAATAATTTAAATAATAATTAGCCATAAACCGCAAATTATGTTTCAATTTACTATAAAATAAATTTTAAATTAACAGTCGGAACGATCCTCTCCTTTTAAGAAAATAAGCGGTTTTAATAACTGAAATTTGCCGTTAATTTAATATATCATTTTGAGTCGAACCAAAGTATAGTCAATTCTTTTTTCACGCACTTCTTGCAGGCTCTGGTGCATACTCCCCTGCTGAGCGACTACTTCATGTCGGATCGGCACGACTGCGGCAGCAAGTCCTCGCACAAGTGTCTGGTGTGCGAGGTGTCGCGCCTGTTCCAGGTAAGCGCCTGCATCGCTCTTGGCCCCATGAGATTGGTTTAACGCTTCAACTTGCAGGAGTTCTACTCGGGCTCGCGCTCGCCGCTGTCGCTGCATCGCCTGCTGCATTTAATCTGGAACCACGCCAAGCATTTGGCCGGATACGAGCAGCAGGACGCGCACGAGTTCTTCATCGCGACGCTGGACGTGCTGCATCGGCACTGCGTGAAGGCCAAGTCGGAGCACGAGAGCAAGACGAACAGCTCGAGCGGATCGGGTGGCAACTCGTCGAGCTCGTCCAATGCGAACGCGACGGCGACGCACTGCTATGGGCAATGCAACTGCATCATCGATCAAATCTTCACGGGCATGCTGCAGAGCGACGTGGTGTGCCAGGCCTGCAACGGCGTTTCGACCACATTCGATCCCTTCTGGGACATCTCACTGGATCTCGGCGAGACGACAACGCATGGCGGCGTGACGCCCAAGACGCTGATCGATTGCCTCGAGCGGTACACGCGCGCCGAGCACCTCGGCTCGGCTGCCAAAATCAAATGCTCCACCTGCAAATCGTACCAGGAGTCCACGAAGCAGTTCAGCCTCCGGACGCTGCCCAGCGTCGTCTCGTTCCACCTGAAGCGCTTCGAGCACTCGGCCCTGATTGACCGCAAAATCTCGTCGTTCATTCAGTTCCCCGTCGAGTTCGACATGACGCCGTTCATGTCGGAGAAGAAGAACGCCTACGGGGACTTTCGCTTCTCGCTCTACGCGGTGGTCAACCACGTGGGCACCATCGATACGGGCCACTACACGGCCTATGTGCGCCATCAGAAGGATACGTGGGTCAAGTGCGATGATCATGTGATAACAATGGCGTCGCTCAAACAGGTGCTCGACAGCGAGGGGTGAGTAATACTTCTAGTTTACCATTCGCTCTTTGGGAGTACTTGAAAAGGGTATACTAGCTCCATACGAGTTTTTGCACACTCGTGTCCGTCTGTCTGAAACAGTCGATCGCAGCAACTGGAAGATCAAGAGGTCTAGCAATTTTTAAATATCATTTTGGTGATATTTTACTATTTAAAAAAAGAAATGAAAATTATACTACAAGTACAACTTTACCATAAAATATCGATAATTATACTGAGAGAGAGAATTAAAAAATATTAAATATAAACATATAAATAAATATGAATATTAATTAAACAATTTTAATTTAAAAATATAATATATATACATATCTTTTTAAATTAAATTTTTTTATTAAAATTAACATATATTTTATATAAATAAAGGCAATTTGTAGAGGCTTCAGTTTCCGTAGAGACCAGTGAAAACTAAAAGTGACTGAGCGTAATTTTATTTAATTCTATTTTCTTAAATTTCCCAAACGCAAAAATATTTTATTATTCAATATGATTATCATTTTGTTTCGTAAAATATTTTCAATATTTCAAAAAAAAAGAAGAAAATCTCGATGTTTATTTATTATAGTTAAAAATAAAAATATCGAAATGTCGAGTTTATATATATTACTTAAATACTAGGCAAAGTTATACATTTTTTAAGAGTATCTGCCTATAATCGAAACCCATGTAACAGATTGAAATATTATCAGAAAAAAAAACACCTTATTATTCGATTATTATTCGATAAAGTGTAGAGCGAAGGTAAAGGGTGCAGTTATTCTGAAAAGGCCAAAATGAGTGAAGGGTATCTAACAATCGAGTGCCCTCGGCTGTAGACTTATTGACTATACACTACACTACATGTACTAACTTGTCACGTTTTTGCTTGCAGTTATTTATTATTCTACCATAAGAATGTTCTGGAATACGAGTGAGAGCCGAAGCAGCCAAGGCGGAGGATTGGAGGAGCGGACACAAAGCCAATTGCATCCATAGAGACTGTATCGCCCCACAAATCACATACACTCTCACAACACACACACACACACACATAAAAATAGAAACACTGATTTAATTACAAATACAAATAGAAATACAAATACAACTACAACTACGAATGCGAATAGAAAGTCAAAAGCAGGCGAGGACAGCGCTTAAAAGAAATCTTAATCTTAATTCAAGAAATCCATTTATTGTTTTAAGCATTTCCAGCACATAACTATAAAGCTAAAACTAAACGAATGCTAAACTAAACAGAAAAACAGTAACAAATCGCTTATGTATGTATGTATGTACGACAGAGAGAGAAAGAGAAAGAGAAAGCGAGAGAGAACGTACGAAAGAAAAGCACACGCAAAAAGCAAGCTGAGGCAACACATGCACAAATATCACACCAATACTATTGCCCTTTTTCTCTTGCTTTCGAAAATACGAAAACAGGCAGAAACAAAATTTACAGTTATTCGTTTTGTTTATGGTGGTCGAAACGGCAAATTATTCTACACCACAATTTGTGTGAAAAAAAAATAAAAAATTCAATTACCGCACTTGGGCTCGTCCGGGAATTGAACCCGGGACCTCTCGCACCCGAAGCGAGAATCATACCCCTAGACCAACGAGCCGGTTGAAGGTTGACCGCCATATTGTATACTTGACGTTGGCAGCGTTGGCTGAACACGAGTCTGTGTTTATTTGCACAGCGCATGCAACACGTGGCAGAAAGAGATGGAGAAAGGCTACACACAACGTTTGTGTGCCTGCTAAATTTAGCTCGCCGCTGTTAGCGAAGACATGAACCGCCAAGAAGAGCTGCTGCTGCTGCTGTTTTGAATAAATTATTATGATTTGCTGCTATAATTGTTTAGCATTGCAAATAAGTAAAGATAAGCAAAATTAATATTTAATTTTTATTACTTGTTGTTGTGATGGGAATGTGTTTCATGTGAATTTTCACTTAACCAACCGTTATAAAAATAAAGGGCTGGGGAATGCCATCAATAGCTGCAAGCACAACCAATTACATTTTGCAACACTGTCCGCCAGTATGAAATTTGACTGCGGGCGGTGTCGATCCCCAGGAAGCTTTGCTTCAAAATTAAAAATGGAAATTCAGAACAATAATAACAAGTCGAAAGCTAAATATATGTGGCTGGGAAGGAATTACATGATGCCGTCGCTTGGCGAAAAGAAGGAGGAGAACAGCGCGAATAGCTGCATTTGCCAACGAAAGCGCGGCCTCATAACGTGCAACTCATGCCAGAAGTCGTTTGTGGGGCGCATCGGGGAGCGCTGCCCCGTTCATCCAGAGGTAAGAGCTCCTACGTTATCCCTGCACACTCATCCACTAAGATCTACCCCCCTCTTCTTTGAGCAGATCGCATATCTGATGGATGCGCGCAACTGCGCCTTCTGCGGGGCTGCTGCCAAGCACCTGAAAATGGATCAGATGTAAGCGGCTCCCTAGGCTAATCGAAACGAGGTTCTTGACTACTTGCATTAAATCTGGTAGATTCGTTCAGTTACATACAATCGATTTGTACTCAACCGAACAATGACGTTCACAAATTAAAGAAAACAAGAGAAAACAGTTGTGTGTTTTGCGCTTGTGTGTGTGTATGTGTGTGTGTTTTGCTTTCGAACATAACTAATGCGCTGTCTTTGAGAACTGCACAGCACTGATAAGCACCGTTACACAGAGAGCGCTGCCGACAGTGTTGACAGCTCGGCGATTTGTAGCCAAAACTAACTGACCAGAGAGAGGGGGAAATTAAGCGTATGCGTTTTTGTGATGAATTTTATTTATTTATTTTTTTTTTATTATTTATTTAATACAATCGAAAGTCCTCAGAAGCAGCCATTTTTAGCAGCTGCGCAGTGCGATCAAGTCAGCTTTTTATTCCGCAAGAACTAGCTTTTTTCAAGTCTAACTGAAAGACACAATTGTAAACAGCGGGTAGCAGATAATCTAACTTTTCTCTATTTTGCATGAGTGTCAATTGAAGTTTCCAGTTGAGTTTGCGCTTTATGATATCGTTGCCAGCTTATTTACAGTCTATATAAATTCTGATTTATGGTATTTTTTGTGCAATCACATATACATTTGCTCATAAAAAGTAAGAATTAAAATGAATCTGCAAAGAAATGCGTATAAACAATTTTTATCATTAAGTTTTTAAGACAATATAAATACAATTTATTTATTTTCGCCCAAAATTAGTTCAAAAATAATTTTATATTGTACAATTTAAAGCAATTTCAACATTTCACCAACGCAGGCTGCAAATATAATGCAGTTTATTAACAATTTATGTTATACGCATAAATTCAGCCTTTTTTATAGCTAAATTGCCACAGCACTGTCGCTGCGTCCTTGAACTAGCTTCTTTTTATGCGTGCACAGCTAGTTTTCGCTTTTCCTTTGAACTAGCTTCTTGGCGGGTTGTCAACACTGGTTCCTCTCCATGCGAAGAGATCTGCAATGTCGCTGCGTAATTGAGGCAGATAAATAAACACTGCATGCGTGCAAGTAAAGTACAAATAATAATAGAATAATAATAATAATAAATGCGCATAGAGAACAACACATTAGATGACTGCAAGTCTGCTCAAAGCGAGCAAAGTCTGTGCGTAGTGTTGTAGAAGGCGCGTCAAATTTCATTTTGTGCGTGTGTGCGCATCATTTGCAGTAAACAATTTCAAGCAAAAAGGAAAAAAATAACGGAATAATGGGTAAATATACAGACAAAGTCGGTTGTGATGCCTGCGAGTAATGTTTACTTTTGCTGTGTCTCGTATTTCGCAACTGTTGCTTGCGAAGCAGAAGCAGAAGCCACCATCGACAGCAACAACAACAGCAGCAGCAACAACAATAACAACAACAACATTAGCAACAACAATGAGGGGGAGCGCAGCGGCAAGCTGATGTACGAGCTGCCCGCGAGCTACGAGTACGTGGTATACAAATGCATCTGCGATCGACCCCACCAGGCCTTCGAGTGCCAGCGCTGCCGTCAGTACTTCTACGGCAGGATCGCCGTGCAGTGCATGGTGCATCCGCTGGTGAGCACTGTACTATCACCTATATACTCTTACTATAAGCTATATAACTCCACCTGCAGGACAGCTTCCTCATGGACTTTCGGCACTGTCCGTTCTGCCTGGTGACCCCAGCCGATGTCAAGGAGTCGCCCCTGAGCTGGCAGCAGATTCGTCAAATGGAGGACGCGCAGCTGCCCAACGACAGCGATGACTTTTCTGATTGAGCTCTGCTCACATGCTAGATGTAACCCCACATTGTACGCTTACATAATGTAATAATGTATTCCCATGCCCAACCTGATTGATTGATTGATCAATCAGTGCTGCTTTGATTGATTGATTGATCAATCAATGCTGCTTTGATTGATTGATTGATCAATCAATGCTGCTTTGATTGATTGATTGATCAATCAATGCTGCTTTGATTGATTGATTGATCAATCAATGCTGCTTTGTGTCGTTACCCTCTAGCAAGCACGAGTTCATAGTCAGTAGAATTACGTATTTCCAAAAGTTGCATTCTTTATTCGAAACTTATGACTAGTTCACAAACTTATGGAGTCTGTATATGTACAGATGGGGGCTATAATTGTTGATCAATCCGTGGCTATATATGTACACGATCGGGACACAACGTAATGCAACGAAAACGGCACTAAACCTTTAGTTAACAGTTCGTAAATACTTGGATATGTTTCTACTTCGTTTAGCGTACGATAAACAGACGTCACAATAATTCATTTAACTATATAAAATTCGAGTAACGCTATAGGAAAAACATTCTTTGCGGGGGCAAACACAACACACATTATCAGTTTATATAACTTCGATTATAGTAGTATTCGAATAGTGCCCGCTCTGCTCTACTGCCTTATTGTAGTCACGTGAAACTGCACAGTGGAAATCATCATTAAATTAGTGTAAACAAACGTTAGCCCTAGTGCAGTAGGCTCCATTGCGGCGCTGACGGGACAGACACAGTTTGTTTGTACAGGAAACAGCGGGGGTAAACCCCATCGAGTAAACTATTTTAATTCTCCTAGACCTACGCAGTTCTACACATTTATACAGGCCTAAGTTTAGCTTTGACTACTCGAACGATGCTTATGCCTTATGGTAAATAAATATAATTACTCTCATACATAGTACCTATGTATATGTATACTATAAACTGTATATAAACCGATTTTATAAATTCTTTTGCGTATATTTAATCAGTACTAAACTTGGTAGTATACACTCCTAGACTCACACTAGCAATATGTATGTATATATTATCTGATATTCCTTACTCGATATCTACTCTCTGTTAATTGCATTGTGTTTGAGACGCTTTAAACCTGCTTGCCGGCTCAATTGCTTTGTATATGTACATACGTTATATCTTCTGCAATATGATCGATCGGACGACAAATGAGACTTGCATAAATATCAACAAAACTTGGGAATGATACAGAGCTAAAAGGGAACGTTGTTAATGCTCGCAGCTGTATATTTATATAGATTTCTAGGCATCAGACTCTGCAATTGGATCGATCAGACAACAATGCAGATTGTGCATAAGTCTTAAATAATTTAGATTCCGAGTATAACGCGCTCTGCTCGCAATGTTTACTCCTTTAGGGGCAAGCGAACTTTGAAGTATCACAACTAAGCTTCGAAATATTTTGGATTCGAAATGGAACTGACTGTTCCCATTGCTTAGCCAGCTGTACATATATTATATATACTCTAGGCGTTATACTCTGCAATTGGATTAATCAGATCACAATGCGGATCTTGCAAAAATCTCATCTAAAGTTGACAAAGATCTATTTCCAGAATTGATTTCACAAGTTTACCCTTTTGGGCGTTAGAATATTCTGGATCGATCAGACAACAATGGAGCTCTTAAAAAATTCTCAACTTTGAATTTAATCCGGAAGGATAGTGCTCTTATTGTTTATACCTGCTTAAGGGAAGGTTCTTTCTTAGATCGTTCAAAAATACAGCAAATATTGAATCTATTAAATTTTGTGGTATAATTAAATGTGAAAGAGACTCACAGTTTTGCCTGCTGAATTTTCAATATTCTAGAATACGTAAAAAAATTTTGTTAGAATTCGCAATGGCGGCCTAAACCGACCTCTACTACTACTTTAAGTCTACAGACTTTCGTAGTGAACGTTGAAAATAAAAACCGTTTTCACTTAAATAATAAAATGAAATTCTAAATGATTTACACCTAACTTAAAAAAAAGACAAAATAGAGTAACAAAAAAAAATTGTATGAAAAAAAATAGATTTGTTCACCATTTTTGTAACTTTGATCTTTTTTAATAAGTCCTCTACCTTTTTTTTTGTTCATTTTAGTTTGAAGTTATATCTAATTGTATTTTCTTTCATACATATAAAAAATAAGACCTTAATTTTTTTTGTTAATTTAGGTATAAGTAATACTCAAAAGTGTTTTCCTGTATACAAATTTTGAAGGAAATAAGGAACACTCGATCTCGATGCTTGAAGTTTTGACGAAAAACCTGGTTCCGAGAAGAGTTTTACAGTTCCGTATAAGGTTCATGCTTTCAAAGCGCTCTAATTTGATTAATTTACAACGTATTGAAAAATGTAAAATACAAAATTTGAAATTTTTAAAAATTTAAAAAAGAACCTTCCTTTTATATATTCGCATATTCACACTTATGGATACATTTTTATGTTTCCAACAATTGGAAAGCATGGACAGGCAATGAAATTCTTGCATAAATTCCAACTAAACTGGTAAATGATAGAGCTATGTATATACTCGTATATATTATGGAGCTCCCATACGACCACACTATGAGAGTGTTTTAAGCTTCGGCATGCCGAACTTGTTGATTCCGTTTTCGTAGATATTATTGTAATTTGTTGTATAATTGCTACAAAATTGTATGACAATACGTATAAAATGTAAGAGATATATGTATGCGTGTAAACGGTACTCCGATATCAGCTGGATAAGCCGGTACATATTGCGAACGCGTGTTCAGCTTAGCTCCTTCCTGCCTCGACCCTCGCCTGGGTGATGCTTACTATGTTACACATAATCTAATAGGCTATACCTAAACACGTTTGACGCTTAATTCAATGAACTAACGGTAAACTTGAACTGAACTGCGATAAATACAAGTACGTAACATACACATACATACATACGCTATATAGTAGCTATATACACAGGGTCTTAACTTAGCTGTCCACATCGAGCGATTAGAGTGCCTCAGTCGATGAGCTGCAGGGTCCGTTATAGCCGTTGCTCGTAGCCAGGGCCGATGCTGTGGTAGTTGCTGCTGTTCCTGTTGATCGTGCTTGGGGCTGCACCAACTGCTTGTAGGTATTCTCCAGCCTGGGAGGATACTGAAACGAGGCAGTTGCGCGTGATCAAAATAGGAAGAGGCGGGCATTGCGACTGGACTCACCTCCTGATTCTCGTCGAGCGACGGCAACAGTTCGTCCAGCGAGTTGGGGGTCAATGGACTGGGAGTGGCCACGGTGATGCGACTGAGTGCGCCGTGCTGCAGCAACGCCTCGCCGATGACAATCTGCGGCTTGTTCTGCGTGAGGTGCTGCTGCTGCTGCAGCCGCGCCAGCCGCAGCTTCATCTCCTGCCTGATCTCCTTTTGCTGCACCTCCTTCTCGAAGCGCATCATGCTGTAGCTGCGCACCGAGGAGCTTGTGCTATGCACAGACGCTAGACTTGGTCTTCGAGAACCTGTAAGTGGAGGCGACAAGGCGGGAAGAGTCCATATTGAATTGCATTATTCTCCATTGACTGCGTGCGGTTCTAGTTGCAAAATGCTAAAATGCTGCTCGGCGTCGAGCGAGCCACAAGCAGAAGCGAATAGAGCGATAGAGAAAGAGAGCGGGATGGGGGGAGACAGCGAAAGAGAGGGAGCGAGTCAAGGCACTATGACAGATTATATAGACATACATATACTATATATAGCGTATGGTATTAGAGTTGCGTTGCTGCAAAGCGTACATTGTGCACTAACTAAAGAAGACTTACATAAAGAGAGAGATATAGAGAGAAAGAGAGCGAGAGAGAGAGAGAGAGAAAATAGTAGCATGAACTATGGAGTGGACTACTGGAAGAATCGTCTGATTGCAATGACTTATGCATGAATAATTTTGTGATTGACAAATTTCGTTATTGACGAGAGCTACACAATAATTTGGATTCGAATATACTTTTCGATCGGGACAGCGGGGTTACTAATAGGCTTCTGGCAAGCGCAAGCTTAAGCATAGCAGAGTTGGCAATGGAAGTACTGGAGTAGATGACGTAAGAGTACAGTAATTGGAGAGATTGATTGATTGGGCTATCGGTTATCGATAGCGATTACAAATAACTAAATAAGAATAAACTGGGAATCGGCTTGGTGTGCAATTAATCGTGGAGTCGTGGCTGGGAGGCTTTTCCCACCCACTGTACTCGCATGCGAATGTACATTGGAAGACTGTGTGTGTGTGTACGTGTGAGCTTGTATGTGTGTGCGTGTAGGTATCATATAATAATTTGTTATTATTATCTGGTTGAGAAAATTAAATAATTGTTGATATTATTGTGTTGATAAATTTCTAGAAACAGGAACATAATCACCGCCATATTGCTTCAATATCATCTTGTCAAGGTGGAAAGTATTGGTATTAGTAGGTATATTAGCTCCATTTCCGCCGAACTAGAGAATTTCATATTGCTTTTGCTTTTCTTTCTTTTTTCGTGTGTTTTTAGTGTGTGTGAACTCCGGAACTGAGCTCTAGCTACTACGCATGAGCGATTGAAATTGGAACCCTTTTCGAATATCTTCCGAGCAGTTGTCTTTGTGTGAGTCTGTGTGTGTGTGTGTGTTTGGTTATTGTGTTTTGTGTAATTTCTGTTATTGTTGTTGTTTTTTTTTTGTTTTTTGAAGAAGAAGAATAACCAAGGAAGTAACCAAGGAATCAACTTTGAATTTGAAACAGAGATTTTGGAAGCACATTTAACATCGATCCGTTAGAACACAAAAATTGTTGTTAATAAAGTTGAAAGATTTGGTAAGTTTTTGATAGAATTTTATAGATGTTACCGCTAATTATGCAAATGTTGCGAATGAGCATGAGAGAGCATGACAGTAATTTTTACCAATGATCTTGTGAGCCAATGTACACATCAAAATGAACCAATGAAACAAGCACAAACGTTGTGAGAGCAGAGTATTTGTATTTCTGTGAACTGTAGATCCATGTCGGGTTTTGGGGTATAGTATAGCACGTAGATAATTCAATGCAGATTTGAAGAGCTTCAGGTGGATGCAATAAGTTCGGAGTCGCAGAAGAATCTCTCATCATTTTAACCAGACTGAGTTTTCGTTTGAATACTTTGGATACTTTTCAAGCTTCAATAAAATCAATATAATCTGTCTGAAAATATCACTACAATATACTATCAAAATTGTAAAATTGAATAAGATTATCCCATGGCTTCCATAGGAAGTTCCGCAAGGGTATATTACTACTGTGAGCAAAAAGTAAGGTGAATTTTCAATTTAAAATTCGCGGGCTTAAGATGGCGAACTAGTTCTTTTTTCTCGAGTTTGCAGGACTGTTGATGACATTTGGCGGGAATTTCATGTCAATGTCAGTATGAGTACTATATTTACGCTTTTCTTTACCAAACTATCAAGAGTGCATTTGGCGATTTTTACAACGTCTGATTTAATTGAGCAGAGAAGTGCTAGAAGTGCTTTTGTTTGCGGAATGAAATTTCGGCTGCGGAAACGTTGAGGAAGTTTGGGGATGGCCTTTGGTGATTATACCACGTCCCAGAAAAATGTTTATAAGTGTTACAAAGACTTCAAAGAGGGTCGGGAACGTGTTGATGACTTGGAGCGCTCCGGACGACCATCGACGTCAACAGATGACCAACACGTCAATGAAATGAAGGAATTAGTGCTCAAAAATCGTCGGTTGACTGTTAGAGATCTTACTGATATGATCGGAATATCAGAAGGATCTGTGAAAACCATTTTGAAAGACCGTTTGGGCCTACGAAAAGTCAAATCTCGTTTGGTACCGAAAACGTCGCACACTGCACTCGTTCTTCGTGAACGCGTTTCGAGTTGATTGAAGAGATAAAAGAAAAATCGACGAGAGCGCTCATGGCTATACCGGAAAGGGACTATTTGGCCTGTTTCGAGGATTTGAAAAAAGGTTGGCATAAGTGTATTTTATCGGGAGGGGATTACTTTGAAGGGGATGAAATTGATTTAGGAGAATGAATAAAGAATTTTGACTTTACAAAAATATTCACCTTACTTTTTACCCACAGTAGTAAAATCTTCGGTGCACCTAATGCAAAGTGTGTTTTCTAGTTTTATAAAACTTCTCTGTCATCGAACTTCTTAGTTGACATGCTTGATCGAAGCTATACCCATCATCTAGGACTTATCTCGTTATTAACTTATTGTGGTAAATTGCAGGTATGCTGCCAAAGAACTGGAAATCGACTTGAAGAATTGTAGGACTAGTTGTGGAATGACTGCAGTTGAAACTGGGAGCATCTGCTCCGGGTTTGTGTCTGATGATTGATGACTCATGATTGATGATTGATGACTGAGTTGATTTACCGCAAATCTGGGCGTTTCACTCGCCGGCGTGGGCAGTGCGCCAATATGCAAATGATGCAGCTCGGCACCACCGGCCGTGCCGCTGCCATAGTTGTAACCACCTGCAACTGGACCTGCACCTGCACCGCCACTGCCGCTGCCATCGCCGGCCAGTGGATCGATGCTATGGCACCCATCAATAATATTTATGTTACTCAGATCGTTATCATGATCACGCACGTCGTGCTCGTCTTGATAATTGTCAATGCCATTCATGCCCAAGAGGGTCCTAAATCTATCCTGATTCTTAGACTTTGCCGGCGACAGCTCGAAACTGAGCAGGTGCCGCTGGTGGTTCAATTGCCGCTGCAGTTGGCGGTTCATTGAGATGGTGCTCTCGCAACTGCGACAGCCCCCTCCAGAACCGGAGCCACCTCCGCCTCCACTTCCGCCATTGTTATCATCGAGATTATCGCGCGAGTGCTGGCTGCAGCCGGCGCCGGATGTGTGACGCGATGAGGCGCGTGAATTTTGTTTGGACACCGCCGTTATGTGACACGATATAAGCAATATGGCGGCCGATCTAGCCGCACCTGTACGCGATGTCGACACAAGTATGCCTTTCGAACCGCTACCGCCTCCGCCGCCGCCACTGTTGCCACCGCCCCCGCCGCCGCCGCCAGCGCCAACGCCGGCGCCTGCCAGACCGCCCGAGGAGGCGCGACGATTGCCATAGGAACCAATCGAACCCGTCGAACGTATGCTGGACCGCGACGAAGGACGCGCCGAGTGCACAGTCAGCGGTATGCCTGCGCGAAGAAAAGAGACCAAAATTAAATCATATTAAAAGAAAAGAGTATATAGTACTTGTATATATGTACGTCAATGTTTGTCATGTCTGTCAATGTCTGTCAATGTTTGTCAATGTCTGTGAATGACTGTCAATGTCTGTGAATGTATGTCAATGTCTGTCTATGTCTCAATGTCTGTCTATGTTTGTCTATGTCTGTCTATGTCTGTCTATGTCTGTCTATGTCAGTCTATGTCTGTCTATGTCTGTCTATGTCTGTCTATGTTTGTCTATGTCTGTCTATGTCTGTCTATGTCTGTCTTTGTCTGTCTATGTCTGTCTATGTCTGTCTATGTCTGTCTATGTCTGTCTATGTCTGTCTATGTCTGTCTATGTCTGTCTATGTCTGTCTATGTCTGTCTATGTCTGTCTATGTCTTTCTATGTCTGTCTATGTCTGTCTATGTCTTTCTATGTCTTTCTATGTCTGTCTATGTCTGTCTGTCTGTCTATGTCTGTCTATGTCTGTCTATGTCTGTCTATGTCTGTCTATGTCTGTCTATGTCTGTCTATGTCTGTCTATGTCTGTCTATGTCTGTCTATGTCTTTCTATGTCTGTCTATAGACAGACGTCTATGTCTGTCTATGTCTGTCAATATGAATTTCTGTCTGTCGATATGATTGCATATTTTCGCACCTGTATCGCTGGAGTAGAGAATGGGCGGCGGTATGTTGGCATCTCCGAAATTGCGATGCCTTGGGTACTTTGTCTTGCTGAATAGATGCAGCACCATGCAGATGAGTCCTGCCAGCACCGCAATACCAGTGGAAACGCCCAGCAGTGTGGGCAGATCCGAGCTCAGTTCGCTGAGATCTAAAAGGAATTAAAAAGTTTAAATACTTCTCTATTATAAATTATAGCATTCTCCTACCCGGCGTACAAAAGATGCGCCTCGTTGGCTTTGTATAGCTAACCGAGTGGTAGCCGCTGGCGCACTGACAGATCGCATTGTGCCGCACCTGAACACAGAGCGAGTTTTCATCGCTGTAGATGCACGTTTCATCGTAGAAACACTGATCGCCCAGTTTCTTAGCTGTATTAAGAAATAAAGTAAGCTTTCATTTAAAAAACTCAACCGATAATAGTGATTGCTAACGAAAGAGGTGTCTGAACTCAGCATTTAAGATAGTTAAATTGACAAAGTCTAAAAAACAAAATTAAGGATTCTAAAAGCAGATTAGGCTTAAGCCTAAAACGGTTGATCCGCATTAAGTGTTGAAAAGCATTTTATACCATTAAAAATGGGTAAAAAATTGTATAAAAACTCTGAGCCAATGTATGTGACAGACAAAATAAAGCATGGCAGACCATACAAAATTGATATATTGTCCTATGCAGCATCAATCGCAGAATCCATGTCTCATCTCCGCTTATCTGTATGTACACACAGATTGCAGTTACTACAAGAGCTTGAAAGATCAAATTTTGTATAAAGGTTCGTGAAAAGTGTATTTCAAACCTTGATTACCACGCCCACCACTTCCAAAATCGATTTTTTCGATTTTTAGCTTTATTATTATAAAAGCTACAATATTTTTATTTGGTGTACAAGTAGCTAACTATAACGTTGACAATCGTTGTCAATTCATTATATAGAATTATTTAATATTAAAAATTCTTTTTTAACGGAAAAGGTGGGTAAATGGTATCTACTGTATCGACAGTAGCTTTCTTTACTTGTTCAAAACTGGGTGTAAGGTATTTTACAGTGTGTGCTCGTCTGTAGCTTTCTTCACTTTATTTGTATAAGTCTATAGAAATTTGATATTCAAAGTAAAATTCTATCTGTATCTGATTGAAAGGCATATCTTACGCTTGGCGCAGCCCTTTATCAGTCCCAGCTGCACAGGGTAGTTTCGCTCGCAACTGCAGAGCTGCGTCTCCCTGTCGCAAGCGACGTGTAGCAGTTTCGTATCGCATTTCAGCTCGTTGCACGGCGCTCCAATGTATTTACCTTTAGCTGCAATTAGATTTGTTATTGATTGCACCAACAAATTAGTATCGATGTCGAGTCTGATTCAAAATCGTTAACTAAGTTTGCAATATTTCGTTGGCCTCTCCTTGACCTCTTCGACTGTTTGCAATGCCAACAGTTTGGTCTGGTTAACTTCACAAAGATCATAATTCTCATAAATTGCACAACAGCTGCCGAGGTTCTAACAAAGCCTTTAGAATCGCCCAAAAAGGGACAACAGTTTTCTTCACTCCCTTTCTGTACCCTTTCTATTTATCTCTGCCATGTTGCTGTTTCGAGGTTCGAGTGTTATTTGGCAATGATTCACTGGCTTATTGAATGTTTTGAACAAACTGCGCAATATCAGGTGGTCCCATGCAAAGGTCAGCACATCAATAGATTTGTGTAAAGGCCACAGTTGCAAACTTTGCACCAATTGGATATTATGTGGGGCCTTGGCCGGGGCTTTCAATCAATTTAGCATTGCAAGTGTTGGCTGATTGCGCAAGAATTATGCCATATATTTCAAATCCTTTTAGTTTAATGAGCACTTATTGGAAATTAAATCACCAGCCTGTAGATCTGTTTGAGCCTACAAAAACTCTGGATCTACTTATTTTAATGGAAATCTAAAAAAACTGATCTTATTTTTTACCTTACAAAACTGATAATAATTTGACCAAAAAGCTTGTAAGGCACAGAGGCATCTACGACCCTACATATATTATTTAGCATTATCGTATTCAAATCTCTCAAATCTTAATTTATTATTGCTTTAACATTTTAGTAGAAAATAAGCTTTTTTATTAAATTAAATATTGCTACATCATAACAAGGTAACTCTATACATAATTGACTGAAAAAATAATAAGCACCAATCGAACAGTTACAAATAGCCTTCGGTTCTTCGATAGTAATGTTTCTTTCAAGTTTACTACTGTGAGCAAAAAGTAAGGTGAATTTTCAATTTCGCGGGCTTAAAATGGCGAACTAGTTCTTTTTTTCTCGAGTTTGGAGGATTGTTGATGACATTTGGCGGGAATTTCATGTCAATGTCAGTGTGAGTACTATATTTACGCTTTTGTTTACCAAACTATCAAGAGTGCATTTGGCGATTTTTACAACGTCTGTTTTAATTGAGCAGAGAAGTGCCATCATATTTTGTTTGCGGAATGAAATTTCGGCTGCGGAAACGTTGAGGAAGTTTGGGGATGGCCTTTGGTGATTATACCACGCCCCAGAAAAATGTTTATAAGTGTTACAAAGACTTCAAAGAGGGTCGGGAACGTGTTGATGACTTGGAGCGCTCCGGACGACCATCGACGTCAACAGATGACCAACACGTCAATGAAATGAAGGAATTAGTGCTCAAAAATCGTCGGTTGACTGTTAGAGATCTTACTGATATGATCGGAATATCAGAAGGATCTGTGAAAACCATTTTGAAAGACCGTTTGGGCCTACGAAAAGTCAAATCTCGTTTGGTACCGAAAACGTCGCACACTGCACTCGTTCTTCGTCACCATTTCGCCAAGAATTCGACGCATATCGTTCCGCAACCGACGTATTCTCCTGATTTGGCTCCGTGTGACTTTTGGCTATTCCCAAAACTCAAGAGACCACTCCGGGGAACGCGTTTCGAGTTGATTGAAGAGATAAAAGAAAAATCGACGAGGGCACTCATGGCTATACCGGAAAGGGACTATTTGGCCTGTTTCGAGGATTTGAGAAAACGTAGGCATAAGTGTATTTTATCGGGAAGAGATTACTTTGAAGGGGATGAAATTGATTCAGGAGAATAAATAAAGAATTTTGACTTTACAAAAATATTCACCTTACTTTTTGGCCACAGTAGTATTAATTAAAGTCGGATCCCTAAAGAATAACTGCCATAGAAACGATCGGTTAGAGCTTGACTTTTGCATACAAGTTTTAGTAATTTACTAAACTTGAACTTTCTACAACTTAGTATGACATCGATATAACTTGTAATTAAATCCGAGTGCTATACCATAGCAGAGATATAAGCAATCGGAAGTAAATTTTTCGAAAACATCAAAAATTATTAATCAAAATTATTAATATATTATAATTAAAGTAAAAATAAATTTCATTGCAACCGGAATATACTATATAATTCTTTCTTAGTTGTCTTTGTATCTCTCGCTCACTCTCTCCATGTATTCCCTGCCCCCTAAACTAATTCAGATAATTTTTAGGTACTACTACGCACTAGCACTCACCTGACTTATTATTAATCAAGGCCTCAATGTCGTCTATATCATCCGGATAACTGGCATCGTAGTCATCTTCAGGCACATGGGAAACATCACGTTTGTTAATTTGTGCGTTTCGTTTGAATTGGCTTAAAGCTAGCTTAGTTGTTGTTGTTGTTGTTGCTGCTGCTGCTGCTGTGCTTATATTATAGATGACGGTGTTGCTGGCTGCTGCTGATGTTGCTATTGCTGATATTTCTGTTGTTGCTGCCGCTGATGCCGCGCTGGTGGCACTGGCGGCGCCCGAGGCATGCAGCATTAGATAGCCATAGATAAGCACGGCCAGAGTCAGGTAGTATCCATTGCCTTGACACAATTGCAGCCAGTCGAAGAGTGCCATGCGCATTCTATTGTTGTTGTTGTTGTTGATTTGTTTTTGCTGTCGCTGTTGTTGCTGCTTGAGTGTGGGAGTAGGCGTGGGCGTGGGCTTAACCGTAGGCTGAGGCGTAGGCGTGTCACTGGCCAGCTGCAGCGCCGTCAGCTGCAAACGCTGCAGTAGACGGTGCAACGTTAACTTCGCCATTTTGTCATCTTGCCGCGAAAACGTTTTCCTTTTGCTGTAGAGTATCTGCTCGTCTACGTTGTCTATGCGATATTCCTTGCTTTCAAACTTGTAGGCTCTGTGGTATAGTTGCAGTTGTCGCTTAGTTGCTCGATTGCTTGACTTCGGTTTCCTTCATCAGCGCTTGGCAACTGGCCGCAACTGGCGCATATTACGTATACGTAATATGTATACTACGTATACGTCATGCAGTCCGAAGCACGAAGCGCCACTGCTGCAGTTCGAGCTTAGCCTCGTCGTAGTTGTTGTTTCTGCTGCTGTTGCTGCTGTTGCTGCTGTTGCTGCTGCTGCTGTTGGTGTTGCTTTTCTTGCTGTTGCCTTTGAGTGGCAAACTTGGCTGCTGCCTGCGCTGCATGATAATTTTATGTAATTTGCTCTCACAGCAAAATTGTTCGTGTTGTGGTCATCGTCGTCGTCGCCCTCATCATCGCCGTCATCATCATTAGGGTTAGTGTAAAACTTATGAATTCCTTTTGGCCCACATATGACCCAAAAACACAGTGCGTCGCATGCACTGAAGTTTCACAACGCTTGTTCTTGCTTTTGCTTTTGGTTTTAATTTCGAGGGAATTTGATTTTATTGCACGACCTTTATCGTGTCGGTTCGCTCGTTATCCAACTAAAATCAGAAACATAAAAAAGGTTCGCTTTAGAATTGTGCCAAATGCATTAAAACTTTTGTAAACTTGTGAATTACACTGGCCTACATGTATTTCGTAGCTAAATACTTTTTATTTAAAAAAAAAAAAACTTTTTAACAGTTTAAAAAAATTTATCAAAGTAACAAAAATACAAGCGAAATACTGTTTTTTGCTATAATATACATACATATATGGATCGGTATTATGCAAATATATATGTATATAAACGCGAAAAAAATATATTAATAATAAAAAATAAGGATAAAAATAAATTGCACTAATTATACCCGCCACCCATTCAAAATGGATATAAATGCTAATGTCTGTAACAGGAATAAGGTGTGAAAGACCATATATATATATTCCTCCTTATATATATTCCTTATCGGGTCAATAGCTGAATCGATTTGGTGTCCGTCTGTCTTTGTAAATATCAACTATTGTAAGAGCTACAGACACCAAATTTGGTATGCAAGCTCGTGTATAGTATACGCAGGTATTTTGTATCGATGCGAACAAAATTACAGCCTCTCGTATCGTTACAGTACAAGGAGTATATAAGTATATCGCTATATGTTGTTCTCTATGCCCGAAATCTTATTTCAGTGGCTCTATATATTTACCTATTGATAAGCATAAGCATAATGAACACATACAACTAATAATAATAACAGAGTAACAGAATAAACACAAAAGCTAATAAGATTTGTCTACAATAACAACGTAGGAAATTAGGAGAAACAAGTAAAGAAAGCTACAGTCGAGTGCACTTAACAGTAAAAATAATTCTTAATATCTTAATTTCTTAATCTATTCAACGAATTTACAAAAATCGCGTAACATTATAAATTTTCACAATTAAACGCATGTATCAAATCACGTTGACGTTACATGCACATGCCGTCTCACACATACATATACAACGCAAGCATTGACGCCGGTCCTCTGCTGCGACGCCGCAACTTTGCATGAAAAACTTCTTGCGCCCATAACTTCTGTATTAATTGTTCGAACAGATGGTATTATATAGGGTAGGTCAAAATTATTGTTAGATATGAAAAATTCGAAAAATGCATTTTTTGGACGATACGTGGCATTCAAAAGCTGAAAATCCGTATTCGGCGTAGTGTTGCCAGGGACCTTTCTCCAAAAATCGGTAATTTTAACTTCCCCACTTATTTTATAATTCGAATAATCAATTTATGTGAGCCATAGTCGTGGCATATAAAAGTTGAAAGTCCACAAGCTGCGTTACGTTCTCGGGGACCTTCCTACCAAATCTTATGCCGCTAGCTCATATTATAGTTGCAATATTTGCAATAAATCGAAAGACGCTTTTTTCGTTTTTGAGCTTATTGAGCAAGACAGGAAAATATATACAAAATGCTGAACTTTTGGACACATAAAGCCCAATTATTGTGCAATATATTCTCATTATATAGCTTAATATAGATAAAGTTTAATTTATTTTCAGCATGTCAAGTAATGTCACTTTTAAATAATTATAGCCCATGCACCAAGAATAACGAACACACTAAACAATTTTAGTAAACAAAATCTATTTCATTTAAAGTCCCTGAATTCAAATATTTTAAAGCGGTAATTACATTAAATATGTTGGAATAGGCTTATGATTTATGGACAGTATGAGAACTCTGCTAGTCTGTCCCCGTTTTCCATGGCTGAAATATGTGAAGTTACTGGGGAGAATAATTTCATAAAGAAATACCAAAATCTTTTATAGAAAAAAATTTAATTTTACATGCTCTACTTTTAATAATTTATGGCCAACACACTTAATTTCTAACGCCACGGCATTTATACTAACTTGAAAGTAAAACAGAGTTAAACATTATTTACAAGAGTGGATTTTTAAAATCCATAATAAATATTATTTTTGTATACATATCGTATGTGGTAAATGAAAAGGATTTTGATATATTTTCTAATTTTGAATAGGAAGATCTACATCTAGGCTATGAATGCTGGCTATTAATGACGACTGTCGCACTTCTATCTGTTTTTAACAAGCAATTCACAAACTGTATTTACTTTTCTCAATCACCTTCAATTTTTTGCAGGGTATAATTAATTAAAATTATTGTAGTGTAAATAATAAAACAGATACTTAATTACCACTCCTATCAGCATTTGCAATTGCAGTTTCTAAACATAAATTGAATAGAAGCCGCCAACTCTTAATTATAGCGCACTCACTTTCAACAATGATAACAACAACACGCGCAGCATCAGCAGCTGCCACAATGGTTCCATTGTTTGCCACATCCTGACACTGCCAATGCCAACTAGAAATCCATGGCACTGCGGCAAACATAAAAGCCACTTCACATCTAAGTGTTTGTATGACATGTAGTGTTGCCCACAGCCCGATAAACCGAGGCGGCAGCCGAACAGCCGTACAGCGCGACACCCAAACACCCCACCAAGAAGAGACCCAGTGAGCGGCCAGACAATTGCATAGCAGCTCCACCCTCAGACAGCAGACAGACAATGCCTCCCGCTTAGTGTGCAGAGTGTGGCAAAAATCTGAATCATCGTTTTAGTTGATGCTCTTCGTGGGGGTTCGGGGGCTCTGTCAATGTTAATACATCTGTAGCTGATGCCTTAAGAGGAAAACGCGATAATGTGCTCTAAACAATGAATAAATGGCATAAAAATAGCTTACACTGCGCTACATGGAGAGGGTGGCATTATGAGGAGCAACCTAAGCAAAATATTCTGCTTTAATACACACACAGAATTATTATCAGAAAATAATATTTACAAGATTTTTCGTACTGTTCAAATGGGGCACTATCAAGCGTATCACAATGAATGCAAATTATAACTAAGAAAATATAATAAGATTATATAGGTAATTATTTATATTATTTTTTATTATTCGTAATTTATATTGAATTAAGATAATACGCTTGATTTGCTCTAATCACTTTACTATTTTACCGATACCATATAATAGTATCGGTAAGATAGTAAAGTGATTTGAGTAAATCAAAATTACGAATAATAAAAAATAAAACAACAATTTCAAATTTGCAACTATATCTGTAAGATATGAAATTATTATAAACAGCTCAAGCAATATATCCTGATTTATCAGCATCATGATATTTAAAAAATTAATGAAACTAATAGCATAGAAAATATTAACAGAATATGTATATATGGTAGTATCGTTAAGATTTAATTTAGAGTAAATCAAGCGTATTATCTTAATTTTATATCAAATGATAAATGATAAATGATACAAAATAATAATATAGATTTAAAATTGCAACTGTATCTGTAAGATATAAAATGACGATAATCAGTTCAAGCAATATATCTTGGTTAAATGTAACACAGAATTGTATATATATAATATATAATAATATTGCAACTGTATCTGTCAGATATAAAATTATTAAGACAAGTTCAAGTATCGGAACACAATTGCAGCTATTTTTGCGGTCGAATATAATTATGAAATTATCTGTGACTGTAAGATAAATTAATTTGGCATTTGGCAATTCAGGCATCGGATCACAATTAGAGATAATAGCCTTTCAAATGAGCCCTACCATCACACTGTATCAAAGCGAAGTCCAACTTTACCGCCTAGCCAACACTTCAGCCCCGTTCAGCAGTGTTCTAATGGGGGGCACTTATCTGTAATTTGATTAGAACTAACTGTTATATAATTACATTCGCACATTATAGCAGAGGCGCTATAAATTGCAAGTAACTGGACAATTGCCGTAAGTGCGAAATATACACATGCATACATATACACATGTCGGAGTCTTCTCAACCATTAAACAGTCCGTAATCCTTTACGCTTTTTAACGGAAATTCAATGCGGCACAACAACAAAACAACAAACATCTTGGGCAGGCAGCGACACTAAAGAGAGCGAAGCACAAGAGAAGAGAGAGTGGGCGAGAGAAGTAACGGAAGCAGCAGCAAAACGCAACGAACTCGACTCGCATTTGGAGACTCTCGCGAGAGTGCGCGCCATGCCCCTGAGAGAACATACATTCACATACACACATACAAGTGCACGCTTGCTAATGGTATATACGATTTTGAGAAGCATGCATTTATATACAATTGTGTGTGTGTGTGTGTATGAGTGTGTGTTGGCTTTTTGGCACTGATAAAAGTAAATTTACATGTGCTTCAGCTCTGACTTCCCACCCCCTTCCGTAAGTCCAAGTGCGCCTACGACAACGACTAGGACCTCGGTCACGGATTTCGTTTGCTGTGTGTGTGTGTGTGTGTGTGTGTTCGTATGTAACGCAGAGTTGTCGCTTAAAATGTAGGTTACACACAGCAAAGCGTCTACACATACATTCACACACGCACACCTACATTAGTAAATATATTTTGCACTGTTTTCCTTTGAGTGCACTTCAAACAGTAGCACTTCCCCTCGACTCGCTCCCCCTCGCTCTCGCTCGCTCGCTGCAAGCAGTGCAAGTGGAAGTAGTTCACGTCTTCTTCATGATTATTAAATTTAATTGATTTCTTTCAGGCATAATATTTTTAAATAAATAAATCAAGCGACTTAGTTTAATTTTTAGCACAAATAAGCAAAATTAAATTCTATTTACCACTAATGGGGCAAAATAATTTATGGAAGTATGAATTCAATTACAACACTGCTTGAGGGTAGAGGCGTGTTCATGCCATCAATCATAGACTGACGGACGGTGGGAAGCAACGTGCGATTGCTGTCATCAATTCGCAGTGTTGTTTTCATTGAATTTTCATCGAGAACGTAACAAATACAAACAGAAGTGCCCAAGACACCAACACAGCGATCAATATGCATGTATGTGTACAGGCTAAGGCTGTATACTCCTACACACATATGTAAATCAGATAAACAACAATGACAACAACAGCAACAGCAACAACAATGCATTGACCTACCAGAGAGAAGGAGGATTCAATCCGCACTCACACTTCCGGCTTGTCTTCTACGCAGCACTCGCTTTTCATAAGCAAACGTTTCAATTAACGTTGTTTTTTATCGAAATAATATAATATTCAACTATTCGCACTCTTAAACAAAATGTAATTCACACACATGCACACGCACATGCACTTGTATGGGTACAGCGATTCGCGTACGCTTCGCCCACAATCCGCACTGCTGCCACATCCACATGCACATCCACGTCTTGCACGTCGTGTAATCGCACTAAATCATTTATAGCACACTTTTTGGGAGCACTGCAGGAACATACACACCAGTGCACTGGTGTGTGCTGTGTGTGTGTGTGCGTGCGCTATGTACAACTGTTGTGTTGTTGTGCACTTTAAACTCGGAATGACGCTGGGACACTGCACGTAGCAAACGCAAGCGCGTCCTGCTGCTCACTTGGTGGTTGCTTGCCGACTGCTAGGCTCCTGTCCCTGCGCGGCCTTAAGTAGCCAACGGCAGCAGGAGTCTGCGCCTCCACTGACCAAGAGAGCGAGAGGGAGAGGGCATAACATTGCGATGTCTAACGCAGACAGCTGTTCGCGCTCATGCACATGTCTGTATGTAATGAATATAAATTATTTTTAATAAATTGCAAACAATTACAATTTTTCCCGCAATTTGAATAACTCGCAGCTTTTGCTTGTTGTACTTTCTCGTATACGGTCACATTGCTCTGCTAACAGCTCTGTTAAATGATCATGTTAAGTCCCGCCAGCCGTTAACAGTGCCAGCTGTAATGTCTCTCACTATTTAATTTTTCTACTCTCTTCTCTCTCTCATGAAGCTTTCGTTGCGCGATTTTATACAATGACAATTCATTTACATTACGACTGTCGACCGGAGTGCAAGTGCAGTGCAATTGCAAAAATAAAGAACGCAGAAAAAATACAAGATGCGCTTGTGGATAAATTTGGCGCTGCTGGCAAGCTGTATGCTGGCAGGTTAGTAATTTTATTTCCATTACCAAAGTAAAACAATGAAATGCCTGTGTGTGTGTACGTGTTTACGTACCTAAGCGGCGTTTTAAGCTTGCTTGTTTGTGTTCGAAGAGAATGGCGTGAGGTACATGCATATGTGTGAATGCGGGTGTATGCGGGCCCTCGTATTTGTAATGAATACACCTTTCTATGTGTGCTATGTATGTGTTTGTGTGCGGAATACAAATGGCTGCCGGTTACCGTTCAGATTTGCTAATTCGCCGCTTTCTTTCGTTCAGTCTGCAGCACAAAGCCACCGCGCTGGGATCCCAATTATATAGTAAAGGGCACACTGTACATACCATACGCAGAGATAGCCGAGCCCTTCTATGCCTGGTACGATAAGAACACGAAGCGGTCACGCATCGACTATTATGGCGGCATGGTGAAGACGTATCAACTGGCCGGCGAGGCTCCGTACGGCACTTCGCTGAAGCTGGCGCCCATTACGACCCGGAACGATCTGAACAAGCTGAGCTGCCTGCAGGTGAACGGCACGGCGCAGGAGCCTGTGGAGATCCAAAGTATTCTGCCCGACGTCAAGACCTTCGAACTGGTGGGCACTGAGAGCTTCCTGGGATATACGTGCGACAAGTTCCGGCTGGAGCAGTCGATTGGGCAGAAGAAGAACGTGTACACCCTGTGGGTGCGCTATAAGAAGTCGCCGCACTATCCGGCCAGCCGCATGCCCATCCCAGTGCGCTATGAGATGCGCGGATACAACACGCTATTGGGCTCCCACTATGATCACTACTATCTGGATTATGATAGCTATGAGCACGACGATATTCCCAACGAAGTGTTCGAGATCGACGAGAGTCTCACCTGCACGGGCTTCCCTGGCCCAGGCTCGGGCCACTTTGCCACCTTTAACCCCATGCGCGAATTCATCGGTGGCAGCGACGAACATGTGGACAAGGAGTTCAACCACTTCAAGCGTAAGCACGGCGTGGACTACAACAATGACAAGGAGCATGAACATCGCAAGAACATTTTCCGCCAGAACCTGCGCTACATCCACTCGAAGAATCGCGCCAAACTGAGCTACACTCTAGCCGTCAATCACTTGGCCGACAAGTCGGACGAGGAGCTGAAGGCACGTCGCGGTTATAGATCGTCCGGTGGCTACAACACCGGAAAGCCCTTCCCCTACGATGTACGCGATTACAAGGATGACATTCCCTCCCAGTACGACTGGCGTCTCTATGGAGCTGTGAGTCCCGTTAAAGGTGGGTCCAGTGTTCGTTTAGCACTTGGAGTTCTCACCATAAAAATCTCTCTTGCAACTTCTAGATCAATCGGTGTGTGGCTCATGCTGGTCCTTCGGAACAGTGGGTCATCTGGAGGGCGCGTACTTCTTGAAGAATGGCGGCAATCTGGTTCGCCTCTCGCAGCAGGCCCTGATCGACTGCTCGTGGGGCTATGGCAACAATGGGTGTGATGGCGGCGAGGACTTCCGTGTCTATCAGTGGATGATGCAAATGGGCGGCATACCCACCGAGGAGGAATACGGCCCCTACTTGGGTCAGGATGGCTACTGCCATGTGAGCAATGCCACGCTCGTTGCGCCAATCAAGGGCTTTGTGAACGTCACCGCCAACGATCCCGATGCCTTCAAGCTGGCCCTGCTCAAGCATGGCCCACTCTCGGTGGCTATTGATGCCTCGCCCAAGACATTCAGCTTCTACTCCAATGGTGTCTACTACGAAGCAGAATGCAAGAACGACGTGGACGGACTCGATCATGCAGTGCTGGCTGTCGGCTTTGGCACCATCAATGGCGACGATTACTGGCTGGTCAAGAACTCCTGGTCCACCTACTGGGGCAACGACGGCTACATACTGATGTCGGCCCGCAAGAACAATTGCGGCGTGATGACCATGCCCACTTATGTCGAGATGTAAGCGTATGCCTCTCTGCATACACAGCTGTTCATCTGCTCTATAAAGTGGGGATCCAATATCGAAATTCTACTGTAAAAATTATTTTCTTTTGTACTTCATTTACACACACGCCCCAAGGGCTTTAAGCAATAAGCAATAAACATTGTGTCTCAATACTCGATTAGTTCTGCGTTTTCTTATCTTGTTCTAAATATATTATATATAATACCCCGCATATTTTTATTCCATGACCCCCACTTCTTGCGTGACGAGAGTGATAAGCTTAGAAGACAATGACCAGTTGTGCCCTGCACTTTGTTCGGCCAGAGTTATCTGGTAATTCTGCGTTGGGAAAGATCACGTACAGCCTGCACTTGCTCCAGACTGTAACTTGAGACCGACAATTACTTGAAAATATATATATGAGAATTGATCTGGCTGTAATTGCATTGAATTATAGAGAGAACACGGTAGTTTTTTTAAAATATTATTTATTTCCGTTTTAATTGTGTTTTTTGTTTTTTTGTTTATTATTTATTTGTAAAGAATCTTACGAATTCAATTTGTAATGTATTTTACAGACGGAGGTGTTATATTAACATTCGCCTTAGGTTTGGGTTTGGGTGTGTGTGTGTCGAGTGTGTTTGTTTTAGTAAATAATTAACATATTTAATGTACATCAGTTAAACCAAAGGTTAAGGCTAAAAACTCTACACTTATTATTCAAATTCGCACTTACAAATTATGCAAAATACTTAAAAAGTACAAATTACAAATGATTACATTGAATTTCCGTTTAAATAAGTTATATTTAATTTTTACAACTATTTTCTGTATTCCGCTCTCTTCGACTTTAACTTCAATTCATCATCATCACGAACTCGTTACAAATTGATAACTATGTCTAGACTTCATTGTTTTATATAAATATTGTACAGTCCTTAGCAAATAATTTATAAAATCGGATTTTAATTTTTATTCTTTTTTTTTGTATTTTGCATTTTCCTTCTTTTCTTCTAAAAAAAATTATTATATATACACAAAGAAATATACCGTTAGAAAACAAAAACAACAAATTCATACAAAGCATAATCCTAGAATGTAGTTGTTTTTTCCGATTCTACAGTTTAACAAGAGATTTAGAATTTATGTACGCGTATAATAGTTCTGCTGGATGATCTTAACTTTAGATGGCTTTACAAATAAATTATACAAGTATAAGAATTTGTCGAAATTGCGTAACTAAAGAGTCCATATAATTCTATGCTTCAATGGAAAAAGACTCAGAAAACAAAGTACAATATTGTCTGGGTAGGATTTGTGTGTTTCTGACTGAATCACAAAAATCCCCTGCTCATAATTCTTGGGAGATTTAATTGTATACGCTTAGCTTATTAAAATAAGAATAAAAATTCTTTTTCTTGCGGCAAAAATGTATTTTTGTTACTGTTGCATTTTAAAATGTAAAAACTTTCGTTATGTACAAAACTTTTACTTCAATATGTTAATTTTCAATTAAAAAAATATATAGTTAAATCACCGTAGACCTTAAATATTCACAGGGTTGAATGGACTTTTAATTGTTGAAGTTTATTGTTAATATTTTGTCAATTAATACGAACTCAGAATTGTTAAGAAAATGATTGTATCAAAAAGAAAAACAATTGTGGCAAATAAATTGGAAAATTATTTAATAGAAACTTAAGTCCGTACTGACAGCTCCCGGTCGAAAAGGAGGTATGGTAGATGGAAAGGGGTGGGGGCAATAGGTGTTAGAGTTAAACTTACGTGCTAACGGTATCGTTAAGAACCTTTATATTTACATTGATTATATATTGTTTATTTTTTGCATTTGTGTTTTTTTTTAAGGAATAGCTTAATATTAATTACGTTCAATTAACTCGCGTTTTGTACTCTTTTTTCAATATTTCAAGCTTACCAACTAAGCTAGTTTAATTAGATTATCTTCTGTTTTGGGTTTTATTTTATAAGTTTGGATTGTTAACAATGAAGTGACGGCCCGACGCCAAGTTTCTATGTACAGATTATTCAACAATTCGCGTTTTGTTTGTTTTAATATTTACAAATTCAGTTTCTGTTTTGTTTTCAGGTTTTAATTTTGGTTTTTGTATTGCTTGCGTTTTAAGCCTGATTTGATTTGTTATAATTGTCGTTAACTGTTCCTCTTTTAATTACCGTAGTTATATTGTAGTTTTGTATCTTTCAAGTATAGCATAATATTATTTTGTTCACATTTGACTGGATATCGAAATCAAAAATATTAGTCATCTATGTGGGTGTTTTAATCTGTGTATATATTTTGCATGTTTCAGTTGAATTGGAAGCAAATTAAAATCCTTGACAATTGTACGCAACTTAAGTGTAGAATTACGACAAAACGATAATTAAAACAAAAGAAATCGATGTGGCTTGCTTATCAAATAACTCAACTATCCAAATTATTTTTGTGTTCTCCTTTCGTTCTCCTGTAAATCTAAGCATTTATCTCATTATAGCGCTATGTGTAGTTATATATAATATTGTGTATAAAGTGAAGTTCTACAAGTTGCTGCTCGGCCGTTATGCACGACCCTTCAAATAACTAAATAGTTTAGTTTAGTAGCTTCTCCTAACTTATCCATTTGTAGTTTACATTGTTTTTGTATTTGTTGTTGTTGTTGTTGTTGTGGTTGTGGTTGTTATTGTGTCCTCCTCTGAATCTCAAGTCGTTTATACATATCTAAATTCTAGCTCTACCGTTAGGTGATAGTATTAGTTATAGCGAGTAAATAGCGTTTATAGCGTAAATAATAAGGATTTCATTTCTGACTGCCGTGATAGCTACGGAATCTGCGCCGGCTTCCGCTTCGTTTCGTTCGTAGCTTTACATGTATGCGGTATAAATAAGGAAAGCGTGCGGTTTATACGCCAAGACTATTTTCGTGTACGGTTCTCATAACTGGGTTACTCGGGGACTATGTTGGTGTTTCTTTCATCACGTAGTTCATCATGTTCTAGGTTCGTTTTTCGACTGCTGCGAGAAGGGAACAATCGCAAATATTGATATTGCCTTGCAAGTCACTTTAGCTTTATTTCTTACTCACCTTTGGCAACGGTTCGCCCGGTACCCGCTGCAGCATGTTGCCACTTGCGGCTGCAACAGCTGCAACTGTCGTCGCGCCCACGCCCAATCGCTCGATGACACGCGAATCGCAGGAAATGGTGCGCTGCAGGCAACGCGAACGCTCGCTCATCTTTTCCTGCTGCTGCTCCAGCAACGTGGGTGCCGCATTGAAGTGTCCACCTGAAAGAGCAGGAAAATAGTCCATAAGTCAACGGTTTAGTGTCAGAATGGGGTTGCACCTACCCTTCGGCTTGTCGTCGAACATGTGCAGCTTCTGAGCTGTGCTCAGTATGTTGTTCACGGTGCTCAACGTGGCTGCAGCCGAGTTCAACGAGTTGCTCTTCAGCGTCGATGTCGGGGACAAATGCCGTTGGTGTTGTTGCTGCTGCTGCTGTTTCTGCAGCTGGTAATGATTGCAGCTGCTGCCGCTGCTGGTGTTGTTGTTCTGGTGCACACTAATCGAGTTGCGACGCTCCCGCATCGCCGCCTGGTACCGCTCCGGCGACTGCAGCGAGCACTTGTTGATGGTCTGCGGTTTGGCAAAGCAGCGCTCCATAGTCGGCGTGGTGGGCGTGGTCGGTGTTGTGGGAGCCGTGTCCACAGAGGGTCGATGCCTCATACGATACTCGCTGATGGAGAGCTTACGCTTCGGCATAGGTGCCGGCTCCGGCACTGTGAGCATGGGATTCAGGCGTGGATCGTGGCTGGCGGTGCGCGTGTATAGCTTAAGCGGCGTTGTTGCTGGCGGCGGCATGCTTTCAATGTTGCTGCTGCTGCTGGGAGCGACAGCTATTGGGGGTGCCGCAGCTGCTGCTGCTGCAACGGGAGCAACTGTTGCTCCTGTCGCTGCCAAGGCTGCCGTTGCTGTGGCCGCTTTCAATTTACTCGCTTCCACAAACTCCGCCAGGCTGGGCATGCTGCAGCTCTGCATTTTGCTCAGTGGCGTGGAGACCAGTGGGGAACTCGCCGACAGCGTGGGCTGCTCCTGAAGCTTTCCGTATATTGTGTTGTAGAAGGGCAATTGCTTGGCGGCAGAGCAACTGTTGCCGGCGTGAGGCATGGGCATTGCTGCTGTGCTGAGTGGTGACTGAGTGATTAGCACGGGTATCGGTGCTGCGGATATGGCCACAGGGGGCGTGGCAGCATGTACGCTCGGCTTGGCATTGAGGCTGCTTGTTGCTGCAGTCAGCGGTTGCTGCTGCTGATGCTGCTGCTGCTTCTGTTGGTTATTGTTCTTCGACTTACTGCTCGCTGCATCCTTCTCCTTATCCTTCTCCTTGTCTTTCTGCTTCTTCTCGCGGTCCTTTTTCTTGCTCTTCTTCTTCTCCTTTTTCTCCTTCTTAAGCGCGGCAGCAATGAGTGCTGCCTGCTGCCGACTGCCACACATGGACTCCCGCCGCCGACTGATTGGCGTCAGCTTGCCACTGGCAATGGCTGCTGCCAGACTCATCGAGCCAACCGGCTCCTGCTGGTGGTGGTGGTGGTTGTTCTCCTTGCGATGCTGCTGCTGCGCTGTGTTGGGCGTGACGACGGCTGGTGCTGCTGTCACTCCTGCCGACGGCTGTGGGTGTGGCTGCTGCAGCGCTTTGCTGCTGTTGAGCAACAGGCTGCTGCTGAGTATTTGACTGTTCGGCTTGGTCAGCTCCTGCTCGAAGTTTGTTTGACGCTTCTTCGTTGTTGTTGCTGGTGTTATCGCTGTTGCCGCCAGTGTGGGTGTAGTTATCACTGCTGTAGGCGTTTGAGGCGTGGCTGGTGTCACGCACATGGACATGGTGCGGCGCCGCAGTGCCGACTGCTGCTGTTCGACCATGTTGTTGTTGTTGTTGTTACTGTTGTGCTTCGTTTTGCCATTTGCCGTTGTTGTTGTTGCTGCTGCTGCTGCAGTTGTTGCGGCCGGAGTAGGTGGAGCAGCAAGCACTTGTTGCTGTGGTTTGCTGTCCTTGGCCTGCTTCTTCTTGAGTTCTGGTGCGGCCATCGCAACAATATTCGTGGCTGCAGCAACTGCTGCAGTCTTCTGTTTATCCTTGTCCTTGGACTTCTTTTTGTCCTTCTTCGATTTCTTGAGCTTCTCACGCTTCTCGTCTTTCGACTTGTTCGACTTCTTCTCCGACAACTCATTGCTGTTGCTGCTGTTGTTCTTGCTGGAGTTGCTGCTGTTGCTGTTGCTTGTTGATTTCTTATTCCGCGATTCCAGGTACGAAATGTTGGCGGCGTGGAAGGACAACAGACGCTCCTGTATGTCGAGCTCCGTGAGATTTTTGCTGCTGGCAGTTGGGGCTGTAGGTGTTGCCGTCGGAGCTGCAGTCGGCGTTGCTGCAGCTAGTACAGGTGTTGTTGCTGCCAATGCAGGTGTTGCTGCTGCAGGTGTTGCTTTCGAAGCTGTAGGCGCTGCAGCAGGTTGAGCTGGAACTAGAGCCGCTACTGCTGTTGCTGTTGTCATCTCCAGTTTGGGCTTCTTCTTCAACGGTTCCTCTTCTTCCTTTAGAAACGGCGCGCGCGTCTTGATAGCTGCCTTGACAGACTCCTCGAGCAAAGTTGTTGTTGCAGCTGCTGTCGCTGTTGCCGCCGAGCGCAGCAGAGATTCTCCCGGTTTTGGCTCAGATTTCACTTTACCAACAGTAGCTGCATCTGTCGCTGCAGATGAAGTCGGTTCCGCCTCTGTTTTCTGCAGCTGCTGCTCTGCGGGAACTTCTGTTTTCGGCTGTTGTTGTTCCTGCTGTTGCTGCTGCTGCTCCTCTTGTTCGCGCTTCACCTTGAGCAACTCCTCGAACTTATCGCACGCCTGACTCTCCTCGCGCTCCACGTCAATTTTGACATCCTCGGCCGCAGCGCTTGTATCCTCCGGCTCGATCTTCACCAAATTATCCTCGGCTACGATTTGCTGTGCACCAGGACTGGGCGAACGCAGAATGTCCACATCGTCATCCTGTTCGAACTGCAGCTGCAACTCCTGGGCATGCCCCTTGAGTAGCTCCGCTTTACGCTCGGCCTGCGCCTCGTCCATGTGGGCCTCCGTCTTCGGCTCGACTTTGATGTGCTCCTCCTCGCCGGCACTACCAATGACATCGATATGCGGTTCCTCCAGTCCACCATTGCTGATGACAACCAGCCGGCGTTTCTTCAAAGGAGTAGATATTCCATTCGAGAGCAACAGAGGCGATGTCTGTTGTTGCTGCTGGTGCTGCTGCTGTTGCAACTGCGGCGAAATACTAGGCGTGGGCGTTGTCGTGGGCGTGGGCTGACTCTCATCCGTAGTCTCCTCGCTGATGGCCTGGCGTAGCCAACGCTTCTTCACCGACGAGTTGTTCTGCACCGAAGGCATCTGCGAGCGCTCAGTTGCCTCCACCTGATGAATGAAGTGCTCGACTTTGAGCAAAGCAGGCGCAGGCGGGTCCAGCTGCTGCGGGTGCTGTTGTTGTTGCTGCTGCTGCTGTTGCTGCTGCAGCTGTTCTCTCGAGCCATTAATTTCGCTCATTGCCGCCTGCACCAGACTGTCCAGACCGGACGTTTGCTGCTGCTGTTGCTGCTGCTGCTGTTGCAGCTGCTGCTCGCTATGTTCCGACTGCTGAAACCAGCTGGACATGAGACTCTTTTTGGTCTTGGCGCCACTCGCTGGATACTTAAACTCGCTTATAGGAGATGGCAATTGCTGCTGCTGCTGCTGTTGCTGTTGTTGCTCATGCTGCTGCTGTTGCTGTTGTTGCTGCTGTTGGGGCTGCTGTTCAAGTGGACCCATTGCAGCCTCAATCAGCAGGCACGCACTACTTACGCCAGATGCGGACGCCGCATCCGGAGATGTTGCTGGCGGTTTGAACGCCTCACAATCATTGTTCTGCGCCAGCGCCAGCAGCAAACCTGCAGCTTGCTTGGCCGATTGTTGTTGCTGCAGTATATTGTCGCTGCTGCTGTTGTTGTGTTGCTGCTGCTGTGGTGCTCCTGCTGCTGCTGGTGAAATAGGCTCCGTTTCCGTATCCGATTCGTTGACGCTCTTGCGACGTTTGCTGTTGTTGTTGTTGTTGTTGTAGCTCCGACTGACTTTGCGCTTCTTTTTGTTGCGCCGTGTTGTGTTGCTACTGCTGCTGTTATTATTGTTGTTGTTCTTGTTGTCGGCGTTGGATGTGCCATTGCCCGCCGCTTGGTTCGCCTCGCCCGACTCGCTAATGGAATTGCTGATGTTGCGCTTCCTCGGCGAAGCAGGGGAATTGCTCGCGCGCTGCTTGTGGTCTCCACTCGCACCACCATTGACTCCCGTTGCGCCTGCCTTCTTGCCGCGTGCCTCCTGCTTCTCCATTTTGTCAATGGCTCGCAGTATTGCTTCCAGTTTACGTTCCTCACGAGACTTGGGCTTGTCCTTTTTGGCCGAAGGCGTTGATGTTGTCGGCGTGCTGCTTGCAGCAGCTGTCGATTCCTCATCCTTGCCATCCTGTGCAGCACTGTTGTTGCCTGTGGGTGTAGTTGCTTTCACTGGTGTTTTGCGAGTTGCTGGCGCTGCATTCAGAGTGTTGTTATTATTATTATTATTGTTGTTGTTGGTGCTGGTGGTGATGGTAGTGTTGTTGCTGCTGCTGCTGCTGTTGGTTGTTTGCACTGTGGACTTGACAGGCGACTTTGCGGGCATAACCACAGGCTGATAGACAACTTGTTGCGCTTGCTCTACGGGTTGCTGCTGCGCTTGCTCTTGTTGTTGGCTCTGAAGTTGTTGTTGTGGTTGTTTAACAAGTTGAATCGTTGGTGTTGCTGTTGGTTGATGCTGAAGCTGAGGCTGAGGCTGCGGCTGCAGTTGCTGCTGCTGCTGCTGCTGCTGTAGTGGTTGTAGAGCCTGCAGTGGTTGCAGTGGCTGTGTTTGCTGCTGTATTTGTTGCTGCTTTAGCTGCGGCACCACTGTGATGGGTGCTACAATGTGCGACGTGGGCGTGGCATGCAGAGTTTGTAGTGCACTTACGGCCATGCGTGCCTCATCAGCAAGTTGTTGCTGTTGTTGTTGCTGCTGCAAAAAGTGTTGCTGTTGTTGTCGTTGCACATTGGGTTGCAGCAGCTGTTGCTGTTGTAGTTGTTGAGGCGGCTGCTGTAGTAGCTGCTGAGACTGCTGCTGCTGAGGCTGCTGCTGCTGCTGCGATTGCAAGTAGAAGGTGCTCACGGGGCGTTGTGCTGCCGCCGCATTTGCTATAACCGACAGCGGCTCCTGTTGCTGCAGCGGCTGCTGTTGTTGCTGTGGTGGTTGCTGAAGTAAAGATGGCTGCTGTAGCTGCTGCTGCTTAGGCAACAACTGTGGCGATAACAACATCGGCGTGGGCAACGCTGCCAGAATTTGCTGCTGCTGCTGTGTTGGACTCCGCTGCAGCAGGGATGTCTGATGTTGTTGTTGCTGCTGATGCTGTAGAGTGGGGGACTGCAACTGGGTGGGCGTAGGCGAAGGAATAGACACTGACGGCGACGACGAGGACGTACAAATGCCCGAGTCGTGCAGCACACTCGACATCGATACCGAGCACGAATTGTTGCTGTTGCTGTTGCACAGCAATGCCGCCGCAGTGCCACCAACAGTTGTCGCTGTCAGCGCCGGACTCGGCTTGAACCCGAGATTCAGCTGGCTCAGTTGCGGGCTATTCAGTCCCATGTGACTGCTGCTCTCCCCACTGGACGAGGTGGACCGATTGCGTGCTGTTGCTGCCGCTGCTGCTGCTGCCGCGGCTGCTGTTGCCGCCGCCACGCTGTTGCCCAGTCCCATAGTCAGTTGTATGGCTGCCGCACTGGACGCAGCAGCCGCTGCCGCCGCTACAGCTGCAGCCGCCTTCTTGCGATGACTGCTCCGCGGCTGAGTCGGGGGTGCCTGCAATTGCTGCTGCACCGCCAGCGGCAGCGCGAAGAGACAGTCGCTGCCCAAGTCACAGGCGCAGCGCATGCTCGTCGGCTGGATCACCGCCAGATGGGATTTCTTGTTCTCCACAGCACTCAAGTCGTGCGGTTCGTGCCGCACCGTAATCTCCGTGTGAGCTCGTATGTGTGTCAGCGCAACAATGTACAGATGCAGCGTGCCCTTCTCGAAGTAGTGCTGCAGCTCCGCGTTGGGTCGACAACTACGGCGCACGAACCGCGCGTCGTTACCGTAGGTGCGCGTGTCTACGCAGACCTCGGGCCCCTTCAGATACGAGGGCAGCGGTTGCTGCGCCGTCGACGGCTGCCCCGCCAGCTGCGGATGCGTCTGCATGGGCGCCTCCACGCCGGGCAGCTGATAGAAGAACACAAACTGTCCGGGCGTCTTGTGCACCTTAAGGCTATTCAGATAGTTGCTTGGCGGCGGCGTGTTCATGTTCACCGTGGGATTCTGCGTGCGGAACTGTGTGGTCAGCATGTACTTTCCGCGCAGCTCGTGGATGGGGGAATGCGGTGCCAGGTCGATCTTACTGACGAGTATCTGCGCTCCGGCAGAGGGAATAATCTGGGCCCGCTTCTCCAGCTCACTGCTGGCGCAGCCGGCGGCAATCAATCGCAACGCCTTGTTCTCCGTATTCTGAATACTCTGCAGCAGACTGGGCTGCTTCTGGATGGCATGCAGACGGGCCCGTAGCTCGGGCGAGTAGTGATTCGTTACGGCGTACTCGTAGTGCTCGATCCATTCTCGCAGTATCGCCAAGTGCTTCTCGGCAGCAGTGCTGCCGCCTTTGCCATCGCCACCGGACTTGCTCTTGCGCTTGCTGCTCTTCTTCGCGGTCTTTGTGGTGGCACCAGTCGAACCAGGAGCTGCACCAGCTCCGGACGCACCTACGGTCAGCTTGTCGCCGCTCTTCTTGCTCTTTTTCACCGTTGCACCGCCAGATTCTTTGGTTTTCTTCGTTTTCTTGCCCAAGACGCCTGCACCTGTTGCAAAGCCACCGTTGAGCCCAGAGCCAATGCGCTGTTGTTGCACCTGCTGTTGTTGCTGCTGCAGTTCCTGGTTGTGGTACAACGCGCCACTCGCCGTTCCTCCCGCTCCAACGACCAGCGGATTGCCAGCAGCTGCTGCTTCAGCCGCAGCGGCCGCCGCAGCAGCCTGTGCAGCCGGAGCACCACTCGCCGCCTGACTAGCCACCAGCAGCATGTGCTCCTTGCGCTTCTGCCGCTGCAGTGCACGTGCTCTGGCCTTGTCCACGGTGCGCGGCTGACACTGTTCGCACTGATACTCCTCGGGTATGTTGAGCCGGTCGATGCCCATGCAGTCCACATGCTGCCAGGCGCTGTTTGAACGAACAATCGGATAAGTTCTAGTTGCAGTTGCAGTGAGTCTTGCAGTGAATACTTACGAGCACTTGTCGCAGCAGATCATGTAGCCATCGTCGTGGGTTAATTCACAAATGCAACGCGTCACTGAATCGTCTTCTGCCTCAGCTTCCGGCGCAGTTTCTGTCTCCTCGCCGGGATCGATGTCGGCGCTGGCCAGGCGCGAGCTGCCGCTTATAGCCGAGTGTGCATCGTCGTCGGGCACGTGGCGTGCAACTGAAAAGCAAAATGCAGACAAGTTAACATCAATTGCAAAGCATCTTTGAGTTGCAACTCACTTTGGTGGCCGTAGAAGCTGCCAAAGCTGCCGCTGGGAGTACCAGGCGCACCTGACACCGTCACACCGATGCCTCCCAGCGACCATTGCTGCGTCTGTTGCGTGGGGCCAGCGCCTGCTAACTGTTGTTGTTGTTGCTGCTGCTGTTGTTGTTGTTGCTGCTGCTGCTGCTGTTGCTGCTGCGAGGCGTACGTGTGATCCTGCATTATAGCATGCAACTGCTGCAGTCGCAGGTCCTGCGTATGCACAGGCACTGGGCGCACCTCCTCAATATACAGTTCCTCCTCATTAGAACTCATCTGCAACGGTTGCTGCACTTGTTGCTGTTGTTGTTGCTGCTGTTGCTGTTGCGATTGTTGCAATAAATGCTGGGCAGATTGTGCAGACTGCTGCAGCTGTGGCTTCATCATCAGCGTCGCTGCCTCAACGTTCACAGGATTTAATGGTGTAGCTGCTGTGCCTGCTGCTGCTCCTGCTGCTGTATGCAGATTCGTTTTGTTGGAGTTCGCACTGATAATGCTGCTGGTGCTGCTGTTGTTGCTGTTGCTGCTGGCGTTGTTTGTGCTCCGCAAGCTGCTCAGATTGCCGGTACTGCTGCTGTGGTTCAGGCTGCACCGCACACCGAAAGCGAGAGCAAGAGCGAGGGAGAACAAAATATTTAATATTTGATTTATACACAAAACCTATGCTTTCCTGTCTGTGCCGCACAGATGTAAACACTGTTCGAGCACAGAAAGATCTGTACACAGTAGGATTGTGCCTGTGCCTATACTCGTAGAGCTGCATGCTGAATTCTCTCGAAAAACTAAATTCTTGTTTTCCCTTTCTTTTTTCCTTCGAATTGCCTGGCAATTACGATTGACAACCAACGTCAAATCGAAATCAGTCGAAACAAACTAGATCCGACGAAAGTTCCTAACTGAATGTATTGTATTATCGATTGGACTTCATGTGAACTGACGACGATATCGCTTGGAGCTCATGTAATTAATCAATCAATCAATCAGTCTAATTAATCAATAAGCTGACTTCTAGTTTATTGTTTCAATCATTTCATTATTACTTTGGATCATATAGTCACATATGAGCTACATTATAGACTCAGAACTAGTTATATATATAATCAAAGGAACAATAAGTTAAAACAGCTGCTAACGTCTGCTAAATATGAGCCACTTTGCTAGTTCTGTTATGAGTATCTTTGCATCTTATGCTCATGCTAACAATTAATCCAATTACTTTAGATACTGTGTTAACGACGTTTATTAGTTTTTTTTCCTCCTAGTTATATGATATTATAGCAATGATATTTGTCGTCGGCTTTCCTGCTTACCTGTGCTTGTAATATTCGACCACATTGGGCGGCGGCTTACGCTGGTTGATGACATTCGCTGCAGCTGCCACATCGTGTTGCAGGTGCTGCTGTTGTTGATGCTGCTGCTGCTTGCGTTCCAACGATGCTGCACGACTGCTCGGCGCACTGACCGATTGCCGTCGCGCCGCTGTCGCCGACATGTACGAGGACATCGCTGCACTGCCGCTGGCAAAGCCATGCGACGAGATGCTAACCGACGGCGTGCTGCCGCTCGAAGAGGAGTTGACCGTGAGATATGACGTTGTTGAAGCTGACGGTGTTGCTGTTGCCGTTGCCGATGTTGTTGCCGCTGTCTGGAAGTGTGTCAGCAGCAGATTACCCGACGATGATGCAACCGTGCTGCTGCTGCCTCCGCCGTAGACAATTTGCGTTGCATTCGACGTTGGTTGAGGTGGCGGCATGTTCGTTGTTGTTGTTGTTGCTGCAACTGCTGCTGTTACCGTTGGCGCTGCAGCTGTAGGCGTTGCTGTTGTGGTTGTCGTCTGCTGCTGAAAGCGCTGCTGTTGCTGGCTGAAGGACTTCTGGGCCATGCTCTGTAGAATACGCGCCGACAACTCGTCCGTCATCTGCGTACCGTTTACAATCATCACATCGTCGGTGATCAGCGACGATTGCTGCTGCTGCTGTTGTTGTTGCTGCTGTTGCTGGGGGTCGTTGTTGCTGTCGCCGCTGCTGCTGCTGGTGCTGTTGTAGTGAATGCGCTTGGGCTGATGTTGCTGTATGACCGTACCGTGCGAATTGACGAATTTGATGGCACCCGGCGATGACTGCTGCAGCATGTAGCCGCCGGTGCCGCCGCTGCTGCTGCTGCCGCCAGTTGCTGCTGTCGTCTTCTGTTGCAGCTGCGTACCCTGTGGCAAGTTGGCGGCCAATTGTTGCAGTGGCTGTTGCACCACATACTTGTTGTTATTGCTACTGCTGTTGCTGCTGTTTGCTGTCAACTTTGTCAGCTTATTGGACGTCAGTTGCTGCTGCTGCTTGGCGTAGGTGTTTTGGTGCTGCTGTTGCTGCTGCGGTATTGCAGCGATCGACAGGGCGGTACCCGTGCCGCCAACTGTGTTGTACTGCTTGACGAACTTTGGCTTGACGCCAATCTTTTGCGGTTGCTGCGCGGAGATGAAGGTCTTCAGCTGCGGCTGCGTCTGCTGTTGCTGTTGTGTTTGGGGTTGCTGCAGCATGTTGCCAACACTCTTAACCGTTATCTTCTGATTCGCCTTCTTGACCAGCGTTGCGGCTGCGCCTCCGCCAGCCGCTGCCGCTGCTGCTGCTGCTGCTGTTGTTATCGCAGGTCGAGTGGCCGCATTAACATACTTCTGGTGCGCTGCCGACGCCGCCGGCTGCACGATTATCTGCGGTTGCTGCTGTGGCGGTACATACGACTGCAGTCGCGTCACAACCCGCGAGCCCAGCGTCACCTTCTGCATCAGCGGCGTCGTCTGCTGCGTTGTTGGCGCATAGCCCTGCAGCTGCTTGGAAGCAGCTCCTGCCGCCTTATACGCGCTGATATTGCCAAACTTTTGTTGCTGCTGCTGTTGTTGCTTGACCGCTGGCGTCGCCGTTACGTAGGGTAAATTCTTGGCGCTGAGATAATTGAACTGCGACTGCTGTTGTTGTTGCTGCTGCTGCTGTTGTTGTGACGGTGCCTGCTTGGAGAGAACTGTGAGATTACTGAGCAGCAGCTTGGAGTTGTGAGGCGGGGCCGCGTTGGAGGCATCGATGATGACGTTGCTGGTGCTGCCATCGGTGGTGACAATCTTATAGATCTGAGGATTGAGCAGTTCGTGCTGCTGCGGCGTCTGCTGCTGCTGCTGCGATGCCGTCGCACGCACCGCGTACTTCTGTGCAGGCTGCGCTTGAATCGACATGCGGCGCTGCATGATGCGCTTCAGCTGCGCCTGCGTCGCAAAGCTGCTCCCATCGATAACAATGTGAGGTTGCTGCTGCTGGTGGTGTGCACCGCTGCCGATTCGAGTGATGCTGCTACTGCTGCTGCCGCCGCTGTTGTTGCTGGCGCTGCCACTGGCGCTGACGACAGGCTCCACGAAGACGGTATCATGCGTGGACATAGGCATTTTCTTGTTGTTATTGTTTTTGCTAGCTTTTTACTGGTTTGAATTGCTCACAAAATTATATAGATTTATATTCGCTTTTATATATATTTATCGATATATATAGTAGAATATATCGCTTAGAAACTAAATTATTATTATGCTTCTGCGGAGTTGAGTAGGCGGACGCGGGGGGAGCGGGGGCTGCTTTAACTGGTGCTAAGTTTTTGTTGCTCTTCTTCAGTTGCTTCTGCTCTGTTTTGTTTTTTTTCTGTTTGGCATTTCACAACACTACCTCACTAGACATCTCTTTCACAAGAAGCTTTTGCCTCCCTCTGCTGCTGCTGCTGCTGCTGCCGCCTATGGTATATTTGTTGTTTCTTATATTGTGACTTTTGCCGCGTCGAGTTGCGTTTACTGCTGTTTCTGCTTTTAGTGCTGGCGATGGTGATGGTGCCCCCAAACCTTTGGGGGCCTAATGCATAACCAGAAATGCTTTCTTCGTCGGCTTTTGCCTGACCGCTGCTGGCGGCTGCTAATTGTGGGCGGCGCGCATTCAAATTGCAAATACGATTTCCAACACTGTGCCACATTACATTGTTAGCCATTACAAACATAACGGTGCGTGTTTTTCTTTCACTCTGCCTCGTCTTCCACTTGTGAGTCGGTGCTTCCGTTTTTGGCGCCCCGACTGGATATTGCTGCAGTTTCTCCTTTAGTTGTCTATCAACTCTCGTTGTTCTCTTTATAATTGTAGTAGTATTAGTAGTAGTAGTAGTAGTAGTAGTACTAGTAGTTGTAGTCAGCGTCTCGTTGTCTTGTTGTTTTTGTTGTCCAGCACAACGAAACTTTAGCTAGCCCAACGATCTTTCGTTGTATTTTCCATCTGCTGAAATAATCAAAAGGAAAACACATTATTATTATTAAATTAATAAGCTGGAGATTTCGTAAATACTATTTACAAATACCATTCGCAATTAAAAATGTACGCTATAATCGATAACTGTTTTCGAAAATACCGTTGCCAGTGTTGCCATCTCTCATAGTGGAAAGCTTATATAATCAAGCAAACGACAACGGCGCAGCGCATGCGCCGCATCCAAGTTTCGTTGTGTGTACTTTTTCGTGTTCCTTCTCTACGCTCTTCGCAAATGCACTTGCAACGGGAATAGACTCAAGAAAAAGGTAGCAGGCAAACTTGTTAATAGAGAGACAACAAACAGAACTTGAGAACGAGTGATAGATACGTTTTATGAACTTGCATTGTTTACATTTGTATGCGGGCATGAGTGTCGCGCGTTGCGTATGTGTGTGTGTGTGTGTGTGTGTTTGTGCTTGTGTTTGCACTTGTATTGCAGTTAAGCCCATTGCCATTCAAGCCAATGCACAGAGCAGCCAATACATTTACCAGTTATGCCTTTTTGCCTGGCCAATGAAACTTGTTCTCCGGTTTGCTTGGCTTTGTCAGAATTCGACGCCAAATCATGACAAGTTCCAGATTTATCGCTGATTTTGAATCGAAACACACACACACACACACATATGGTATGTTTGCAATAATATGCCTAAGCTTTGGCGCCATTTGTTTTTGTTTTATTTGAATTAAATGCAATACATAATCTTGTTGCTGCTTCCTCTTCCTCTGCTTTTCTATTACCCCAGAGACTCAAGCACTTGCAATTTGGCATTTTTGCTGTGTACATTTTTGCTTCTATTGCATAGTCTCTCTTCACCTCGCCATTCGTGCTTACAATTTACAAGCATGTGTATGAGTATGCGTTTGTATGTACCTATGCTCCGTGTCTACACTGCACATTCTTTGCGTGTATGTGTGCCTGTGTGTGTGTGATTTGCTTTGGCTTTTGGTCGCTGCCAAAGCCAAAGCAAAAGTGAATGCACTAATTTTGCCTTGGCATCCGGCGCGGCATTCACAGCAGTCGACGACTCTTCGCCTTTACTCGCTGCAATACTGTTGTTGTTGTTGTTGTTGTTGTTGTTGCTGCTGCTGCTGCTGCTGTTTTTAGTATCTATTACCAGTTGACTTTGTCTCTGGGCATGCACTTGGCTCGGGCTGGGGCTCTCGCAGCTTCTAAGTACGCTGACAGCGACAGCGACAGCGATTTGCGCCTATTGAAATATCATTTCTAATTGAAATAGGACTGTGACGGCAGCCGCGGAGCGGGGCAGGCAATTGAATGCTATTCATGCGGTTGGGGCTTGATTCGTTTTTACTGTGCAACCAATTTGAATTGCAAAGCACAGGCACAGACACAGACACACACACACGCAAAGGCAGAGGCAGAGGTAGAGGTAAAGGAAGAAGAAAAGAGAAACAACCGCACAATTTCACAGAATTGCGAATCGCTAATTGTACAGTGTACAGTCAAAGGGCTTATGTAACCTCATGAAGTATTACTACATGTACACACACACACACACACACATACATATTGATACCAACCTATGAACTCTGCCCAATAAGAAATTCCCTACCAACGGCAGTTATTCTGCCGAGCTACAAGAAGCTGGACGGACACAATCAGTGCTGCGTTATGTAACGGGCCGGGGGAAGGGGTAGTCACAATTTACGCACACACTGGCATTTCTACTACACATGTGCAGGCCGGCCAAGTGCATTTGAATCGATTAAATTGGGTTAGCTCTAATCGCCACGGATGCTTGCATCAAAAAAGACTCATGCTTATTCCTATTAATATTCTCAGGGAATTGGGTAATTTGTGTAACATGTCTCCACATGCTCATACGCACATATTACACACCAACACACATCTGTGTGTGCGTGTAATTTATTTCCGTTCTGTGTTGTTCTCCAGAAGAAGCAACAAACACAAGCAAAGCCCGCCTAGCCCTAAGATAACGATAGCAAAAGCCCCAATTGGAATGGGGCTGGGCTGCTGCAGTTTGATTTTGTGTTCGTCCGACGACTGTGTGTTTGTGTGCGTGAGGCGACACACTTCGAAAAACGAATAAGCATACACGAAGCACAACAAGACGCAGATGAGTTTGAGCACATTTCAACGAGACGCATGTGCGGACACACACAAGTGCAGCGTGTCTATGTGCATGTGCATGTGCATGCCAGAGAGGTGAAACACACATCAAGGTGTAAATGAGGCAAACAACTTTGTATGGCAAAGCTAAGACCCTACCCCAACCATTTTTTTAAAATGCGCGCCATAAACAAATTCACACACACACACACATACACTATCCATATCTGTACATGCAATTCCATGGACACGAATGCGTGTGAAGTGAGAAAATGGAAAAAGGGCATGATTGAATGCACATTGGAACTTGTCGCAAACATGGCGACGTTCCGCCTGTTTCGAACTCGGCTGCCACTTGTGGTACGCTTGTACCAAAAGTGCGAACATTATTATAGGTTGCAAAAAGGGTAATGACAGTATATTTTTGTAATTTTCAAAAAATGAAAAAATACAATTATTATGGTTTAAGTAAGGTAGTCCTTATTAATTCCTTATGGCAGTAAGTTAAATAAATCGGGGATCCATCGATATTTCGATTCTGATTGCGTATGCATTTTGAGTGCAACCGTGGTTAGCAAAGCTTTTCAATATAAAGCAAATCTAATCGGTCGACGATCGATATCCCTGCCTATCGCTACACTTCCATACAGAAGCGTGTGTATACTGCCGCAATTGAGGACAATGCCATTTACAACAATAAATGAAATGTTATTTACATGCACACTGTGCGGTATACACACATCTCATGGGCCGCCTCACACCCACACTCACACCTACATCTATTACACATAATTTATATGTATTTTCATATGGTCGTGATGCCTGGCCCCATAAGGTTGCTACTATTCACTAATTGCGTCTTAGTTTTTGTTGTTGCATGTATTTCATACGCTTATTTGCCCGTGTTTGCTTGCATAGTTGCTGACGCTTTATTGGATAAACTTTGTACAGCCTGACTTTTATTTTCAGTGTGTTGTGTACTGTCTAACTTCTGGAATGTACATTAATATAGAGGAATTTTTATTTATCATATTTATTGCTGTCTAAATCGCAAATCGTTAATTCGACTACGTATTCACTTGGTACATGAGCAGTCATGCATATGTAAATACACATCATTTACTTTTAACAATTTGTTTCGCGCTTACACCGCCCATTGTACATAAACATAAATCAATGCATGCATATGTGTAACTGCATGTACATACATACAAACACATGTACGGACCTTTACACATATGCATATTTTTGGCGGGGGTGTACATACATATATGCGCTAAACAGTGACAACCCTTGAATAGCCAAATGTTTTTCTTTTGCATTTTTGCATACATCTCTCGTGTTGAGGGCAAAGTATGTATAAAGTTTTTCGTTTGCGCCAAGAGGAATATGTATTGTAAAAACTTGTCCATCAACTTTTGCTTTCATTTTTGCCCATACTCCGGAAAGTGGCGAAAAATCGTACAGAGCAGGCAAGACGAAAAATCACGTATGCGTAAAGAGCATCACAAGTACCAAATGGACAGGCTCATGCATAGAAACGAGACAAATAGATACGCAGACACAACGTACGACAGCGACCAACTTCATGGCGTACAAGCGTGTAACAGCAAGAATAACCAATAAAACGTTTGACGAAAACATAACACACTTGGAATGTATAGCAGAAATCGCAAAAGAGAAATGAAATAAATCTAAGCAACAGCATTGCCGTTCTAACGTTACGAAAATTATATGAAACGCAATTCTAATATGGCGACAATGTCGTAGTAACTTTATTAAATTTAAATTGTTCATAACTACCAATATTTTGCATATTAATGTTAATTTTTTTAATTCAACTTATTTTGCATCCACTGCGCATGTCACGACATTGAAGTAAAAAACACACATGTAGTGGTTGCATATGGTAATTGGTTGATGAAAATGTCTTTAGCAACATTAAGGAGTAGAGAAAGGTGAAGAGTTTATGATGTAAACGTCTTAGTTTACTTTTAACAACTATTTGTGGTCAAAACACAATTTTCAACTGCACATTTAGCAAATACTCCGCAGAGTTGGCAACTCTACTGGACTTAATTACGCACAACTAACTTCACGTTGCACAAAAGAAAATCGCAAGCAAAACAAATGAACGCGCAAGCTATATGCCTTGTACGCAAGTGTGAAAGAGCAAACCCTACTTTGCAGAGGAACAAGTATGAAATTAAATATGGCGACCCACTGTGCAAAAAAAAAAAAATAAAATAATTGACAATAGCACATCTATGTTTATTTTTGATATTGGTCCATTAATGATAGCAGCACACTTAACAATGGCACAACGAGTATTTGGTTATTTGCACAGAAATTTTAACAATATTTAATTATATCGAAATCATTACGAATGATATAAATTTGCGCGCGCGGTGCTCTTGTTTTGTTTGGGCAGTCAATAATACTCACCGTTTATTCTTATATTTTCACTTCATGGTGCACAACACGGGTTTAAATGGCAAGCTCAGATTTTTATTTAGTGTAGTATGTAATATTTGCTCTTGCGGCACAAATTATTATTATTATTTATTTTTGCATATACTTTGTATTTTTGGGGTTTTGTCACATACTCATATTCGGTACGCATGCACTTATGTTTAGTTTGCAGGTTTTTTTTAATTTTGAAGCGCGGCGTTGTAATAACGTTTGCTGCCTGCTAAAATAAACGTTTGCACTTTGATTAATCAATTTTATTATTAAATACGTATGGCATAAGAAACACAACGAAAAATGCGCACGAAAACATATACTGTGTGTGTGACAAAGCGAGATGACTATATTGTACAGTGCTGCGCGCGCACTTGTATAATAAAGACTGATACATATAGTGTGGCCGTTTTAGCTTGCAGACATAGGCTTGCCAACTAACACAAATCCTACCTATTATCGGCTATTTTATTTTGTTCACGCTGCTGCTTCTTCTACTTTGTCTTTCTTTTGATTTTGCCTATTGCTGCTGCGCCTGCCATTCCACTGTGTACTTTATAGCGCTGTACGTACAATCATTTCGTCTTTCTGTCTGTTCGTCGCTACATACATATATGCATGCATGTACACACACGGCGCCACCGAAATATGTACCTGTGCATATATAAAAAAAATCTATACACGGATGATACCGCTTATGTACACCATTTCTATTATTTTTATAGTAAACTAGTACACGTTCTATGAAGTAAACATCCACAAACAAATATATTAATTTTTTGACAAATTGTACACATGAGCAAACAACAAGTTAATAGGCCATTGGCAGAGATCGTATATACAGAGATGTATTCATTTGTAAAGGACGTCTTTGAATTTAGCAAATTGACTGAAAAAACATAAATGTTGCTTTGCACACGGAAGAACTAACACTATAATTTGAACAATTCTTCATTACATTTTGGACCTCGCTTCGTACTCACATACACAAACACACGCTTAGAAATATATACAATGTATGTATATAGACCGCTGCTACAACACTTTATAGGCATCTCGCTTGCACTAACGCTTTGCACGCATTTTACCTTTCACACGTCCTATGTGTTTTTCCTCTTAACCAACACGCTAATAAGACAAATTTTAAAACTACATTTTAAGCAATAACTAACACGTTTCACCATGACATTTTTTATTGTTACATAAGCTGTACTTGAGCACAGTTTATGGAACTATTTTTTGTTTAATTATTTGTTGATTTTACGCCACTAAACGCGTTTCACACTCCGCGTTACTCCGATTCTTCTTCTTCTATTGTAAGCCCAACAGTGTTGTCTCACGATAATATACCCCACTGTACTGCTCAAATGAGACTGTTACCACCGAACAGCCAAATGTGTCACTTAACAACACTGTCGCCCGAAGCAACTCTGCTTTTCTGCTAGTTACCAAAAACTCGGCTGTTATCAGAAGGAAAATAAATAACATGCTATCATGGAAGTAAACCCGCTGGCCGTAATACTCGTTTACTTCGACAGCAAAGGCGATCGTCTGCTGTATCGCTATCCATACCAGACCCTCGGCCAGACCTTCAAGCTGGAAGAGTCTCGCGAGGAGCCTACCAAGAACAAAAAGCGCAATCCCTTCGCCATTGCCAATCCCGACGATCTACTGCAGACGCCCACGCACCTCATCCACAATCAGAGTCAGAGCCAGAGCCAGAACCAGACCCAAGGCCAAGGCCAAGGCCAGCTGCAGGGATTCGCCGACGATGTGCTCTCAGCATTATTTGCCGTCAAGCCTCAGCTCTGCAACCAGAAGTTCGAGCTCAAGCTGAACGATGTGCGCTTCGTTAGTCACCCCACCCTCATCAGCGTGGTGCCCCTTGCAGCGCCCACGGCTGCGAGCGGCTCAACTGCCACGCCCACCGCCAGCTCAGCGCCCAATCAGCCGGCGGCTGCCTCGGGCAGCTCGAAGAAGCAGCAGATGCTCATTAACATCGTCTTCGCACTGCACGCACAGGCGAGCTACTCCATTGTGAAGTGCTACCATGAGCTGAGCAAGCGCCTGGGCCTGGCCCTCAAGTTCGAGGAGCAGCGCAGCGGCTATCTGACTGAGCAGACGGCGCTGATGGCGCGCACCCACGACGAGCAGCAACAGCAGCCGCTGGAGCGCACCTTTGAGCTGATCGCGGAGCGCTGCAGCTTGGCTCAAGCGCTGCGATCCATCTGCAATGACCTGTGCACTACGGGACTGCTGAGCACCACACTGAATCAGAACCTAACCCTGACCTTCTGCCTGCCCGCCAAGGCGCACCAGCTGCACAAGAAGGGCAGCATGGTGGATCCGGAGACGATCGATCGCTGCCTGCGCGCCCTGAAGCCCTACCACGGCATGTTGCTGCTGGTGGACTTCGCCGAGCTGCTCGACTGCGTGCCGCCCACCGGCGCGCGCATGCTGTTGCAGCTGGTGGACGCCTACAACCCGCTGATCAGCCTGCAGAGCATGGCCTCGAATGCGGACCTGAGCATCGAGCATGTCTACAAGCTGGTCTCCCACCTGGTCTACTGGGCCAAGGCCACGATCATCTACCCGCTGTGCGAGACGAATGTGTATGTGATCGCGCCGGATGCGCCGCTGCACACCAAGTCGCACCTGGTGGAGAAGTTCTCCACGCGCTTTGCCGGCATGTCGCTCTTCGAGGTCATTTCCGACTTCTCGCTGCCCACATCCATTGGGCATCTGACGACGCCGCTGCAGCAGCCGGCCCGTCAGGGCATACTGGCCCAGATGGTGCTCTGGATGCTGCAGCACCATCTGCTGATGCAGCTGCACACCTACGTGCAGTTCATGCCCAGCGATGACGACGAGTTCGGCGACTCTGCTTCGTGCGCGGCGCAGGCCCAGCTGCAGGGCAGTTGCGACAATCTCACCGAGGAGGAGGACCAGGACGATCAGCTGCATGGCGGCTCCATGCTGAGCATGTCCAGCCAACCGCTGCCGGTGCCACAGAACACGCACAGACGCACCGCAGCCGAGGATCACGACTCGCTGGCCTCCGACAACATTGCGGTGCAGCCATCGTCCAGCCACAAGTCGAACTTCAGCATGACCGCGTCGCTGAGCACCGACAATTGCGACAGTCTGGACTCCATGGAGGACGAGCAGAAACTCAAGGAGCTGCTGCAGGTGTTCAGCGATGCGGACCGGGCTGTCATACGCCGCATTCCGGCCTCCCTCAATGTGGACGATCTCTCGCTGCTGGTCAAGCTCTACCAGATGGGCTACTTCAAGAGCGAGCACCATCTGGAGGAGATCATGTACTTCGAGAACCTGCGTCGCTCGCAGCTGCTGCAGCTGCTCGACAAGTTCCGCGACGTGCTCATCATCTACGAGACCGAAGATCCTGCCATTGCCTCCATGTACAACAACAAATAGATTTAGGCCCATAAAACGCATTCCAAATGCATTTTAAGTGTAGATCAATAAATTATCATCATGTTTTCTTTACATCTATTTCAAAATACCTCAATTACTAAATTACAGAGAGGAATTCGAAACATAATCCTAGTTTTGGGGCATGTGTAGCTCTTCTCCAAGTATCAAGCATTTTGAAGTTTTCTTTGAAATGCTTTTAAATATTTTGATCTTTACAACATTTTTATACCATTTCCCCAATGAAAATAGGTACAAAATGGTAAAATTGCAGTAACAGGTGTAAGACTATACGAAATATACATATTCTTGATCAACGTCAATAGCCGAGTAGATTTTGTCCGTCTGTCTGTCCATCTGTATGCTATACACATAATAAAAAGGCATGTAGGATTATGCAGAATGCGGACTTTCAATTTTTGGATACCATACCCACCGCCCCTATAAATCGAATTTATAAGGAAACTAAAAAGGTTAGAGGCCCCAAATTTGGTTGGAAGGTCCTTTTTAGCATTACGCAGAATGCGGATTTTCATCTTTTGGATGCCACGCCCACCGCTCCTGAAATCGATTTTTTTTTGAATTGTAAGAAAAGCAGAAACGTAACAATAATTTTTTATACCATTTACCCATTGACAATGGGTAAAAAATGGTGAAAATGTATGTAACAGGCAGAAGAAGGCGTGGCTGACCATACAAAGTATATATATTCTTGATCAGCATCAATAGCCAAGTCGCTTTGGTCATGTTCGTCTGTCTGTCCATCTGTATGAACGCACAGATCTCAGCTATTAAAAGAGCTAGAGGCACCAGACTTGGTGGGAGTGTGCGTGTATTGAATACGCAGATCGAGTTTATTTCAAACTTGATGTGCCACGCCCACCGCCACCGCAAATCGATAAATGCGTTTTTCGATTTTTTGCAAATAATTCAATAACGAAAAGAGATAAACGCACCAAATTTGCTAGGAGGGTGTCTTGCAACATTATGCAGAAGTTGGATTTTAGACTTTTCGATGCCACGCCCAACGCCCCTAAAAAACAAATTTTTTGAATTATAAGAATACTAGGAAAGCTAGAATCACCAAATTTGGTCCCTGGTAACGTAACGCAGAATGCTGATTTTCAAATTTTGGATGACACGCCTACCGCCTCCAAAAATCGATTTTGTAAATTTGTAAATCGAATTATAGGAAAAGTAGAAAAGTTTTCGATTTTTTTTAAGGTGTTATTGTAGATAACAATAAACTCGACCAACCCTATAAATTTAGATCCGGTCGGACAATAAACACAGAAGTTATAGGCACGAGAAGTTTCCTTTAGTCGCACAATCGTCGTGCAGTCATCGTGCAGTCGGCATGTTCCATTAGTGTCAATGAAATATGAAAATATGCGATGCGTTGTTATTAGTTCGCCGAATAAAAGTAATAAATATTAAGAACTATTTTTTAACATCCAAAGGTAAATGGTATCTTACTTTCGAGTCCACTCGACTGAAGCTTTCTTCACTTGTTTTTTTTTTAACTGAAAATGAAAATTTGGTCAATAACGAAAAAATTACTTCATGTAGTTTGAGGATTAATTAAACTAGAGAAATAACCTAAATGGAAAATATGTAGCAGTTTCCTCACAGTAAATCTCTGTGTGAAAATTTAAATGTTTTGAAAACGCAAATTACGTCTGCAAATTTAAGGTTTCCGATTTCGTTCCACATATATTGGTATATATGTTTGCTATTGAAATAAAACTATGGGTTTATTTCATTTTTTTGTACAAAATTTATTTGAGTTTGTGACAAGTAAGACCTAGCTAACATTATCTTGGGACAGGAGCCTGCACAATTGACTAAATTCAATTGAGAAAGTCTCGTAATTCTAATAGCCAGCATCGTGTGATTTCTGTGAAACGTTTCGTATACTCTATTGAACTCTATGCCTAACTACATAGTACCCTATTCATTTGCCGAGTTTACAAATATATATTTATATATACCTACTATATATAAAATGTGTGATTTGTGTCTTAGAGCTAAGTATGTGTAGATGAATGTGATCGATCAGTGTTGACTATCAAAGAGTTTGATAAGGGGCCACAAATCTATGCCAAATTTCATCGGGGACTGCGGACTAGAATAAGATTCACAGCTCGCATCCTGCGCGGAGGATGATTTGATGAAAATGGTAAGTTCATTACAGCACATATTTCCATACACTATCGAAATGATAAGCCTACAAATTTGAACCGAAACTGAGCGGGTAATCCTAAGCCCTTGCCTGGGCATCTTAACAAATTCACAAGTTCCGATTTGTACGTGAGTCAAGCGTGCAACAACCACAATAGGATATAGGCTGACCGCTAGGACTTGCTGATGCTGTTGGTAATATTGTTGTTGTACAGATAGGGTATCAGATTGGGTTCTATTTCCAGCTGCTGCCGCAGTATGGAGCTCATCACGAACTCCGTGGACACGATGTGGCACTTGGGATTGCCGTGGCGCGTCAGATCCGCGCACAGGTGCATGTCCGTCGGGCAGGTAACTATGATGTACGAGTCGGGGGCCTGGGCGTGTGCCTCTGCAACGGCAGCACCGCTACGCCTCTTCAGCTCCACCTTGCCGCCCGACGATTCTATCATTCGTATGATCTCCTCCCGGGCCGGAAACACATCGGGCGTCACAAAGAAACATTTGCCAGCAAACAGTTTGGAGCGCGTCGGCGCACACAGCACGGCGTCCAGATCGAAGTGCAGGTTCTCGTCGACGGGAATGTGCTGGATGCGATACTCATCGGGCGGTACAAACTTGCCCGCCTTGGCGCTGTCCACCAACCAGCTGGACTTTAGCACGTAGTCGACGTGGCAGCAGGCCTGGATCAGCTTGCAGGTGCGACTCTCGCGTGTCATCACCAGATGCGTCGCATCCGCAGGACTGTCCACAACGATTCCACCGAGTTGACTGCACAGTAGAAAAGAAGGTTGAATATGGATATATCTAAGGAGTACCTAAGCTTTTATATTGACTCACATGACGGCCTTCTTAAGCGATTCAGCCTCGACGACCTGCGAAAAGATGACCTTCGGCGGTTTGGTCGTTTGCGGATATTCAATGCAGACAATTTGCTCCGGCAGATGCTCCTGGTAGACGTTCAGCTTTTGGCGTTTCAGCTTCTGCTCGTTGGCATACGGATCGGACAAGTGACGCTTGACACGCTCGTGCGCCTCCTGCGTCAGGTTAATGGGCGCCTTCCAGGCAGCTGCAGAGGAAGGGAATGGTTAAATGGTTAAGAGACTTGTAGCCCAGATAATTAGTGGGTACACTTACTCAGCAGATGAGCCACGAGATTGCATTCGATGCGGAAGGGCGCCACCAGATTGTACTGCTGGTACTTGGGATTCTCGTACTGCGTCAGTCCACTAAGATTGCCAATGCAGACGTCGCTCAGCCACAGGGCGTTCACCATGGGTATGCCCCACTCCTTGGCCGCGTTGAACTTGTTGCCCTCGAGCTGCTTGCAGACGACTAGCGTGTTCACCTTGGACAAATACGAGGTGTATATGGCGCCGCACTCCTCGGCCATTTGCTGCAGACGCACCACCTCCTCGCCCTCGAATCCCTCCGAGGTAATGATGTAGCGCTCGAGCGGCTTGCGGTATCCGAACTGACTGGGGAAGGGCAGATGCAGTGGCTGCCACGGGGGCATCAGTTGTCGCTTCAGACAGATGTCGCTCAGCCAGTAGGCGGTCACACAGCGCTTGGCATCGCGCAGCGCCTGCATGACCATGCCGTGGCGCTGGGTGCGGCATATCACGTGCGTCACGCGCGGGCAGTAGACGCGCTCGATGTCGCCGCCAAACTGACGTATGGTGTCCAGCCAGATGGGTAGCTCGTCACTGTCCGTCTCGTCGTACTCCACTATGAAGAAGGTGCAACCGACCAGGAAGAGATCCGACGGCAGCTTCAGGTTCGGATTGTGTCCGTAGAACTGCGGACGCGGTGGCATCGGTATCGGAGGCTGTCCGGCTCGCGCCTGCATGTAAGCGTGTGGTGGGGGCCCCGCCACCTGCACGGGCATGCCCACCGGCAACTGTTGCTGCTGCACGTTCTGCGCCGGCGCGACAACAATCTGCTGCTGCACCAAATGTTGCTGCTGTATCTGTTGTTGTGGTACACCAACAACACGTCTGATTTGCTGGGGCTGCAGCATTTGCTGGTGTTGTTGCTGCTGCTGCTGTTGCTGTTGTTGCTGCTGCAGCAGTATGAGCTCCTGCTGGCTGCGTGGTGGTCCAGCCACTCCCACAGCTGCGTTATGCTGCTGACCCATCATGCGTAGTGCCCCGGCTGCAGACGGCGGTTCGACATGCTGCTGCCCTGCCGGCAGCTGTTGCTGCTGTGCGACAACCATCTGCTGCTGCTGTTGTTGTTGCAGCAACAGCTGCTGTTGCTGTTGCGGCGTTGCGCCACTAACAACAACCTGCTGCACTATTTGCTGCTGCTGTTGTTGCTGCTGCTGCTGCTGCTGTTGGGCATCGCCCATGGTGATGAGTTGCTGCTGCTGCTGTGGCGGCGGTCCCTGCGCGCCATTGTTGCCCAGGCGATTGCTGAGCATGTTGGCCAATGCGGTTTTGGTCTTCAGGTTCATCTGCTGCGGCGTCTGCTGCTGCTGCTGTTGCCCATCTGCAGCTGGCAAACAAAGTGCGAAAAGATTGTGAGCTGAACTCTAGAGGAGAATACGGCGTAACTTACCCGAGGTGGACATAACCAACGCTTGCGTCATAATGTTGCCGCCGCCTGCGCCGCCAACGACAACAGTTGCGCCCGGCGTGGTGGGCGTGCCCGGTGCAGACTGCTGCTGCTGTTGCGGCTGCTGCACAATGGTTTGTTGCTCGATTATCTGGCCATTCGGACCGCTTATCAGCTGCACCGTCTGCTTGCCCAGCTGCTGTGGTTGCTGCGGTGCGCCCGCCTGCTGCATAGGTATCTGCTGGACGCGCAGTTGCTGGCGCTGCAGCAACATTTGCTGGTTGGGATCGTTGCTGTTGAATTGCTGTTGTACGCCGGGCTGTTGCTGCTGCTGGGTTATCGGACTGAGGCCAGGCGCACCACCGGCGCGCACAACCACCTGACGCGTGCCCTGCTGTTGCAGCCAGAGCATCTGCTCCTGCTGCGTCAGTCCGGCGGGCATTTGGCTCTGCACGATTATGTGCGATGTGCCAGGCCCCGGAACGGGCACCGGGCCAGAGGTTCGTGTGGCCACCACGCTGCCGGGCGCCCCGGGACGCGGCTGATAGGCAACCTGTTGGCGCAGCATTACCCGCGGCTTGGTCTGATTCAACTTTGTGATGTACTCGGCGCGCTTGAGCGCATCCAAAGACATAAAGTGGGCGTGCGTCTTCTCGTCCAGGTGTATGAGTTGTCGCTGCTGCTGCTGTTGTTGTTGCTGTGGCGGCGGCAGCACAAGCTGTTGTTGTTGCTGTTGCTGCTGCTGTGGTGCTTGCTGCGGCTGTTGCTGTTGGTTTGGCCACGGCGTCTGCGGACGCAGTGCGCGTGGTGCAAATTGCTGCGACACCTGCTGCTGCTGCTGTTGCTGCGGTGTTGTCGGTGTGCCCGGCAGCGGGGACGGCATGCCCATGCTGGTGGTGGGCGTGCCAGGTGTTGTTGGTGGCAGCTGATTGGTGACCGGACTCTGAGGTGACCATTGAGGCTGCTGCTGCTGTTGCAGCTGTGTGTGATGTTGCGGCGATTGCTGCTGCAGCATCATCTGCTGCTGCTGCTGTGGTGACTGCGGCGGTGGAGTCCGTTGCGGCAGATGTTGCTGCTTGATTAGTACTTGCTGCATAATTTGTTGCGGTGGTTGTTGCTGCTGCTGCTGTGTCACTGGTTGCTGCTGTTGTATGAGTATTTGTTGCTGCTGTTGTTGTGGTGGTCCAACAAGCTGTTGCTGCTGCTGCTGTTGTTGTTGTTGCTGTTTCTGCTGCAGCAACTGCTGCTGCTGCAAGTACTGCAGCCGCTGAGGATCGCTGATGACCTGCTGATTTATCACAATTTGCTGTTGCTGCTGCTGTGGCGCCTGCTGTTGCATCTGCAATCGCTGCTGCTGTTGTTGCTGCTGCTGCTGCGGTGTCAGCAGCTGCTGTTGCATTTGCTGCGGTGCTGCCTGCTGCTGCTGTTGTGGCGATTGCTGCTGCTGCTGCAGCATCATTTGATTTGGCTGCAGTTGCTGCTGCTGCTGTTGCAGCATTTGCCGCTGTTGCATGAGTTGCTGCTGCTGCTGTTGCTGTTGCTGCGATATATTCGTGGAGTTCACAATGAACACATTTTGGTTCTGTTGATTCTGCGCCAGGATCTGCTGCTGCTGCTGCACGCTGAGCTGATTGAACTGATGTTGACTTATGATGAACTTTTTGGTCTGCATTGCCGGCTGCGCCTGTTGTTGTTGCTGTGGCTGCTGTTGCAGCTGCTGAAGATGGATGAAGTGCAACTTTGATTTTACTGAATACAAATGGAAATATTGCATTGCACTTACATGTTGCTGCGGCTGTTGAGCCAACACTTGTTGCTGCTGCTGCTGCTGTTGCTGGGGCTGTTGTTGCTGCTGCTGCAGTCCGAATTGTTGCTGTCCCAGCAACTGCTGTTGCTGCTGCGGTGGTTGTATCGTCTGCTGTATGATGCGCACCTGTCCACCTGTGCCAAGTGAAATGTTCTGTTGTTGCGTGAATTGCACCTGCTGCTGTTGGGGCTGTTGCTGCTGCTGAGGTTGTAGTTGTTGCTGCTGCTGCTGCTGAGGCATCAGCTGCTGTTGTTGTTGTTGCTGTTGCAGGTGCAACATCTGTTGCTGCTTCTGCTGCTGGATGCTCATCATGTGACTTTGAATTATTTGCTGTCCCTGCGCCGTCGACGTGTTGATTACGTGGCGCTGTGTTATGACTTGTTGCTGCTGCTGACCAGGTGCCAGTTGTTGTTGCTGTTGGATTGCGGGCAACTGTTGCTGCTGCTGTTGTTGTGGTTGCTGTTGTAGTGTCTATGGTTGAAAGTAAAAGCAGATTAATCAATTTAATTATATTGCAATTGACAGAGAACATACTCTTTCCGGTTGTAGCTGCTGCTGTGGTTGTTGCTGTGGTGCTGGCGGTGTCGGCAGTTGTTGCTGCTGCTGGTGCAATGGCGATTGCCGCGGCGACGGTGTATGTGGTGCATGTTGTTGTGGCATTTGCTGCTGCTGCTGTTGTTGTTGCTGTTGTTGCTGCTGCTGTTGCTGCTGCTGCAGCTGCTGTTGCTTTAGTTGTTGTTGTCGCATAATCAGCGAGTCCTGATTGCTGCTGAGTGTGGATCGACTTAGCACCTGCGCCACTTGCACAGGATCAGTGGGATCAATGGGCTGCACGAAGGCCTGCTGCTGCTGCTGCTGTTGCTGTGCCTGTTGCTGATGTTGTGCCGTTTGCTGTTGTTGCTGTGGTTTGTTCGACATCGGAGGCGTCTGTGAAATCTGCGGCGACTGTGGTGCCGAAATGTTGTGCTGCGGACTTTGTTGTTGCTGCTGCTGCTGCTGTTGCTGCGCCAGTTGTTGCTGTTGCTGCTGCAATTGCATGCGCTGTTGTTGATGCACCGGCTGCTGGAAGGGTTGCTGCTGCGGCGACATCATTGCTGTTGACGGCGGCTGTTGCTGCGGTGAGCCCATCATGTGCTGCTGCTGACGACTCTGCTGCAATTGCTGCTGCTGCTGCCGCAAGTGTTGCTGCTGTGCACTCTGCGGCGAGGGCGGTGGCGGTGGTGTCATCTGCGGTGCTGGCGATTGCAACTGTCGCGGTGATTGCGGCGGCAACATATTGTTGCTGCCTGCAACATGCTGCTGCTGCTGCAGCGAAGGTGACGGTGTGCTGGGGGGCATCACAGGCGAACGATTCTGCACCATGCGCGGCGATTGCTGTTGCTGTGGGGGCTGTTGTTGTTGCTGCTGCTGCTGTTGTTGTTGCATCTGCTGCATTTGAATTTGTAGCTGCTGCTGCTGCAGCAGCAGTTGCTGTTGCTGCTGTTGTATTTGCCGCTGCAGCGCCTGTTGCTGTGGTGTTAGGCTCTGGCCGTTCTGTATATGTTGCTGCAGCTGCATTTGTTGCTGCTGCAGCATGTGTTGCTGGCGCATGATGTGCTGGTGCAACATTTGCGGCGGGACTGGTACCTGCTGCTGCTGCTGTTGAGGCACTTGTTGTTGTTGCTGCTGCTGCTGTTGGACGACCTGTTGTTGTTGTTGTTGCTGCTGATGCTGTTGCACGACCTGTTGTTGCTGTGGTGATTGCACGGGCTGTGGTGTTGTTGCCGGCTGTGGGGTGCGTGGCGTTTGTCGTCCACTCGGCATTGGTGGTTGCTGCATTGTGGGCGTGGTTGGCAGACGTGCTGGTTGCTGCTGCTGCAGTATAAGTTGCTGTTGCTGCTGCTGCTGATCCTGTTGCTGCATGAGTTGCAGCTGCTGCTGCTGCTGTTGTTGCTGCTGCTGCTGTGTGCTCTTCATTTGTCGCTGTTGCTGCAGAATAGTTTTAATTTGTTGTTGTTGCTGCTGCTGCTGTTGTTGTTGTGGTTGCAGGTTGGCTGGTATGATTTTCTGCTGCTGGATGATGATTTGCTGTTGCTGCTGCGGAGGCGGGGGTGGAGCTTGTGGTGCACCTTGCTGTTGCTGTTGCAACTGCTGCTGCTGTTGTTGTTGCAGCTGCTGCTGTTGTTGCATGTTGCGCGGTCGCACAAAGACAACTTGTTGCTGTGCGGGCTGAGGCAACTGTGGTTGATGTTGTTGCTGCAGCTGTTGTTGTTGCTGCTGCTGCTGTTGTTGCTGCTGCTGCTGCTGTTGTTGTTGTTGTTGTTGTTGCTCAGCAGCAGCACGCTCTGCCGATGCCTGCAACTGCGACTTAATGCTGGCAATGCTCTTCGCAGCGCTGTCATCCCCGAAGCCCAGAATATCCGACAGTTGAGCAGCAGCTGGTCCCTGTTGCTGTTGTTGCTGCTGCTGCTGTTGTGGCATCTGTTGCACCAACTGTTGCTGCTGCTGCTGCTGTGTCAATTGCTGTTGCTGCTGTTGTTGCTGCTGCTGTTGTTGTTGTTGCTGCTGCTTCTGTGCACGCTGCTTCTCGATGGGCTTCAGCAGCCTGGGATGATATGGTTCACAGGGCAGGGAGCTCTTGCACTTGAGGCAGTCCGTCACCCAATCGGGCGTGACGATGCTGATGGCATTCTTGGGCACCGCCAGCGCCCGATTGTAGTAGCTGCCGGTGGCAGCGCCGCATACCAGATGCGTATTGGTGGCCCCGAAGCTGTGCGTCACGACGGCGCCGTAGTAGGTGAGCATGGCATAGAGACGCCTCCGGTCGCTGGGCACTACGTTGGTGATGGCGACGCGTATGCCGCGCAGAAACCGCTGCTGGCTGGGATCGAAGGCACGCGTCGAGGCCATGCGGCCCAGCTTGGCGCTGTGCGAGATCCATTGGTCGCTGACAGGTATCACATTGTACAGGTCCAGGTTCATGGACAGCTCCTCCTCGGAGTAGTTGCTGGCGCATATTAAGTGCGTGACTTGGTCCGACAGGTAGAGCTTTGACTGTGCGCCGCCGTTCTTCAGCAGTCGCTCGCTCTGCAAAACAAAACCAAATAATCATAATAATAGTAATAAGAATAATAACAGTGACTGTGACTTTGAGATGTTATTGAGCTGTAGTTGTTGTTGTTGTTGTTGCTGTGTGTAACAGGTGCACATTCGATATGCGTATGCGATGCGATTGCTCCAGTCACAGTTTTACACAAATTTGCTCATCTCTACATTGCGAATACAAATGCAAACATACACACACACACACGCGCACACATGGCGAATTGCCGGCAACATTTATGGCGCGCATTTTCTTTCTGCACACTAAGCACCCTGTGCTGTTAGTGTGATAGTAAATAAAATCGCATTTAGCCAATTCTATTGATTAAAATGCAATTCGGTGCGGACTTAAATATACTTTAGCAATAGTAAAAAAGGGCCGCGTCGCTGCACTCGCGTGTACAGCTGCACGTTCACAAAAACAAATGTATAAACGCGCGTACACACTGCACTCGCACTCACACATCCACACGCACATACAGCGAGCGGCAGTCACACGTACAGCACGAGTCCACCGTGGGGAAGAGTCTCTTATTTACCTCATCATCCAGAGTGCCCAGTACAAAATAGATCACATTTTCGAAGAGCTTTTCACTGATTTTTAAATTTTCCATTATTCGAATTATTTCTGGCTTGGAACGCGCTATTTCCTTTCCTCAGATTTCACTTCTTTCTTTTCGCTTTTGTTGTTGCTGCTGCTGCTTCGGCTGGCTCCGCGGACATAGACATGGAAATGCATATAGCTTCTCATCCGCTGCGCTCCAATCACTTGCGACCGTCGAAAACTCAAGGCAATTGAAACGTAAAACACAATAAGTACTTGAATTGTTTAAATTCATTGAATTGGGGCTGTATTCCGAAGGCTTTTCTATGTTTTCTCGGGACCCTCGGCCGTCTTTTGTATGCAACAAAAACCAACGCTAGCGATGTGAACGCAGCCCGATTACATATCGATGCCAGGCAACTGGCGTATCGATAGCGCACGAGCACTCCAGCTGTTCTGCGACAACAGAGCGTTAACAGTGAGCACATCTAAGGTTAACAGAGAAAGTTGCGCTGCAAGAGGAAATGAAACACAAATTTGAATTTCTAATTTAAAAACATTAAATATATTGTTTTGTTGATTTTGTTTTTTTTTTACAAATACACATTGGCTTATACATATTAGCTTATTTTTCATAATTTGTTTCTTAACACAATTAAGACATAAAGATGTTGAAAGTGATTTTAACCTGTGGCTTTTGTTTTGCTTATTTTACATGTTTTATTTGTTTTGTGTGTTTTGTTTCTTATCTGTTTGCGTTGCTGAATATATAAATTTCTTGAAAAACATCTACTGTATGTGTAGAAATTCTCATCAAAAGCGTAGAAAATCCTTCTTGTTATACATTGATATACTTCGTGTTGCTATTCTTCTTGTTTCTTGAGTACTGCAATAACTTGATTGGGGATGGTTTTTGTTTGTTTGTTTTCTGCTTGTTGTTGCTGTTGCTGTTGTTATGGTTGTAGTTGTTGTTAACGTCTGATCGATCGTTCATATCTGGGCCTGTGCCGGAACTGCAGCTGGCACTGGAACTGGAACTGGAACAGAGACAGCAGCACCAGCACCAACACCAGCAACTTGTTCGAATTTCTTGTCATGCACAACGGCGTTCTTCATCAGGATGAATCATGAGGCGCTGTTCGCCTCGCCGTTGCTCTCGTGGAAGTTCGTGCCGTTCACGATGAACGAGGTGCCCAGGCCGTACAGGTGTCCCGAGTACTTGGCATGGTCGATGTTGTCCTCGAAGAACATCTGCAAGCAGGAGGAGAGCAATACGTGAGTACGCGGCAGGAGCACATAACATTACATTTGTCTGTTAATCGTTAGCAGTGTTGGGTGGTGGGTGGTCAGGCGTGCTGTTAGCGACTTGGGTGGATCTTTGGGTGAGCATGCAGTGTCTTAAGCGAAGTGATGTGCGTGCTGTCTGTGTGTGCGTTGGTGTGAGTGTGTTTGTAACAGAGTAGTTAGGCCTAATAGTTAGATTAAAGAAGGTTTAAATTACATACCAGGTACCGATTATTTTTAGTTTTGTGTGGATTAGGTTTTTCACATTATTAGTTTTTTTTTAGTTTTTTTTATAACAAACAACAAGATGCACAATGAAACGAAAACACGGATTTTTCCACAATGCTTAAATTTGTAAAAATAGAATTACGCTTTGGTATTAGTTCAACTTAAAACTATGAGATTGATTGTACTAGAAGATAAACCAGTTATTAGTAACAATAAAATTTCAATAAAAATGTAACTAGAGATAATTTTGATAGTACAGATAACTTAGCAGCAAGCTTGAATAAATTCATTTCCAAAAATAAATTGCACTTCTAAAAATAAAAACAAATACTTTACAATTAGAATATTACACATTAACAACAGAGAAATGAATTAGATATAAATTAATAAAATAATAAAATGTTTGGAATGAATGATGCATGTAAAGCCCATAAACCAGAAATAATAAATTCTCAATAATAATGAAAAAGAAAATGGAATTTCATTTCATTTAATTTTCCAATCAACTTCAAGTCATATTCACTTTTTCAGTTCTTTTTTTTTGGTTTTTTTTTTTTTTGTTTGGTTTTTGTTATAAATTAACAAACATGTTTAACATGATTTAAGCAATGGCAACTATTTAGAAACTCTAGATATTTCAGTATGGTTTCCTGTCTTGGGTCGGGTTAGCCGATAAATATGTTCTGCATGCCGCATAAGAAATAATATGCATTAAGTATGAGTCCGGCGGCTTCTAAAAGCTAATTAGTATGAGTATTATAAGTACATCGAAAGTAAAAATGACAACTGTGTAAACAATGAATCAATGAATGAATGAATGAGCGAATGAGAGTAGTAGAGCGCTATGGGTGTGTGGTGAAACATTAGAACTTAAAACTGATAAATGTTAAGTGTGTGTGGTTAGAGAAAAGCAAATGAAGGTGCAAAGCGGCAGCGGCATCAGCAACAGGAACAACAGCAACAGCAACAGCAGCCGCGGCAACAGCAGCCTTAGGTTTTGTTGTTGGTCGAGTTTCCAGAATGCAGGACATTCGGAGTCGTGATCGGGGGCTGAACCACGTTTCGCGTGTACACCGTGATGGTCAGTCCCAGCGATTGCGAGCGGGAGAACAACTGACCCATCGCAGTGGTTGCCATGTCACTGCTGTCGCTGTCTGTTGTTGTTGGTGTCGTTGTCATTGTTGTGGTTGTTGTTGCTGCTGCTGTTGCTGCTGTCGCCAAGACTGTGCTGGCGGTGTTTCGGCAGCTGCTGCTGTTGTTGTTGTTGTTGTTGTTGCTGTCGTTGTTGTCTAAGCTGCCAGCTGAGCGCAAGCAGACGGCGACAACCGACTTCAAGTACATGGCGTGCTCAAGCACATAGGGAAAGAATGCGTTTGGCTCTTCAATGTTGTCACAGTGAAAACCAAATGTTGTGTGTTGTTGTTGTACCTCACGCATTTTGAAGAATGCCATGCCGGTGAGCAGCGCATCCGAACCGGCCTGATGCTGCGGCCCTACACGTCGCAATTCCAGCTGATCGGCCACCTCTTGCAGGCCGCCCTTCAGATTCTTGCACGACTTCATCAAATACTTGATATCGAATATATTGGGGAAATAGATGTGCAGCAGCTCGAAGAAGTCACTCTCGTCCACGGGCAGATTCTGGTCCGTCAGCAGCTTGAGCAGATAGCCAAAATCATAGCCGGAGTGAAAGCAGAGCCACTTGATGTTGTCCATCAGCACAATGCCCGAGCTCATGAGCAGCTCGGCGAACTCAATGGGATCGATGCCGTCCTCTTCGTGCTTTTTGAACTGTATGCCTGAATTCTGCAGCAGATCAATCGAGTCTTGCGCGTACATATCCTCGCTGCAAAGCAATGCGCTCGATTAGCCACCGTTCTCGACTCTCGACTGCCTTGGAGCATCGTGGACTCACCTCAGATTGAACTTGAAGTTGAACTGCCATGTGGAGTAGCCCGGCGGCGTTTTGCCTTCATCGTCCATGAATGTGAGGCCCAACTGTATGATTCTCAGCAGATCCACGTTGCAGCGCAGCAGTTGATAGTGATAGTCCGCCGTTGAGCGGAACTCACCAACGGGCCGTGCGACGACTCCCGGAAATTCCGTATCCATGGCAACGAAATGATACTTCTGGACAACCTTGCGTATGGTGCGAAACTCCTCCTCGAGATTGTGCTTCCACACGTCTCGTATGCCGCACTCCTCGTTGCTGGGTATGTGCACCTGCCCATGCGCACCGCCACTTATGGCCGAGGGCATTGTCTGTAAGCACGGACAAACGGTTTGATTAGTCCCAAGGTCTTGACCCACACACAAATTGATAAACACCATCGACCATACACTTGCGTTCGAGCCGGAATTGATCACTCTTTAAACATAGTTAAGGCTCTCTAGGTTGAGTGTATGCTGGATGCGTTTATAAATAACGTGGATATATATACATATATATATTTATATGTTTGGGAGATTAGCAACATAAAGAAACACGGAGTAGCCGGGCCAATTGGTTAAAATGATTAGCCGGGAAAAAAGAAATCGGTATGGTTTTTGGTTCGTTTTGTGGGAGAGTGCGGATAGTTGCTAATAGTATTGCCAATTCTGCAGAGTTAAAAGAGGTGCTCAAATTTTGCTGGCTGCCACACTACGTAAGGAAAACAAATTCACATGAAAACAAAATGTTTATGTACTTTTTATTTTTTTTTTTTAGTTTTTCTTTTTTTTTTTTTTAATTTGAATTTGTGCGGGGCGCTACTTACATCGTCGACGGACGTCGCCTGTTGCTGCCGCTGCAGTGCCGCCGCCGCCGCCGCTTCAGCCACCTTCGCACCGAAGCTAACCTTAAGCTATGCACAAGTCTTTTGTTTTAATGTCTTTCTGTCGCGCTTTTAGAAAATTGTTTGCTTTCGCTTTCTCAACTCTCTGAGTTGCTCAGTGATCTCACAGTAAGGCCTGCAAGAGAACGTTGAGTAACGTTGACTTCGCGGCATGGAAAATGTATAGATTTAGTGGCGACATGATTGAATGATTGCGTATAAATTGCGGGCTAAGAGTAAAGACCTATAGATATATCTCTAGCTGCTTTAGACGAGACAATTATTGGAATTATTTACACGAATGAATTAGGCCACAGTCACAGTAATTTTCAGGCTGCAAACAGGGCCGAAATAAATGCTAAATATAAAAAAATGTTTTTTTTTTAAATAGAGTTCGTGTTTTGCGACTTTTCTGAGTGCAAAAGGCAAGCAATAATAGCTAAAATACTGCGTGGAACTATTAAGAACCAGAGGAACCAAATGCATGGAACTATTGGGAACCCCAAGGACAGGAACTGCGTCGACTGAACAAACCAGTGTCATTGCACAGTACAGGCGTGCACTGGATGCATGTGTATGCGTGTGTATGCAGGTTCGCAAATCACAGTTAACCTCTTTTGCTGTCATGTCCTTGGCGAAAGGGGCGTGGTCAGAGAAGGGCTTCACAAACATACATATACATGTATATATGCAGTCTCACTATTTCACACATAGTGCTAATATATGTAACTAATTGGGTCACAGGGGGTTACCGACAGAACTCATAGCAGTATTTCTGTTAATATCTGCAACGTCCCTGCGCACACGGGCCTGACTGCAATGCCTTCAATGTGTGCATGCGTGCAAATGTTACACGCACACAGGCGCCTGCATACGTGAAGTGTGTGTGTGTGTGTGTGCGGTGCAGTTCGATACCGAAAAAATCGAAGGCCATCACCGTGGAGCGAACGAAGGGCCACCAGCACTTGGGCGGCCGCTGAGGGGAACCGGAGAATGCACGCACTGCAGATCCGCGCGGAGACTTACCCATTTCATAGTATGGTTGTGGGAAAAAATGCTTTCTTTGGCCGCAGCGCCGACGGGGAGTTGGTTTCACTTTCGGAGTTTCGATGCTGCTGCAATTGGCGCCACTTGCGCTCGGCGTTGCGGACGTCGATGGGGGATCGGGAGCAAATAGTTGAGAGTGGTGTTTGAGCGGTGCCTATGGCGTTAGATAAGTTAGTTGGCGTTAGTTTTGTTTGTATTAAATTGCCATAATGAAAGACATAAATCGGTTTCAGTGTTAACAACGGCACAATTTCTTAAGTGTTGCACAACGAGAAAACGAGAGACAAAACCAGGGCCGCGCAACGAATTGTGGCTCTCTTTTTTTTGGAATTTAGTATTGTTATGTGTGAATATGTTTGTGTATTAAAATAAGCAAACAAAAGTATTTACATAAACAATGACTTACTGAGTTTCCTATTCTACATATACATCTACATATTCTCCACACACCTGCCACTTACTGTTTCGACTGCCCGACACTTCACTTCACATCAGACAGATGGCGCTGCCTCAAGCGCTGCGCACTCTGGCAACGCTCCGCCCCTCCAGCTGTTCAAGCGCGCACGGTACGCAGCTCCCTCCGGGTTCCGCAAGCACTGCTCCGTCTGTGCAAACCATGCAAACAAATTTATTTGCAATTGTGAAAGTTCTGCCTTGAATTGCCAGCTACACAAATGGCTTCGAAGTGATGCCGGCTCAGTGGATCGCGAGCAAATGCACATTCAACTCTGATTAGTGATTACAGTGCCTGGAGCGAAGTCGCTGTGTGCAGTTTGCCGGCAAACGTTTGCAACTTTTATTTGTTTACAAACCACGAAAAGGTGAATTCCGGATCAAGTATATATAACATATATAGCATGTGCTATATAGTGTTCATATTTCTATTTCGAGGCCCCTGCTATTGACCTATTTGTGGCAGCGTTAAGTTCACTTGCCGAAGGTGAACAGAGTGTGAGTGTAGTGTGTGTCTGTGTGCGTGTGTGTGTGTGCGTGTGTGTGTGAGTTTGCATTTGCGTGCGTGAAGCGCTTTGACACTTGTTTACAAGAGCGAAAGACACGTTGATTTGTTGCCGTTGTTAATGAAGTGCGCGCCACAGAAAACTAGTTTTCTTTTATCTGGCCAATTCCAGACAATTATTTGGCCATTGACATGGCTGAGCGAGAGCTGCTGTCGAAAAAGGCGGCGCACACAAGCCAAACCAAAACAAAGCCTCTTCAGTTGTCCGCTGTAACTGCCGGTGGTTAGCAGCTCCGCATGCGCTGTAAGGCAGCAGAAGCTCGAGAGAAACGCCGAAGCTTGTATACCCTTTCGTCAGTTTTATTTTCGGTCGATTGTTCAAATTTCCACAGCACGTAATTTATCTATCATATTTTGAAAGGTAACGTTTTCATATGCGAGGTCTGTCCGAAAAGTATCCGACCTGATTTTAAATCTTGCTATACCAAAATCTACAGTTTGGGAAATTTTGCGTTTTCCATAAATCGGACACTATGAAATTCAAACACTAGAATTCTACTGAATACAAACCTTATTAACCGATTTGACCTCTGTAATACGGACAGTGACTTTTTATTCTCACATTCTTTAACGAAGAAGTTTATTTCAATATTTCAAATTTGACAAAAACCAATTGAAATACCAATTTTTAAGTAAGAACATTATAATTATAGATGCATAAATATTAAAACGGATTGTTCTCATAAATTTCTCGCTCCCAAAAATTATTTTCTTGGAATAAAAATATTACAATTTACTTTAAATTTTTTAAAGCAAATTTTTATGAATTTTTTATGAGTTTGTCTTGACCTAATTTGCTGGATATGGCGGCTAATTGGCCAGTTTTTCAGTATCGTAAAATATGTGCTATAAAATTAATTTTGCTGAAATTTAAACAGAATATAAGGACCTTCTTTTATCTTGAAAACTAAAAGAAAAACAAAAAGTCATTTGCATTTCATCGACGCTTGCACGCTTCGCTCATCAGTCAAACAATAAAGCAAATTGTATGCCCAATTATTTATAAACATACTTGTTGTTGGTTCTTGGAATTGCCCTAGGTCTGACTGGAACATTCGATTCTAATTTGGGCGCAACTTCCGATAGCTCAACAAGTATTTTCTTGCGATTGTGAAATGAGGAAACTCTTCGATTTTACAAATATGAATCACAAATCAAGAGAACACTTTCCTCTAAGAATCGAGAGACCCTCAAGTGAAGGGTATTTGCTTTGGACTTGGACGGTCTGGCGAAGCACTTGGTTCATTCAACCTTAATAACATAGAGGAGAAGTAATATTGGGAATTGGTTGCACGCAACTTGATCACGTTTTCTGCGCGTCTCTCATTGAACTAATTGAATGCGTCGTTTGATGGTGACAACATCGGCACGCGATCAATCTCTCAGTCTTCGGCCAGCGCCCGCCGCGTTCTGATCTATACAAGGGAGAAACTGAATGTTAAAAAGTTCCCAAAGTTGCTCGACGTGTTTGCTTCATAAATAATTGGGCAACATTAAGGTACGACATTTGTGCAAACAGACAAGTATGATGTTCTCTGCAGGTGGAATTGCTTCAATGAAATAACTTTAAACTCTTGTATCTCTTACAGCAGAGTTGAGAATAAGTACATCTCCGACCCAGTAATATACTCTAGATCAGCATCAACATATTATGTCCGTTGGTTTGTCCGTCTTCGCAACGCAAATTAGTCTCCCGGTTTTGTAGCTGGTCCAAATTGAGATTTTTATGCACGTTGTAAATAATTTGGAACCAGTTCGATAGGACCATTATTATTTTAAGACTGCCATTTCAAGATATAACAACAAAATTTGAAGATCTTACTTTCACTTGTTTGTTGTCTCAGAAATATCGCAAAAACACAAATAATGTGTCTTACTTTGAAAATGTTTATAATTTGCAAAAATGATCCCTGATACGTTTCGAATCTCTATATATCCGATCGCCGCAATAGTAACGACCTGACGGATCATTTGCACGAAGCTTGGGTTTCTGTTTATTTTATATTGTATATTGAATTCTGAGCGGCTCTGGAAATTATTTCTTATAATCGAATACAGCTATGTGGAAATATGAGATTCGGTAATACTCACAAAGATCGGATAGATTGATTATTATGACTGATCTCTTGTTTATTTACACCAAGTTCTGCCTAAATGAGATTGTAAATAATGCTCACAATGTGTGATGGAATGCAGGCATAACCTAATCTCTATCTTAACCCCACTCTTCTTGCAGATATCACAAAATGCCGCTGAAGAACTTGAGCGTTCTCTTTCCCGGTGTCAAGTGGCTGCAGAACTACACCGCGCAGGATGCGGTAGCCGATCTTATCGCCGGCATTACTGTGGGCCTGACGGTGCTGCCACAGGGCTTGGCTTATGCCACTTTGGCAGGCCTGGAACCGCAGTATGGACTGTACTCCTCGTTCGTGGGAGGAATCGTGTACGCGTTGTTGGGCAGCTGTCGCCAGGTGACGATTGGGCCGACGGCGCTGCTGGCACTGATGACAAGTCGCCACACGGGCTTCGGACTGGACTCGGGGCCAGCCTATGGCATTCTGTTGTGCCTTATCTCCGGCGTGGTGGAATTGGCAATGGCTGTGCTGAAGCTGGGCGCGCTGGTGGATCTGATTTCGTTGCCGGTGACCGTGGGGTTCACTTCGGCAACTGCGGTCATTATAGGCACCTCGCAGCTGAAGGGTTTGCTGGGTCTGCGTGGTGGTTCTGGATCGGATTTCATCAACACCATGCGCTCTGTTTTCGGTAACCTGCAGCAGGTGCGTCGTGGCGATGTCACCCTGGGACTGGTCTCCATCAGTGTGCTGCTGCTGCTGCGCGTGAGTAGAAACAGTGCGAATCCTGACGGGGGACACTGTTATCATGGCTTTCTCCTTCCACATCCACAGAAACTGAAGAGCGCCAAGGTGGCAAACCACGTGAGCAATGTGCGCGCCCAGCAGCTGCTGAGTGGCAGCATTTGGGTGGTATCCACCGGTCGGAATGCTCTGGTAGTGCTCGTTTCCAGCGTCCTGGCCTACACTCAGTGCAAGCAGATGGACAGCTGTCCGTTTATACTTACGGGCAAGGTGAAGAGCGGCTTGCCCAGCTTGGCCGTACCCAAGTTTGAGACGACAGTTCTGGGCAAGAATGGTACCCATGTCACACAGGGATTTGAGCAAATGGTGAGTGTGGAGAGAGAAGCTTTGACATCGTCTCCAAGACAATGATTCCCGCTTGTTACAGCTCTCGGAACTAGGCCCTTCTATGATAATTTTGCCCATCATTGCTGTGCTCGGCAATGTTGCCATCTCGAAGGCCTTCGGCGGAGCCGGACTTAGTCCTACACGGGAACTGGTGGCACTCTCGTTGAGCAACATTTGCGGAGCCTTCTGCAGTTCGATGCCGGTCACGGGATCCTTTTCGCGCAGCGCCGTCAACCATGCGAGCGGCGTGCGTACCCCCATTGGCGGCTGCTATACGAGTGTCCTGGTGCTGCTGGCATTGAGTCTGCTGGCGCCGTACTTCCAGTACATACCTAAAGCGGCGCTCAGTGCTGTCATCATTTCGGCTGTGATATTTATGATCGAAATCGAGGTCATACGACCGCTGTGGCGCTGCAGTCGGCGCGAGCTGTTGCCCGGCGCCATAACCTTCGTGATGAGCCTCGCTGTGGGAGTAGAGATTGGCCTATTGCTGGGCGTGGGCGCCGACGTGGCATTCCTAGTTTATCGCGCTGCCCGTCCCGTGCTCAGCGTGTCCAAGCTGCAGACAGTCAATGGCTTGAGCTACATCCTGATACGACCCAAGCATAGTTCACTCTACTTTCCGGCGATCGAGTGGGTACGCACGGGCATTTCCAAAGCGCTCTCCACCCACGGCACGGCACCTGTGGTACTCGACTGCGCTCATGTACATGGTAATAGATGCTCATTTACCGACCGATCATTTGTGTGCTCCTCTCTAACCTCTCACCACTCTGGCAGATTTTGATTTTACGGCTGCCCGCGGCATGGGATCGCTGCACAAGGAGCTGGCCAAGGCCAACGTGCCGTTGTTCTTGATGAGCGCCCATAAGGATATTAGCGTCATACTGAAGGAGTCGACGAACATTGATTTTCCAACGATAGACTGTCCTAATGACCTGGAGAGCATATTGGAGCAAAGTGAGAGACTTATAGCCAAGCTAATGTATACGTATACAACGTAGATTAATCTCCATTAAACTCCACTCCTCCTTAGCGCCCGACTATGAGACTCACCTGCAGGTGACGACGCCCCTTGTGGAGTCCAAAATGCTGAAGAACGTAGAGGCTAGAGCAGCGGAACTTACCAAACTGTCCTCACACTGCACTTGAGCATATCACAACATTACTGACGGATTGCTCACAGTACTTAAGCTGAGTTTTCGTCCGGAACATGGACTCTAATTCACACCCATACATTTCACATCTTTACCAAATCTGTTGAGTTGTACTTAAGTTATTACTCTGTTACTCTGTCCTTTACCCATTTCATTGCATTCCTCAATGTGTATACTTTGTGTTTCCTATTTAATTGCCTAACGACTTTCGATATTACCCTCGAATAGCTTTAGCCCAATTGTACATAGTAGTTAAGTTTTTATACAATTTGTATATGTTCTGCCTCAAGCTTGAGTAAAATTAATTTGTGTAATTCAAGAAAATGAATATTATAGCAGAATTTATAGAGCTCCAGGCTTTACTTGGCCTGTATTTCAGTACACATATATTGATGGACATAGGCACCTCCCATGGATATTAAAGCCAACTGATTACTATATTTAATCTGTGGCCTATTGAGTTTATTTCGAAAAGTCCCATTTGAAGAAGCTAAATTTAACTAAGGTGAATTGATTTGAAATTATTAAGAAAACTGCCTGTTAGACAGTCGGAAATACGCCGTAGCTGGCCACATGGCAGAGATTTCCGTGGTTACGGGCAAGGCGCATGTAGCCATGCTCGCCCCAGCGGCCACCCCAGGAGTTCTTGAGGAGCCAGTAGTTTGGTCCATATCCGGCAACAATGACGGCATGATTAACGGGTTTAACACACTGCTTGGTAAGAATGCCGCCGCGATAGTGTTGCAGATGGGTGGCATCGATGGCTACGGCGATGGGACCATATTGAGCCACTGCTTGTGCCAGGGCATTTTCATTTGGCCGCACCTGTATAACGTTTGCGACCCGAGCACCAACCTTTCCTCTATTGAACCGGCACATTCCGTTGCGTCCTTCGTAGGGATAAGCGCGCTCCAAATCAATGCCGTGATTGTCTTTTATATAGCGCAGAGCAGACGCAGGCCATCCACCGTTGCATCCATGGTTGTTGTAACGCGACGAACAGTCGATTAGGTTCTGCTCGGAGAGCGGAACCAGCTGTCGTGTCCTTAGGAAGAGTTGACTCTCCAGCACTCCCGCGGCGGCAAAGGCCCAGCAGGAGCCGCAACTTCCCTGATTCTTCACAGCTGTTAGAGCCCCTTTAGCACGCCAATCGACGTTGCTGGGAGCCTCTACATCAGGTGGGGCATACGTGAAATCAATGTCTGCTGCCATATCGCTCGCATTAAGAGTTGAGAGCATGCGACTTTGGAATTCAGACGGCAGCCAATCGGTAAATTGGTTTACTCCCATCGTGAAGGTCTCTTCACCTCGCGCATAGCGTGCGTTGTGCTTGTCGATCAGATTCTTGTTGTTCATGAAGATCTGCAACCGCAACTTCTCCTCAAACTCATCCCCGTAGTCTTTCTGGTGCTCCGCCTTGAAGGATGTAAACTCTGCCTGGAGCACATCCAAGTACGTGATCCTTGCCTGTGCAAGTCCGAAGAGCACGCAGGCCGAAACGATTATTGCAGCTCTCATCTCTCGACTGATGCTTTTGTCTAGGAGCAGCATTCGTTTTATATGCGGATTGTGCCCGCATCGGCCGCATAAGTCCCGCATCGAGCTGAGTCAGCCAATTTGTTGTAGTCTGACCACAGTAATATAAATACAAGCAGTTTAAAGAATATTACAAAATAATAAGTGGATATTCTAAAAATTAGTTTATTAGTTAAACAATTTGGTATTTCTTCATATTTCATTTTTATTTTAATACATTATTGCTCTGACTGCTCATGTATCATCAAATTGACTCTGCTATAGATACAAGCCAGGAAATACATTTCAACAAATGCAATATACCCGATTTCACTCAATGGTCGTTGAACTTGTTGAAGTTATTATTTAAGGAAGCCGCGTAGAAGCCACAAATATATAAATACGATATATATATATATATATTTTTTCACGATATATATATATTTCTTTCCAGGCTGCAAATAAGCCGGAAAATTCCAGATCGTATTGATTTACGTATAGCTGCCATAGATGTTATCGCCGATTTTTTGTAAATTTAAAAATATCACTACATCTTATTTCAATAATGCACCTGTCGGTTTCTTCAAAGTTCATATATATATTTATTTATATATATAATCGACATCTGACTTAAGCTGCATTCATCAATACTTATTACTATTCAAGAGGTTTAATGAGATTAAAGTATTTATGTCCAATGATTCGCCACGTATCTATAAGTGGGTGCAATAAATTACCGTATTAACTGATATTTTGGTGTATTAGCCGGAACTATATTTCTGTTTAATACTACTTAGACCTCTTTCGATGCCTATCCGACTTTGCTAGCTGTTGTTCAGGTATCTCGTTCCAAAGGTGTTCTCAAGTATTGATACTATTCAAGTAGTTGAAAGGAAATAAAGTATTGAAGTCTAAAGATTCCTGACGTATCTATAAGGGTGTGCAATATATTACCGTTATAGCTGGCAACTCGTTGGTATAAAAGTCAAACATCCGATTGGTAAAACAACATTTCTAGTTAGGTCTTGCAACATGAGAGTATTCGGTGCGTTTTTGGTTTTGCTCGTTGTCGTCCAGGCAACTTCATTTAAAGGTGTTCTCAGTCGAGACTTTCAATCCTTCAGACTGAAGCATAATAAAACCTATAAAGATTTGGGTGAGGAGCTGCGGCGCATGCGAATCTTCGATGAGAACCTGAAGACGATCAATGCGCATAACAAGCGCTTCGCTGCAGGCAAAGAATCCTATAAGATGGGCGTGAACGAGTTCTCAGACTTGCTGCCAATCGAATTCGAGAGCATAATGCTCTCCAGCATCGATACCACGGCCTTTCTGACGGGCACCGACTTTGTGTACACTCCATTGGGAAATATAACTTCGATTCCGGCAAGTGTAGATTGGCGTGAGAAGGGTGCTGTAACGCCTGTGAAAAACCAAGGTCAGTGTGGCTCCTGTTGGGCCTTTTCTACAACCGCCGTGCTGGAGAGCCATCACATAATAAAGACGCAGCAGCAGGTATCCCTGTCCGAGCAGAACCTGGTGGACTGTACATCGGGAGCCCCCTACTACAACTACGGCTGCAACGGAGGCTGGCCCTCAGCTGCGCTCCGGTATATTAAGAATAATGGTGGTATTAACACCGAGGCCGCATATCCCTACGAGGGCGTCGATGGAAGCTGTCGCTTTGTGCAGAATAAAGTTGGCGCTAAGGTATCTGCGACGGCGACAGTTGAGGATGGCAATGAATCTGCTCTGGCAGTAGTCATTGCTGAAACGGGTCCTGTCTCGGTCTGTATCGATGCCTCACTCTTCCAACACTACAGCAGTGGCGTCTTCAATCAGCCCTCGTGTCCCGGAAACATAAACCATGCGGTTGTCGTCGTTGGTTACGGCAGCGATAACACCGGTGGTGACTTCTGGCTGGTCAAGAACTCGTGGGGCGATACTTGGGGAGAGAACGGATACATTCGCATGGCTCGCAACAAAAATAATCAGTGCAGGGTTGCCAGCTTTGGCATCTTGCCCATCATATAATTACCATATTCTTTGTATTATGTCAATAAACAAGTCTCTACATTTGATATACATAAGCTAATGGGGTAACGACTTGAGTTCACGATGTATATGGTTCTATGTGGGAAGGTCAAAGGTTCAAAAACGATTAAGATGAAAAACTGTTAATAATTGGGAAAATTGCGTTCCTTTTATTAAGGTCAATTGGCATTAATATTGAAAAATTTACTTCAAAATGTCAAGAAAACTACAGTGGAGTACATTTGAAAGTCAGTTGCCAATCCGCCCGAACCAGTAAATACTTTTGCTTATCGGATGCACCGCGTATGTTCATTGATTTTCTGATATCACACGCATAGGCCTTTTTCACACATACAGTAGAATTAAAAATAAATTGACACACAATTTGTTTGACAAATATTAAGGACCAGAAAAAGTGATAAGCCAGTAACTTTTGAATTATATTGTGTTTATATGTTACTTTATTGAAATACAAGAGTTTAAGACTATATGCTGTAGAATTAACTTAAACCAAGGGATAAACGCCGTAGCTGGCAATCGCACACTGATTGTTCCTGTTGCGGGCCATGAGAGCATAGCCGTCTTCGCCCCAACTTGTGCCCCAAGAGTTCTTGACGATCCAATAGTCGCCGCCAACGGCATCAGAGCCGTAGCCGACAACAAGAACTCCGTGGTCTACCTCGCTCGAGCAGGAGGGTTCGTTGAAGACGCCACTGCTGTAATGCTGCAGCAGGGATGAATCAATGGCCACCGAAATCGGACCCTTCTCAGCGACGGCCACCTTCAAGGCGGCTTCATTTCCAGCAACCCATACAACATTGGAGACCGTGGCGCCAACGTTACTGGGGTTAAAGCGACAGACCCCTTGGACGGCCTCATAGGGATAGGATGCCTCGGTGTCGACGCCGCCATTGTTCTTGATGAACTGCAGAGCAGTTGCAGGCCAGCCACCATCGCAGCCGCCGTTCTCTGTGGAGCAGTCCACCAGGTTCTGTTCGGACAGGGCGACCAGTTGCTGCGTGGCCAGGAAGTGCCGACCCTCGAGGGTGCCGATGGACGAGAAGGCCCAGCAGGAGCCACAATTGCCCTGATTCTTCACGGGCGTAACCGCACCCTTGGCACGCCAATCGATGCTGCTGGGAATGTTCGCCCTTGCACTGGGCGAGAAACGGTAGTCGATGCCGGCAGTGAGTTCGGAGGGGTCCATCTTCGAGAGTATGTACTCCTTGAATTCTGATGGCAGCAGGTCCGTAAACTGGTTCACGCTCATCTGGTAGGTCTCCAGGCCGGCGGCATAGCGTGCGTTGTGAGCGTCGATCACTTTCTTGTTGTCCTCGAAGATCTTACTGCGCTTCAACAGCTCCGCGGCATCCTTATAGTTCTTGTTGTGCACCAATTGGAAGGATTGGAACTCTGCCTTCTGCATGGACAAATCGCTGAGGCTCGATGCAGACTGAGCGATGCCGACTAGGGCTAATACTGCTAGAATTACTTTCATTGTGAACTAAAGTGGGAATCGCAAGCCCACGCTTTTATACCCGATCTTACGAAAGTGCAGTTGGTTATTAAAGTTGGTGTAACTTGAGCTCAAGAGTGCTAACTCATCCTTGAACAGGTCTGAAGTGGTTAAGTTTCACACTACACACTTGCGGTTATACTATACCTATTATCTACTCGTTTTTCTATTTTGTTGGTTCAATGATTGTGATCTAACTTAGTTATATTTTCTTTCTTTCATAATAAAGTTTGTTATTCGCAATAATTTAATATTATGTCACACATATATCCGAAAACCGCAAAAGTTGTTCCTCATTTTTATGCAATGTCGGGTCGTGTACCAAGTTTCGTCAAGAAAGCCTCGAAAATGCAAATTACTAATATATATAATTTATAGCTGTCTTCTTTTATGTGTTGTGTTCCATAAAGTGATCAATTATATTTTTGAATGCCAAATCATTGGACTATTGATTTCAATATTTAGTAAAAATGATGTAGCTAACCTGCGTGCTGTTATACAAAGTCTTTAATATACCATGTAAAAATGGTATATTAACTTTGTGAAAATGTATGTAAAACGCAGGAGGAGGCGTGGCAGATCATACAAAGTATATATATTCTTGATCAGCAACAATAGCCGAGCCGATTTGGTCATGTCCGTCTGTTTGTCTGTCTGTCTGTCCATCCGTCTGTCCGTCAGTATGCACAAACAGATCTCAGCTATGAAAAGAGCTAGAGGCACCAGACTAAGTGGGAGTGTGCGTGTATTCAATACACATAAGAAGTTTATTTCAAGCTTGATGTGCCGCGCCCACCGCCTCCGCAAATCGAGAAATGCGTTTTTCGATTTTTTGCAAATAATTCAATAACGAAAAGAGTAAAACATGCAACTTGCAACATTATGCAGAAGCTGGATTTAAGACTTTTGGATGCCACGCCCACCCCCCCCCCCCACTTAAAAACGATTTTTTTGAATTATAAGGACACCATAGATATTACAATATTACGCAGAATGCGAACATTCAACTTTTGAATGACACGCCCACCGCCCCAATAAATCGTTTTTATTGAATTATAAGAAAAGTAGAGAAATAACAAAACATGTTTTTAACATTTTCGTAGCTTACCAGTACTGATCTACCCTAAAAATTACCACCCGATCGGACAGTAAACACAGAAGTTATAGACGCGAGAAGTTTCACACAAAGTAGCAGAGGCCCGACGCCGACTTCGCACGTACAGTCGTCGTGCAGTCAGCGTGCCGCCGGCATGTTCCATTACCGTCAATGCATGTGTATTTGACTTCGAAAATATGCGATGCGTTGTTATTAGTTTGCCAAATAAAAGTAATCATTATTAAAAATTAATTTTTAACAGCCAAAGGTAAATGGTATTTTACCTTTGAGTCCACTCGACTGTAGCTTTCTTTACTTGTTATTCTTTAGACCACGGGATACACACCATAAGTGGCAATAAGGCACTGATTGTTCCTGTTGCGAGCCATGCGAATGTACCCACTTTCTCCCCAAGATGTGCCCCATGAGTTTTTCACCAGCCAATAGTCGCCTCCGGCCTTATCGTTGCCGTAGCCAACTACAACCACTGAGTGGGTCACTTTTCCTGTGCATGAAGGTTGATTGAAGACGCCGCTGCTGGACCTTTGTCAGCAACGGCTGTGGCCAATGTGTAATCACTTCCACTCGTAACTCCGACAATGCTCACGACCTTGGCCCCGATAGTCTTTTTGTTGAAACGACAGCTTCCATCCTGTGTACCCAGACTGTCCATACTGCACGACTGTTTGTCTGGATTAACTTAAAGTGCAGCAATTGTCGTAAACTAGTCAAAGAAATTACTAAGAGCTCAAAAAGTAGGACCGCTTAGATTCAATTATAAAAGACCCAATAAAACTACAATAGAATAAAACATGACCTTCGGAAAATCGAAGGTTGAAGGCTGCGAAGAAAGTTGATAAAATTAATGTATTAAATGTATTCTTATGAAGGCGTTGTTGTAAATTCGTTCAATATAAGTAAGTAAGTATTTCAATTAAGTAATAACTTTTAACGACCAAGTGGCCGTACAGCGAACAGACTTTTGATGCAATTACTCTAATAACTCTATTAACCATTAAAGATACTTTCTATTTGTCAATAACTAAGCTACTCTGATATGAAAACCAGAACAACTGATAGAAATACATAACTGAATTAGGTCACACCACTTCCGCCTAGAATTGCAAGGTTGAAATTGCGTGTCAGTGAGTGTGACTGAAATCTTAACCACTTCAGCCCTGCTCAAGGATGAGTAAATACTCCTGGGCTCAAGTACACCAAACCTTTGATAATCAACTGCACTTTCGTAAGATCGGGTATAAAAGCGGGGGCTTGCGATTCCGAGTTTAGTTCACAACGAATGTTCACAATGAAAGTAATTCTTGCAGTATTAGCCCTAGTCGGCATCGCTCAGTCTGCTCAGTCTGCATCGAGCCTCAGCGATTTGTCCATGCAGAAGGCAGAGTTCCAATCCTTCCAATTGGTGCACAACAAGAACTATAAGGATGCCGCGGAGCTGTTGAAGCGCAGTAAGATCTTCGAGGACAACAAGAAAGTGATCGACGCTCACAACGCACGCTATGCCGCCGGCCTGGAGACCTACCAGATGAGCGTGAACCAGTTTACGGACCTGCTGCCATCAGAATTCAAGGAGTACATACTCTCGAAGATGGACCCCTCCGAACTCACTGCCGGCATCGACTACCGTTTCTCGCCCAGTGCAAGGGCGAACATTCCCAGCAGCATCGATTGGCGTGCCAAGGGTGCGGTTACGCCCGTGAAGAATCAGGGCAATTGTGGCTCCTGCTGGGCCTTCTCGTCCATCGGCACCCTCGAGGGTCGGCACTTCCTGGCCACGCAGCAACTGGTCGCCCTGTCCGAACAGAACCTGGTGGACTGCTCCACAGAGAACGGCGGCTGCGATGGTGGCTGGCCTGCAACTGCTCTGCAGTTCATCAAGAACAATGGCGGCGTCGACACCGAGGCATCCTATCCCTATGAGGCCGTCCAAGGGGTCTGTCGCTTTAACCCCAGTAACGTTGGCGCCACGGTCTCCAATGTTGTATGGGTTGCTGGAAATGAAGCCGCCTTGAAGGTGGCCGTCGCTGAGAAGGGTCCGATTTCGGTGGCCATTGATTCATCCCTGCTGCAGCATTACAGCAGCGGCGTCTTCAACGAACCCTCCTGCTCGAGCGAGGTAGACCACGGAGTTCTTGTTGTCGGCTACGGCTCTGATGCCGTTGGCGGCGACTATTGGATCGTCAAGAACTCCTGGGGCACAAGTTGGGGCGAAGACGGCTATGCTCTCATGGCCCGCAACAGGAACAATCAGTGTGCGATTGCCAGCTACGGCGTTTATCCCTTGGTTTAAGTTAATTCTACATCATATAGAGTCTCAAACTCTTCTATTACAATAAAGTATAATAACGTTACAAATCTAAACATTTTTTAAATCGTATTGGTATTTGGCATTATCACAGGTCACAATTAACACCTAGCAAAGGACATTGCTGAAATTTGGGTCACATACGTCCATCTGTTGCATGCTATAAGAAAGGTGGAACGATAGATATCTTAACCAGTCTCCACATCATATTCTAATAAAGCAACTATCATTGTCTCCAAGTATCATAAAAGTCGGTCAACTGTTACATTTAAAGTTGTTTATTGATAATTGGTAGCTTTAGTATAAGGATAATTGATTAGATGTAATAGTCACAGCATTCGGCAATGCGACAACTGCAATTGCGATGACTGAACAACTTTTAAGGTGACAACAACTGACTCCGACGTCGACTGCATTCACATACCACTATACCACTACCACTATACCACTTTTTTATGTACAAAAGGGTGCAATATATCACCTGATTAAGTGGCATTTTGGTATATTCGACGAAACTATATTTTTGTTTAATTCTATTTAGAGCTCTTTCGATGCATTTTCGACTTTGCTAGCTGTCGTTCAGGTATCTCGTTTCAAACCTGTTGTCAAGTATTGATACTATTCAAGTAGTTAAAAGGAAATAAAGTCTTGAAGTCTAAAGATTATTGACGTATCTGTAAGGGTGTGCAATATATTACTCGTTGGTATAAAAGTCCAATATCCGACTGGTATAACAACATTTCTAGTTAGGTCTTGCAACATGGGGATATTCGATACATTTTTGGCTTTACTCGTTGTCGTCTAGGCAACTTTATTGAAAGGTGTAACCAGACCAGACTTACTGTCAAACGAATTCGAGAGTGCCAAGTACTTGCTGATGGGCATCGACATTGTGTACACTCCATTGGCAAATATAATATACCTATATATAAATATAACTTATTTGTATAAAAATATGTGTATTATATACACGCCAAGTCGGGTTCTTAGCTCTTTTAATAGCTAAGTTGATACAGACGATCACACGAATAGACGGACGGACGGACAGACAGACGCACATGACCAAATCGGCTCGGCTTTTGATGCTAATTGTATGGTGTGCTACGCCTCCTTCTGCCTGTTATATACAGTTTGACAAAATTAATACAACATTTTGTTTACCCATTTTCAATGGTATAAAAATTGGCACGCATTTTGTATGACAAATATACCAGATATATGCATATAAAACTGCGTTTTTTTTTTAATTTCAATCTTCAAAGTATGCCCCTTCAGAAGCCACACATTTTGCTCATCTTTCGGGCAATTTATGAATTCCTCGCCAGAAGAATTCCTTCTCCTTGTACCTAAACCTGTTTTCTAGCCAATCCTTAAGGTCTTCATAGGAATCGAAACGCTGGTTGGCTAATCCGTGTCCCAAACTGGCGAACAAATGGTAATCAGATGGAGCCAAGTCAGGTGAATAAGCCGCATGGGGTAAGGACACCCAGCCAAACGTGGCTACCAATTCCTTGGTGTCGTCCAGAAGAATTGCTTTGTGCTGCCTTTTTGAGTATTCTGGGCATTTATAGAGCAGAGATTCTTTCATTTCTTCCAATTTTTGCTGGTAGCGTTCGCCATCAACGGTTTCACCCGGTTTTAGGAGCTCATACCAAACGATTTCGGCCTGATCTCAGAAAACGCACAGCATGGATTTGCGGCCGAAACGGTTTGGCCGAGATTGGGATTGGGCCGGCTGGCCTGGGCTAACATAGGATTTCTTTCGTTTGGGGTTTTGAAAATAGATCCACTTTTCATCACCAGTGACAATGCAATGCAAAAACCACTTCCTTTTGTACCGTTCCAAGAGAATTTCGAAAGTGTTTTTTCTGTTTTCTTGTTGGCGCTCATTGAGCTCATGCGGAACCCATCTGCCGACCTTTAAAATTTTTCCCATTGCTTTGAGGCATTTTCAAATGGTGCTCTGGTCAACATTCAATTGTTCTGCTAGTTGTTCTTGGGTTTGCCCATCGTCCTGATCAAGGATTGTGGTTTGTGGGTATAAAACTCGACATTTTCAATATTAGGGAAAAATTGCAATTGGAAAAAAAAATCGCAAATAACGTTTGAGCAGTTCTTACCAAAAATTTATCGCTCACTTTTGTTACCGATAATTAACAATGACATGGTAAAGAACGCCCAGAAGAAGTGACAAACCAGTAACTTGGAGCTAAATTTTGAATTATATTGTGATTATATGTTACTTTATTGAAATACAAGAGTTTGAGACTATATGCTGTAGAATTAACTTAAACCAAGGGATAAACGCCGTAGCTGGCAATCGCACACTGATTGTTCCTGTTGCGGGCCATGAGAGCATAGCCGTCTTCGCCCCAACTTGTGCCCCAGGAGTTCTTGACGATCCAATAGTCGCCGCCAACGGCATCAGAGCCGTAGCCGACAACAAGAACTCCGTGGTCTACCTCGCTCGAGCAGGAGGGTTCGTTGAAGACGCCGCTGCTGTAATGCTGCAGCAGGGATGAATCAATGGCCACCGAAATCGGACCCTTCTCAGCGACGGCCACCTTCAAGGCGGCTTCATTTCCAGCAACCCATACAACATTGGAGACCGTGGCGCCAACGTTACTGGGGTTAAAGCGACAGACCCCTTGGACGGCCTCATAGGGATAGGATGCCTCGGTGTCGACGCCGCCATTGTTCTTGATGAACTGCAGAGCAGTTGCAGGCCAGCCACCATCGCAGCCGCCGTTCTCTGTGGAGCAGTCCACCAGGTTCTGTTCGGACAGGGCGACCAGTTGCTGCGTGGCCAGGAAGTGCCGACCCTCGAGGGTGCCGATGGACGAGAAGGCCCAGCAGGAGCCACAATTGCCCTGATTCTTCACGGGCGTAACCGCACCCTTGGCACGCCAATCGATGCTGCTGGGAATGTTCGCCCTTGCACTGGGCGAGAAACGGTAGTCGATGCCGGCAGTGAGTTCGGAGGGGTCCATCTTCGAGAGTATGTACTCCTTGAATTCTGATGGCAGCAGGTCCGTAAACTGGTTCACGCTCATCTGGTAGGTCTCCAGGCCGGCGGCATAGCGTGCGTTGTGAGCGTCGATCACTTTCTTGTTGTCCTCGAAGATCTTACTGCGCTTCAACAGCTCCGCGGCATCCTTATAGTTCTTGTTGTGCACCAATTGGAAGGATTGGAACTCTGCCTTCTGCAAATCGCTGAGGCTCGATGCAAACTGAGCAGACTGAGCGATGCCGACTAGGGCTAATACTGCAAGAATTACTTTCATTGTGAACATTCGTTGTGAACTAAACTCGGAATCGCAAGCCCCCGCTTTTATACCCGATCTTACGAAAGTGCAGTTGATTATCAAAGGTTTGGTGTACTTGAGCTCAGGAGTGTTTACTCATTCTTGAGCATGGCTGAAGTGGTTAAGATTTCAGTCACACTCACTGACACGCAATTTCAACCTTGCAATTCTAGGCGGTATTGGTATGACCTAATTTAGTTATGTATTTCTATCAGTTGTTCTGGTTTCCATAACAGAGTAGCTTAGTTATTGACAAATAGAAAGTATCTTTAATGGCTTATAGAGTTATAGAGTTATTAGAGTAATATCATCAAAAGTCTGTTCGCTGTACAGCCACTTGGTCTTTAAAGTTATTTCTTAATTAAAATACTTACTTACTTATATTGAACGAATTTACAACAACGCCTTCATAAGAATACATTTTAACACCATGAACGTACATAACCTTCACCCTTCGATTTTCCGTAGGTTATCTTTTATTCTAGTTTTTATTGGGTTATTTATAATTGAGTCTAAGTGTTCCTTTATTTTTTTTTTTCTCAGAGTTCTCTTATCACCAATTTTTTTTAGCTTTTAGTAATTCTTTGACTAGTTTATGGCCTTCAATTGCTGCACTTTAAGTTAAGCCAGACAAACAGTCTGGCAGTATGATGATATCAATTCAAAACACAGTCAAGCAACTTCCGAGAGCTGGTTGAAGGGCTCTTCAGATACCTATGAGCTAAAAGTAGATAGTCAAATTTGAATTAAAATGAAATTATACAAAATATTCACCACTTTTGAGTCCGCCCAAAGTACTAATTCTATACTTTGAAATGCGTAAATCGCAAAGTAAACCATTTTCTGTTTTTATGTATATAATGATAGTGTAAGCTAATTGATCTGCAATAAAAATAAAATATAAGCTACCTTTATTTATGACATGATAACTTGCACTTATGTGCTCAACAGAAGTGTTTAAGAGGAAAAAAAATGTAAGCAATTATCATCTTCTTAGCATTGGTTGACCTAGTCCACTCTTACCACAAGAATTTTCTTGAAACGGAGTTTCAGTCCTTCAAGCTTAGGCACAACAAACTCTATGAGAGTAAAGCTGTAGAGCTTAAACGACTGCAAATCTTCCAGATTGATTGACACAACCCACGTTATGAAATGGTAAAAGAGACCTTCGAAATGGGTGTAAATCAGTTCACAGACTTGTCACCGTCAGAATTCCGAAGTCTTATGCTCTCAACCATAAATACCACAGAAGACTATTGGGGCCAAGGTCGTGAGCATTGTCGGGGTTACGATGGAAATGAGTCCGCATTGACCACAGCCGTTGCTGACAAGGGTCCCATCTCTGTGTCGGTCGACGCATCCCTGTTCCAGCATTACAGCAGCGGCGTCTTCAATCAACCTTCATGCACAGGAAAAGTGACCCACTCAGTGGTTGTAGTTGGCTACGGCAACGATAAGGCCGGAGGCGACTATTGGCTGGTGAAAAACTCATGGGGCACATCTTGGGGAGAAAGTGGGTACATTCGCATGGCTCGCAACAGGTACAATCAGTGCCTTATTGCCACTTATGGTGTGTATCCCATGGTCTAAAGAATAATAAGTGAAGAAAGCTTCTGCATAATACTGCAAGACACCCTCCTACCAAATTTGGTGCGTTAGAAGTGAAGATTCCACTCACACTCAGTAACATGCGGTTATACTATATGTTACCTATTATCTACTCGTCTTCCAATTTTGTTGGTTCAATGATTATGATCTAATTTAGTTATATTTTCTGACTTTCATAATAAAGTAAATAAGTCATAATATGCACTATGTAATTTGCAATAATCTAATGTTCTATCACACATATATCCGAAAACAGCTTTGTGTTCCATAAGGTGATTATAATTTTGAATGCTAGTGAATGCTGCGGAGTTTCCAAATCATTGGACTATTAATTTCAGTATTTAATTAAAATTATGTAGAGAGTTTTTAAAGTCTGTTAAGGTATCTAACCTGTTTGCTGTTATACAAAGTCTTTATTTTTATACCATTTACCCATTGAAAATGGGTAAAAAATGCTATATTATATTTGTGAAAATGTATGTGACAGGCAGAAGGAGGCGTGGCAGACCATACAATGTATATATATTCTTGATCACCATCAATAGCCGAGTCGATTTGGTCATGTCCGTCTGTCTGTCCGTCTGTCCGTCTGTATGAACACACAGATCTCAGCTATTAAAAGAGCTAGAGGCAGCAGACTTGGTGGGAATGTGCGTGTATTCAATACACACAAGAAGTTTATTTCAAACTTGATGTGCCACGCCCATCGCCTCCACAAATCGATAAATCCGTATTTCGATTTTTTGCAAATAATTCAATAACGAAAAGAGATAAACGAAAGAAGTTGGATTTTAGAGTTTCGGATGCCACGCCCACCGCCTGTAAAAACCACATTTTTATAGTTTAAATGAACATTAGAAAAGCTAGAAGCACCAAATTTGGAAGTAAGATGCCTGGTAACATTACGGAGAATGCGGAATTTCAACTTTTGGATGCCACGCCCACCGCCCCTCAAATTATTGAATTATTATGTATAGAAGTTATAGGCGCGAGAAGTTTTGCATACAGCAGCCAGCAGCAGAGACGGAGCAGAGGCTCGGCGTCAATGCTTGCGCCAACTGCGCACGCACAATCGGCGTGCAGTCAGCGTGCAGTCGGCCTGTGCCATTAGCGTCAATGCATGTGTATTATTTCACTTCAAAAATATGCGAAGCCTTGTATTAGTTCGGCGAATAAAAGTAACTGTTACTGTCGAGTGCACTCGACTGTAGCTTTCTTCACTTGTTATACCATTTACCCATTGAAAATGGGTAAAAAATGGTATATTAACTTTGTGCAAATGTATGTAACAGGCAGAAGGAGGCGTGGCAGACCATACAAAGTATATATATTCTTGATCAGCATCAATAGCCGAGTCGATTTGGTCATGTCCGTCTGTCTGTCCGTCTGTCCGTCTGTCCGGCTGTCCGTCTGTCCGTCTGTCCGTCTGTATGAACACACAGATCTCAGCTATTAAAAGAGCTAGAGGCACCAGACTTGGTGGGAGTGTGCGTGTATTCAATACACACAAGAAGTTTATTTCAAACTTGATGTGCCACGCCCACCGCCTCCGCAAATCGATAAATACGTATTTCGATTTTTTCCAAATAATTCAATAACGAAAAGAGATAAACGCACCAAATTTGGTAGGAGGGTGTCTTGCAACATTATGCAGAAGTCGGATTTTAGACTTTTGGATGCCACGCCCACCGCCTCTAAAAAACACATTTTTATAGTTTAAAAGAACACTAGAAAAGCTAGAAGCACCAAATTTGGAAGTAAGGTGCCTGGTAACATTATGGAGAACGCGGAATTTCAACTTTTGGATGCCACGCCTACCGCCCCCAAAAATCGATTTTGTAAATCGGTAAATCAAATTATAGGAAAAGTAGAAAAGTTTCCGAAATTTTTTTTAGGTGTTGTTGTAGATAATAATAATATTGACCAACCCTATAAATTTAAATCCGATCGGACAATAAACACAGAAGTTATAGGCACGAGAAGTTTCGCTCACAGCAGTAGAGGCCCGACGCCGACGCCGACGCCGACGCCGACTGCGCACGCCGACTGCGCACGCACAGTCGTCGTGTAGTCAGTGTGCAGTCGGCATGTGCCATTAGCGTCAATGCATGTGAATTTGTCCTCGAAAATATGCGATGCGTTGTTATTCGCCGAATAAAAGTAATTAATATTAAGAATTACTTTTAAACAGCGAAAGGTAAATGGTATCTTACTGTCGAGTGCACTCGACTGTAGCTTTCTTCACTTGTTTTTAATTATTATTGTAGATAATAATAATATCGACCAACCCAATAAATTTAAATCTGATCGGACAATAAACATATAAGTTATAGGCACGAGAAGTTTCCCTTACAGCAGCAGAGGCCCGACGCCGACATAGACGCCGACGCCGACATAGACGCCGACGCCGACGTAGACGCCGACGCCGACTGAGCACGCAAAGTCGTCGTGTAGTCAGCGTGCAGTCGGCATGTGCTATTAGCATCAGTGCATGTGTCTTCGAAAATATGCGATGCGTTGCTATTAATTCGCCGAATAAAAGTAATTAATATTAAGTAAGTAAAAGTTAGAAATATAGTCAATAAGCTTAATGTGCAATCTAATAGCTTTATAACTAACCATTGAAAGCAAATTGAGCTTTTTTTTTTACCGATACACAATTATTTCTAATTTATCTAATAACTTAGCAGGAGAGACATTTTGTTACATAGTTAGACCAAGGGATAGACCCCGTGGCTGGCAATCGCGCATTGGTTGAGTCTGTTGCGGGCCATGCGAATGTATCCGCTCTCTCCCCAGCTGGCTCCCCACGAGTTCTTAGCTATCCAGTAGTCGCCGCCCACGGCATCCTGACCGAAGCCGACAACAACGACTCCGTGGTCGACTGACTGTGTGCACGATGGTTCGTTGAAGACGCCACTGCTGTAGTGCTGGAACAGGGACGCATCGATGGCCACTGATATGGGACCCTCCGAGTAGACAGCGGCAGCCAATGCTGTTTCGTTTCCACTGGGAACTGCCACGATACTCGCGACCTTGGCGCCTATCTGGTCACTTTTGAAGCGGCAAATGCCATTTTTGGCCTCATAGGGATACGAAGTTTCGGTGTTCACGCCGCCATTGTCCTTGATGTACTGCAGCGCTGTGGCCGGCCAGCCTCCCTGGCAGCCATAGTCATTGTAGGAGCAGTCGACCAAATTCTGTTCGGAAAGGGAGACGAGCTGTTGGGTCTTTAGGAAGTTGCGTCCCTCCAGCGCACCGAGGGCTGAGAAGGCCCAGCAAGAGCCGCAAGACCGCTGGTCCTTCACAGCCGTCACTGCTCCATGGTCGCGCCAATCGAAATTTGCCGGAATATTGACTTTGCCAGCCGGCGTGAAGGTGTATTCTATGTCGGATCTGAGGCTGCTTGCATCGACGCTGGAGAGCATTAGATTGCGGAATTCGGATGGCAGCAAGTCTGTAAATTGATTTACGCCCATTTTGTAAGATTCTTGGCCTGCGGCGAAGCGTTCGTTGTGCCGATCGATCAGCTCTTGGTTGTCTTGGAAGATTTGTCTGCGCTTATGCAGCTCGTTGGCATCCCTGTAGACCTTATTGTATTGCACTTGGTAGGAGTTAAACCTGGCAAAAAGTCCGACATCGTATCTGGCACTTGCGTGGGCCAGTGCAACCAGCAGAAGAAACGCAATAAGAGCTCTCATTTTCAAATATGTTCGATCTCTCTGAAGAACTCGAAGAAACTGTTTATCGTTGCTCAGGCAAAGGGTCATATTTATATTGGCGGAATCAAACTTCTGGCAAAACGCTCTTATCGTTCATCCTGCGGGAGGTCAACGCAGAAAACGATTTTATTTGATTCTATTTAAGAAATAAGTCGCATTCACAGAAATTTCGCATCTTCAGTCAAACTGCGTCGAGTTGAACGCACCCGCCCAGCCGTCAAAACAAAGTCAATATATGTGTGTGAACTGATTATGGCTGCAAATTTCCAGCTGATAACTTGTCACTACAAGTTAAAGACAAATAGGGCGGGTGCACTCGATGGTTAGATACCGCACCTATAAGGACGGGTGACGCAGCGTAGAAAAACGGGAAATAACTAAAAATGATCAAAAATTCAATTAGATGATGAGTTGTGTATAAATTTAATTAAATTTAATCTAACTCTGTAGATGTTTCTTTTCACAGGCAAAACATGCAGAGAAAACAACAGTCGAGCGTGAGCATTTAATAACATTCACTAATTCGCAAATTCATTCATTTTAAACACTGATACTTGGGATTAACGACCGAGCACTATCGCTCACCGACCCTTTTCCAGAGTCGCAGTAGCGACCCACTAAAATTGCATCTTAATTAACTTTTGCGTTGATTGTCCGATCCCATTGCAATATTGTCAAGATTGGTTTTAGCTACGAGAATATAAAATTAAATAGATCAGAGTTGAAAATATGCATGCTGCATCTAAACTTTATCTGTGTAGTCTATAAAGAAACTTTTAATATTAATTTAGGAGTATAAATTTTCTTATAGCTGATACTGAAATAATATACTGTCTCCATGCTTTTCTATTTCTCCTTCAGCCCGTTACATACATTTGCACAAAGTAAATATACCACTTTTAACAATTGCAATTGACAAGGCCCAATCGCTTTGGCTATTTGCGCTTATCAATTATATATACATATACTATACATCAGATATCATCACGCACTGACTTAACACACGAACGTACCGATTTTAGTACAAATTAATATTACATTTGTTGAACTAGAACGCAAAAATGTAGGGTACTTTGGGGCTAACATTCAAAATATATAAGCTTCTGTGGCTGTCAGCTTGAGGCTTTAAAATGCATACTTTTCAGCTGTTCGGTATCTATTTTGTTTTGCATGTAGAACATGGAATATGGTATGTAAAATGGAATAAGTATTTATAATATATTTACATGATATATGTAATATTTACAATATATATAAAATATTTATTTATACCGTCCATAAAATACTTTGAATTAAAATTTAAAATGTTTAGAATAGAATAGGAACGTGGTTATTTGTGTGCTTAATATTACGACAATCGTGTAATATACCATATATAGTATTTAAGTGTGTCTTAAGAAAAAGAAGAGATTTATCTGACCGGAACTTTTAAATAAATGAATCGCACACATCGTTTTGAGTAAAAAACTCCCCAAAACTGCAAATTGTTGTTACTTTCCCACATTCATTTATCATGTGCGTAGAAAGCAATCCGAGAAAACGTCAGCATCGGTATGGCCGGATAGATAGGTACAGCTAAGAACACTACACAGTGTTTCGGATTCGGCGAGCGCAGTCTGCGCAGGCGTGAAGAGAGAGCGACACTATCGAGGAATGTGTCACAAATCATTCACCCCAGGCACAGTGGTTCCCCCTGTTAGGCGAGGCAGAACCGTGCATCCACCTTGGGGAAAGTGGAAATGATATTAGTGCAGCCGAAGATAAATAGAAGACGAAGTCAGAACTCAGAAATCAGAACTCGGAATCGAAACAGTTGCTTGGAAATATCACGAGGCCACATGCCCGAAAACCTTGTCGCTTGTAATACAATCCGTGCGTAACTGCAATTACTTAGTACGCCCGTGTATTTATGTCTGTGTGTGTGCGCGTGTGTTTGTCCCTGTGCTAAAGGTGAACAAACTCTGTTGCGCATGCGTCGTGGTTTCTCAGCTCGTATTATCCTCCTCATGTCGTTGTCATCCAATTTCAAAACATGAAATATATTTGTCGATTTCCGCCGAGTTCAATGAACTGCGGTGGATCCTGAGCGAGTATAGGCGACTTGTTGCAGGTACAGTTCTGTCGGGGGGAACGTAGACTGACTAGTGTTTTTGAGACTATAAATGTATGGGACTGATGATTGGATCGTCATAATGATTATCATAACATAAAACTCAGAATGTAGAGAGAATAATAATTAAATAAATATAATAATTTTATATTGTATCCATAAAAGACATAATAAAATCGAAATTGCATAAAGAGGAATTTAGACTGAATAAAATGTATTATTGTATGGGATATTTCTGCACTCAAAGTTTTTTTTGTGAATTGGGAAATAGGAATTTGCTTATAGGATATGGATTTATATATATAATATCTATATATTATTATAGATATATTTATTATATATTACTGAACCTCTAAAATGTAGTAAAATAGAAATTGGATAAGGTTCGAAGGATACGCTTCGATACGGTATTCCTGATAGATATAACGAAATTGCTTGTGGAGCACCCGAGCACTACGACCCAACTCTGGTACAATCGAACAGAAAGGTACTCTAAAACCTCTTGGCGAGGTGCGAGAGACACAACGTCTGCGGCACGAATCTAATGAAGGCGATAGACCCGCAGCTCGCAGCACTGCAGACTCGGCCGGAGGCTATTTTTAGTCTCCTGTCGCGTCTTCGTCTAGTTAGTAGCCGATGGCAGCGAGTCATCCTCTGCCTCTGCCGGGGCTGGGGCTGGGGCTGATGCCGCTGCCGATGCTGATGTTAGGGGCTGTCTTCGGCGTGCAGTTCGAGCAACGTTTCAATTGCATTCCAACGCGCGTTCGGTACGGAGAGTGATACGGGTCCACGGAGTACAACGGATATGGTTGCGAGCTGGACGATCAGTGCAAGTGAAACAGATTTGGAAATCTAACTAATTGGAGCATTAAAAAAAGTGCCTTGCTCGAAAAAACAAAACCAATAAAAAGTGTGAAAAGTGTTTAAAATAAGTTTAAAATTGTTGAGAAAATTAGAAATATTTGCAAGAAATTCAGCTGAATTATTTTCAATTGCATAGTGTATATAGAGTTTTTAAAAACTAATAATAAATAATAATAAAAATAACTAATTGGTTCGCAAAAACAGTGCCAAAAGTGCTTGGAAATACTTTTGATATTATAAGGAATATTTCAAACATTTTCGAGGAATTTAGTTAAATTATTTTTAACTTCAAGGTGTGTATAGCAAATGCTTTGAATCAGAACTTGAACTCTTTTTTTTTTTTTTGAATCGCGATCATTTTGCCCACTTAAAAGTGAATAATGCGAATGTAATTCGATGTCAGGGCAGTTGACAGAATTAGTATGCCTCTTCCATGTCGCCTGCCCCAGAGCCATTGTGCAGCACGCCAAATATAGACCCGATGAGTGTTCGAACCTCGGAGATAGAGTGACCACATCCCGAAGCATTTAAGTGCCAATGTCTGGAGAACGATCGTTTAAGACGCTATATAGGAATAAAAAGCCAACAAAAAGTAGAGGAAAATGTCGCCTGCATATTTCCATTTCACTTCAGCATTTCCCCAACAAACAGACGGAAAAAACAACAGGGAAAAACGTAAACAACGAAAAGAGTGAACGCACGTCGCGAGATTCTCACAGATACAGATACGGACACAGATACAGATACGAACGCACACAAATACAGTTGCAGCGACAGATGCTGCTGAAGTCGGAAGATCGGAAAATGCGCGGGGCCCACGATAGCTAAAAGTGGAGAGAGCGCACGAGACGAAGCAATAAACTGCCTCGAATGTAGTTTAATGCAGTCTGCTGGGGATCCTTTGCTCGGTGCCTCCCCGTTCTCTCCCTCTGTTTCAGCCGCAGTCGCCGTCGCCGTCGCCGTCACAATCACCGTGCCTCTTCCTGTCCCTCGCCAACTGCGCCTCATTTTCTCGCTGTGGCGCACGACAACAACAACAGCAACAACAAGAACAAAAGAACAACTACAACAACAACATTGGGTTTAGTCGATCTATTTTTGGTCTAGCGAAGCCTGCATTGTCTTGACGCCTCGTGTAATTTGTATGTTGCGTTTGTGTTGTACTTGCCCGTAAACCGTGCACTGAGCGAAACGGGGGCGAGCTTAGAGGCCACTTTTGTCCACTGCTGGAGTGCCTGCCTAGTCGTTTCTCGCGAGTTGGCAGCACCAAGAAGGATATTTTGTGTATCTGCTGTGGTACATTTGCGCTCTGAAGGGATTTTTGGTGAAGTTTTCAATGGGAGTTTGAATCTGCGATATTTGCGCGCCAAAGGGATATTTTGGGATTTTCTTAGGAGCAATTTGCGCATGGGATATTTCTGCGCTCAAGGGATATTTTGTGAATTGGGCAAGAGGAAATTGTTGTTAGACTATTTATTTGTATAATTGATATTTTTATAGCATATTTTTAAGCAGCAATTTTGTCGTGTTAGCCCACTGTGCGAATGTTAAACAAACGAGGAGAAGGATAGACACAAGACACAACAACAGACGGACAAATAAACACACAAAGTGCAAAACCAACAGTGACGTCGCCGCCAGCGACGGCATCGATACTTTTAGAAATGGCATCGATGCCACGATGTAACGAACATCGGGAGAACGAGTGGAAAGCAAAAAGCGACAGCAAACGGCAAATGTTTATTTAAAGCAAACAAACGTTGCGGATACTTTTCACCCCACACGGCAATAGGAAAAAGGGGGAAATGGGAAAATGCAGAAGCAACTTGCAGCTTCGGTTTCCATTTAATTTTTCCCCAATGTACCGCAAAATTAAAAATAGTAAGCGATAGACGCGCGCACAAAACAACAGCAGCAACAACAACTACTACTACCATAAAGCAGCAAAAACAACAACAACAACAACAACAACGCAGCGAGCTGCGCACACAACTACTTGAGCGGCGACTGGGAATGTCAAGAGTGCGTCGACATTGCATGTTGACACTGTGAAAACGCAGCAACAACGACAACAACAACAACTACAACATCAGTAGCAGCAGCAGCAGCAGCAGACGTCAGCGCCGACAGAGCAGCGGGCAGAACTATTACGAGCGCAGCAGCGCGCACGCCACACTCACACATCTGTCTGTCTGTCTAGCTGCGCTACTCCCCTGCGCCTCTCTTCGCCTCTTCCCCTACTCCCCTACTCCCCCACTCCCGCACGCCCTCGCTGCAGATGAGTGCGCATCTTCCCAGGAATCGTTGCAGGGGGCCAAGCAAATGGAGTTGCGTGTGTCGCCGGCGAACGAGGGGCAAGTTGCGTGCGCATTTATCGCTGCTTCCACTTCCGTCTCCGTGTCTGTCTCTCTCTCTCTCTTTCTGTGTGCGTGTGTGCGTTAGAAGTTGAGTGTGTGCAGCGGCTGCTTCGGATTTATGTTGAAACAATTTCACGTCGAACTGGCATTAAGAGGCATTAAAGCTATGGGCTTATCATTTACAAGCTCGCGCCTCAAGACAACATACGCACACACACAGATGCGCGCATAGTGCTGAGCGCAGGAGCTGACCGAGCGACTGAGCTGCATTCATTTCCGCTTGCACCTACTACGCACAGTGGGACAAACAAGCAAAATAAAGCAAATGGAAATCAAATTTTCGACTAACACGAAACTGCACTAGAAAAAGCCATACCTTTGGCGTACTTTATAGTTATTTGCATATTTTTCAGCCGATTCCGTTATATAAATATATATGTAAACAAACTCATATGTAGAGTATTTATATACATAGTAATTCAATTTGGTCATAGCTAATGTTTTCACCCAATATCCAATGTAATATTAATATTTTGTAGCTAAACATAATATTCGTCCGATCCATCGTCTACAGTCTAGGGGATATAGTAATGCTATTGAAAACGTAGGTTGACGTACTGCTGATTAGCTCGCTGATAGTTAAGTATATTGTTTTTCAAAATAAAACTGATCCCTGTACCGATTGTTCCTATGGCTATGGTAAATTAAAATAATAATATTTGTTTAAATAATAATTGACAGTTTCAGTTACAATATCGTAAAAAATAACAAAAATCGGACAATTGGTTCTATGGAAGCAATACGATATATGTATATCGCTGATTTGGTTAGTTCCGACTTCAGATCAATAAGATATATATTGTATATACTACATGGTCGAAGAAGCTTCCTTTCTTGCTTTGAAAAATTCTTATACCCGCCACAAGGTTATTCACAAGAGCAGCTTGTACGCAGCCTTAACGAAACAGTTGAAGAAAAGTGCACAGTATTTGGAATTCGTTGCGATTTTACCTGCCAGTGCGCTGCCCAATTAGAGTTGGCAATTAGAGTATTTTACGCCCTCGTTAAAATTAGTCCCCTCCATTCAAGTCAAGTTTTATGTACAGTTGTGCATATGCACTAAAAATTACTCCGCCTGTGTCTCACTATGTCTCCCTACCTTTCTCTCTCTATCTCCAGCTGACCCCATGTCAATGGCCACAATGCAGCTGCAGTCGCTGGAGCTGGAGACGCCGCCGCTGCCCATTCAGGCGCCGCCGGCGAACGGCATAGTCTATGGCTTTCGGACACGCCACTTGTCCTGCATCGAGGAGAACGACTCGGACTCGCAGCACGGCTCGTCCATGCCGCGTGGCGCCTACGATCTAATGCAGCAAGCGGACGAGACCTTCAGGAAACTGAACGCCGAGCAGTGCTTCGCAGTTGAGCGGCAGCTGAACGACGAGGACGACGACGCCGACGCCGACAATGATGATGTGGACGACGATGGCGTCGATGAACTGGACACCATTCCCATGATTGACGAGTCTCGGCTCTGTGACGCAGACTATCTGGACGAGTTGATTGACACCGAGCCGGCGCTGGCCGACTCGGGCAATGTGGAGGAGGACGAGGAGAGCTGGCAGCAGAGCTTCAATCGCAATGACATCATGATGACCTCCTGCTACGGCACGCTGAATAGTTCCTTTGGCAGCGACATGACAGCAGCGGTGGTGCCGCCCAAGAAGGCCTCAGAGCCGCTGTATGCCACGCCAGAGAAGCGGCGCGAAAACAATCGCAGCTTCGACTCGACCTGCGCATCGCAGACGAGCTCCATTTACGGCGGCTCAATGAACTCCTCGCTGGACCTCAAGTACATGATGAGCGTCTCGCTGGGCGCCGGCGGGGCAGGCGGAGGAGTGGCAGCAGCTGCGGGGCAACTGGGCAATGGTGGTGGCATAGGTGCCACGAGCACATTGCGTGGCGCCTCAGTGCCTCCACTGGATCTATCGCTGGTGTCCAGTGCCGATGGGGTCAGCGCGCTCGACTGGGGCTCGGCGAGTGTTACCTGCGTGCTGGACACAGGCGAAGGGAATCCCGCCGAGGAGCTGAACGAGGAAATGGCAGCAAAATGCCTGAGTGCGGCAGAGAGCGGTAAGTGAGCAAGTATTGAAGGCTTCATCTAATTATGGAGTATAGCTTTTAGTATGAGACAGACTGAACGACAGACAGTAATCGACAGGCAAACCAACAGACAGTAAGACAGAAAGACGTACAGTCGTTAGACATACAGACAGACGGACAGATATTCAGACAGAAATACAGGCAGACATACAGGCATACAGACATACAGATATACAGATATACAGACATACAGATATACAGACATACAGACATACAGATACACAGACGTACATACATACATGCATACAGACATACAGACGTACATACATACAGACTTGCAGACAGACAAACCATCAGGCAGTAAAAAAGACATTCAGACAGGTCTAAAAAAGACATAGAAGCCGACTAACTTAAAACCTAAAGACTTAGTTCAGTAAAAAGAATGACAGGCAGACGAGCAGAGATAATTTCAGGCACAAACAAACATAGTTTGTATTAGATAGATTTTTGATTCGGTTTCTCTGCTTCTGCTGCACGAACCTGGTCAAAAGTCCGTCTGCTTGTTATTGCCAGGCAATTCATCAATTCATCATTCGCGAGGCCATAAAACTCATTTACAATCCTTCATTATCCGGGCAATAGGGGCCGCAGACAAAAAGCTTTTAATGACCCTCTCTCGCAGCGAGGGGCGATCTCTGGGCTCCGTCCGCTGTGGAACGTAGAGCGTAGAGCGGACTCCTTTCAATGCTCGGCATTAGAAAGGTAGCCCGCGAGGCGGTGCCTGACCCCAAACGAAGCTGCATTCATGGCCATATTAAAGCTGCCATGCCAGCAAAAAGAGATGACCAAGAGAGAGAGAGCGTGGCAGAGAGGAGGAGTGGCTGAGAGGGGGGTGCAGAGAAAGCCATCAGGTTGCCGGGCAGCCCATTTCACACAGATGTTCAACAAGCTGGACAGGCTCATAAATCATCAAATACTCGTGTATATGCATCTGTTTACCATTCAATATCTCGAATGTTTGTGTTAGTATATCCTTCAACCTCGGGGGGAACTCGCTGACATTGACAATTTCTAATGGGAAAATCGAGAGAGATTTATGCGTCGGCTGAATTCAATTTTCACTTAAAACTAATCAATGAAACTTGCCTAAGAATACAACGAATTTTTGCGCAACAAATTGCGAAATGATGCTGCAAAGTGCAATGTCACAGTAATTTACGTGCCACACCGGCAACAGGCGCAGAGCTGATGAAAATTTATGCAAAGGGTTAAGTGTCAGATACGGCAATATGCCGCACAGTGGGTGCGGCTGGCAATCGAGTGAATGAAAATATATGCAGTTTGCGTTGATATAAATTCTTCTCCTTGCTTAGATGGTACATTTGTATTGTTTACCTACTTGACAACCACTGTGCCACAGTGAGCACCAGCCGCAATGCTCAATCTTCAAGCTTTTCGTGTGCTTCTTCTGCAAAAGTGAAAAGTCATGAATCATTTGTGTGTACATCATGATCAAAACGCACCTTTGCCAACTGAATGACGATCGTAATGATGATCGAGCTGCTGCTGCTTGTGCTGCTGCTGCTGCTGATGATGATGATGATCTGCCATCGGCAAAGCTCTGAGGCGTTGAATTCGAGTGGCTGTGGGCCATAAAGTAACATTGCTTATCGCTGCAAGACTTTTAGAAAACACTTGAGATAGCCAAGCTGAGAACGTGCCCCGCACACACAGACACTAGAACTCACACAAGCGCTCATACAGACAGTCAGACAGGCAGACAGACACCTAGGAAGGTAGAAAAGCGACCTAAGTACACAGCGAAAGACAGAGAATGAGGTAGAATGTGAAAGAGATGTTGCGAGTGCGAGAACGAGAGGAGGGAGCTGCAAGTGAAGTGAGGAGTTGCCGCTTGTTAGGCAGCTTGTATCTACAAATAGACTCTCCCAGCTCCCAGTCGGCTCCAGAGTCGGCCCGACGGCCACAAGACAAACTCAAACAAAAGACCAAACGGTAGTTGCCCCATCAATGGTCCGAAAAGCGACTCGAAAACCGGCTGGACCTCGCTGGCTCATGTCTACCTACGTCTACCTGCAGTTGCAACTTGCAACTTTGTTTGGCTACCCGTCCCACCGTCGCACTGATCCACCTTCCACCGACGAACAGCTACACCTATTTATAACTGTGGGCCTATGCTGCGCTACAGTGCTATGGGGCACAGAGATCTGGCACCCAATAAAGCCGACACACGCACGCACACTCGAAATACTCGCAGAGTCGAATGCATTTTGTGTGTTCGATAAGCGTGTCGGCGATTTCCCACAACTGATAAATTCGTATTTGAATTCGCAATTGCTCTTCCCATATTTATGATCCCTCTGGTATACCTTCCAGGCAAGGGCTGTACATAAAAGGTTTTTGAACAGAACAGAAGACTCCTTAATCACTTTCAGTTGCATCTTCTTATTCATCCTTATTTATTCCTTTATATGAGGAACACATTTAAAAGCTAATTTGAAAGCTATGCACCAGATCTGATATTATTATATAATATTATATATATATATGCGTTGTTCAGACCTATCTACCTTCTGCAGGGTCGTTTTACCACTGAAAAATGCGTTAAAGGCTCAATGTCTACCTTCTCCTAGTTAGTCGGGGTTTCTGTGGCTTATGATCTAAAAAGTAATTGCAAAAAGTGAGTAAAAGCACCACGTGCTCGGCTGAGCAACTGCAATAACAGTTAGAACAAACCCCCAAAGACCACAAACGGTTAAAATCTAATGCCCTGTCGCCGTCGGCAGCCAGAACAATGTGAAAATATTGTGCTGTAATCTCAATAAAGTTTGTTGTTGCTGTTGATATATCTCACCAATCAGATCTTACACACGAGAAGCTCGTAAATGGTGTAATACGTTTGACACAATCTTTATAAATGGGTCTCCATCTAGGTGCAGATGATATAGTTGTATTAGTACAAATAAAATGCTCTTAAGTGGACGATTGCAAAACGTTGAAATCTGTGCTACACTCTGCAAACTTTTATAGTGCCGTGTGAAACCAATAAAAAATTGAAGCGATAAGAAATGCATGAGATATGAATGTATACAGATTGTGGCTACAATCATATCTTGGAGTTAAACCTATTGTATTGTTTCGAAAGTTTGATCAATTCAATTAATAATTTTATTCGTTTTTTTTATATGAAAATTGTAAGGGCATATGGTATATAAAAACCTGAGGTACTGAAAAAACAGTAATCTTTAGCCTTCCACCATTTCTTAACACTAGTAACGTTAACTTCGCCACATTGAAGTATCGATCCGATCTTAAGAAAGATTAATCAATATAGCTTGTTTGCGTTGCAAGACACATGATGACTTGAGCGACTTAGCTAAACATCCGGTCAAAATGCAGATCAATAATATATATACTTCACATGGTTGCAAAATAATTATTACCTTAGGAATAGTATTACCGAAAACATATAGAGATGGCTAAAAAATGATAGTAAATTAATCACAGCAGCAATACCTGACTCAAGCTTTCTTTACGTGCTCACTTAATATTACTTATATAGTTAAACAATATATATAATCCGATTTTTCTACGTACCATAACTTTAATTAAAGTTACACAAACATTCACATAGCTTATGAATGCTGTCTGAAGGGCTTTTAGATATTTATTTTAGGCTAAACAGTCAGTTTAAGTAATAAGCTCTTCTGAGAGCACATTCAATGTACAATAGCCCCATTTATATCGTTATGAAGGCACTGACAGTGTACACTGATTCATCTGTGATAATATTTATATGTTAGCTTCCTATATTTCCGACACGATAAGGTGCAGTGCAGATGCGAATCTGTATAAATAGGCCGAGCTGTCAGTTCACTGGACAGTGCTCCACCGAGAATTAAAATGAAAGCAATTATCACCTTCTTGGCATTGGTCGGCCTCGTCCAGTCCTACCACAAGAGTGTTTTTGAAAAGAGTTTCAGGTCTTCAAGCTAAGGCACCCTAAGCCCTACGTGAATAGGACAATGGAGCTTAAGCGACTGCAAATCTTCCAGGACAATAAGAAAGTGATTGATCTGCACAACCAACGATATGCAATGGAAAAGGAGTCCTTTAAAATAGGCATTAACAAATTCTCCGACTTGTCACCATTGGAGTTCAAAAGACTTTTGCTTTCAACTATCAATACCACAGATTTGGTGTCCGGCATAGACCATTTTGTTACTCAACGGGCTTACGCTAGGATACCCAACAGCATCGATTGGCGAACCAAAGGGGCTGTAACCGGTGTAAAGAACCAACGCAGCTGCGGCTCCTGCTGGGCCTTCACGGCTATTGGTACACTGGAGAGCCAGAACTTTATAAAGAACCGCAAACTGGTGACACTGTCCGAACAGAACCTAGTTGACTGCGCTAAAGGGTATCCCTATAATAACCATGGCTGTCAAGGTGGCTGGCCAGCAAGGGCTTTGAATTACATCAAGGACAATGGCGGCGTGGATACACAGGTGTCGTACCCCTATGAGGCTAAGGATGGAAGCTGTCGTTTCAACAAGAAGACTATCGGGGCCAAGGACGTGAGCATTGTCGGAGTTACGGGTGGAAGTGAGACCGCATTGGCCATAGCCGTTGCTAACAAGGGTCCCATCGCTGTGTTGGTCAACGCATCCCTGTTCCAGCATTATAGCAGCGGCGTCTTCAATCAACCTTCATGCACAGGAAATGTGGACCACGCGGTGGTTGTAGTTGGCTACGGCAACGATAAGGTCGGAGGCAAATATTGGCTGGTGAAAAACTCATGGGGCACATCTTGGGGAAAAAGTGGGTACATTCGCATAGCTCGCAACAGGAAAAATCAGTGCAGTATTGCCACTTATGGTGTTTATCCCTTGGTTCCAAGGATGGGAAGGCGCAATACTTTGTCAGTTACAAATTGATTCTTAATATTAAATGCGAGTTTTGATCTTTTTTCGTGGTATTCAGATATTTTTCAGCAGCATTCAAATTTTTGATATTTTACTCTTATTGTGTTAGAAATTGATCAACATATACCAAATGTCAACTGAAATGAATTGAGCTTTGACGCGACATATTCGAAAATGTTTTAAATGGAAAACTTTTTCTAACTATAACTTTTATATTTATTGTCCGATCGAAATTATTTTCGCTTTTTATTTATTGAAGCTGAAAATCGGAAATATCAACATTTGAAAGAAACTTGATCTGCGTATATTGTGGGTATATACAGACAGACGTACAGGACTAAATCGACTCGATCATGTATGTTGGAGGTCTGTCCTTATTTTAAATCTTGGTATACCAAAATCTACAGTTTGGGAAATTTTAAGACCAACGCTGACGCCGAGAAATAATGACAGGTCGGATGCTTTTCGGACAGACCTCGTATATATACAGTATATATGATATATGTTATATTATGTCTGCCATTTTTCTAACATTTAATTAACTTCTGTCCACTTTTCATAAAATGTTGACTACTGCCATTGGGTCTGACTGACGAAGATCATACTATCTTCTGTTGGAGAGAGCGTCTATGATAACCTACGATCCATAGACAAGTTCAGCTCAGTTCATTTCTTTAATTCGCTCCAATTTCCACTACTTTTTCCACTGCTATTCGCAGTGGTAGCTTGCGCAACCCTTGGCCAAGTGGCGTGTGCTGCACCTGAGTCGATCGTAGCGAGAGAGAGAGAGAGAGAGAGAGAGAGAGAGAGAGAGAGAGAGAGAGAGAGAGAGAGGGATATGGACAGAGCGGGAGAGTGCGATAAGCACAAACGCAGTTGATTCTCATCAGCGACAAATATTTATAAACACAGGCAGGCGCACCCGAACAACGGCAACAACAGCAACGCGTGAATGAATTTTCCACACAAATTGAAAATGAAAATGAAATGCGCGATAATGAGCTGATAAGCCGGACAATGCGCTCAGAGCGGAGCGCCGGCTGCCGCGCACAGAGATCTCGCATCGAGAGAGCGAGCGAGTAGCATGAAAAACCGGTAAAAACGTGCGTACGCTGTGTAGACTTTCGTTGTAGACTTGCGCTCTCGCCTCGCTCTCGCTCTCGGCTGCGGTGACACTTGTTCGGCTTTGTGCGGTCAGGCCCGCGTTCAGTCTCGAATCGCACTTCAGAGCTTGACGACGCGCGCCCTTCGCATCTCGTTCTTCGTTTTTCGCTTTTCGTTTTTCGCGTCTCCACACTGCGATCGCGTGCAGCGTGACGCGACAACAATTGGATACGGTTTCATTCAGATTTCGCATGTGAAAATTGTTTGGCCAAAAGCGCAAAGTTGCGAAAAAAGAGAAATGATGGAAAATGAGAGATTAAACGCAGCGTTTGCCAGGGCGTATGTGTAATGGAATGCGCTGCAGAAGGAAATAACAGAATGTTAGAGTCTCCGTGGTCGGTGCTTACGCCTTAGGATTGTAACAGTACATGTGTGTGTGTGTGTGTGTATGTGTGTGCAATAAAGTAACAAAGTGAAGCGCGTAGAAGATTCCCCAGAATTAAAGTGTTTCAATTGCGAAATCTGCACACTGCGAATACGAAACAGCAAAACAAAAGAAACAGAAAACTACGAAAATACCTTAAGACTCGCGGCCCGAATTCGATTGGCAACAACAGCAAGCTGAAAGGATTCCAGCCCCAGCAGCTGCAACTCGAAATACACAGAACTTCGAACTTCATGCGGCGGCGGCCAACAGCGTTGCGCGCAGAAGCTGCATGCCATGTTCCCACTAACAAACCGCTCTTCGAGTGGCAAAAGCACCAGCAAACTCAACAGCAGCAACAACAACAAGAACGACCCGAACACGAGCAGCAACAGCAACAGCAACAACAACAACAACAAAAACAACGCAGGCGGCGGCCAGGATAAAATAAACCTCCAAAATAATTGGAGCTGCAATAAAACAACCGGAAGACGCGCTGGAACTGGATATAGCTGCAGTTTCTTAGGTAAAGCTACAGAGCGATGCTCCATTTCGTATGAGAAGAGTGTAGTGTAGTAGTAGTAGTGCTAGTAGTGCTAGTAGTAGTAGAATAGTGGCAGTGTATAGGGTGTATATCACATTAAAAGTATTGCATTGCATCACTTGCTTGCGCACACGGCAACACTGGCGCTCCATAAGTGTAGAGTTGTCTTAATGCCACACTGCAGGACTGCCAAAACTGTCAGCACTTAATTGTGGAGTTCTCTTTACTGCGACACTGCAGTACCAAATATTGCGTATGCTTGCTTGTGCATACAGCGACACTAGCAGTCCTAAATTGAGGACACTGCAGTACTAAATATTGCGTATGCTTGCTTGTGCATACAGCAAAACTGTCAGTACTTTATTGTGGAGTTCACTTTGCGACACTGCAGTACCAAATATTGAGTATGCTTGCTTGCGCACACAGCAAAACTGGCAGTACTTAATTGTGGAGTTCTCTTTACTGCGACACTGCAGTACCAAATATTGAGTATGCTTGCTTGTGCATACAGCGACACTAGCAGTCCTAAATTGAGGACACTGCAGTACCAAATATTGAGTATGCTTGCTTGTGCATACAGCAAAACTGTCAGTACTTTATTGTGGAGTTCACTTTGCGACACTGCAGTACCAAATATTGAGTATGCTTGCTTGTGCATACAGCGATACTAGCAGTCCTAAATTGTGGACACTGCAGTACCAAATATTGAGTATGCTTGCTTGCGCACACAGCAACACTGGCGGATTAATTTGTAGAGTTAGCTTTATTGCGACAGTACCAAATATTGAGTATGCTTTTGATTTGTAGTGCTATTTGCTGGCACCTTAGCTTCCTCAATTTTTAGATATTGTTAATTATTCACGGCTCATACTCTAAGACAGATGCCTGTGGAGATAACCGGGATTATTCAGCCATTGTGAAAGGTGTTACCACGCAGCGTGCGTCCACTGTTGCGCAGTACTCTCTCTGTCTCTCTCTCTCTCTTCCCCTCTCTGTCTCTCTCCTTCACGTCTGCCATTGTGTCTGCTCTCCCTTCTGCCCAGCATTTCAATTATTGCTCGTCTCTTTTTTGCATCAAGTAATTTACAATGCAAATTATAATTAAAATTGCAATTTTCTTTTTGCATTGTTGTCGCTTGCTTTTGAATTAAAATGCAAATACTTTGAATTAATTTACATGTCTGCAGCAATTCTCGATTCCCCTTTGTGCTCATTCTGCTGCTGCTGCTGCTGCTGCTGTTGTTATTGTTGTTGCCGCCAGACAGTGCAATGCTTTTGTTTCTGGCCAGAGTCGTCGAGTTGGGGGTGGGGGAGGCTACGGCTGGAGCCGTAAAAATTCCACAGCAGCGGCTTCTTTGGCTGCGCTTGCGTAAAAGCTTCTTCCTTTCGCTGCGCATGCCAAAGCTCAACAGCGGAATTTTCGAACATACAAACATGTGTTTGTGCCTGCATGTGTGTGTGTGTGTGTGCAGGCGGAGAGTCAGAGCTTTTGCTTGGCGATTGTTTGTTTGCTCCTCGTTCCGAGTTCTACGAAATTTGTTAACAATCAGAGCTACACGCATACACTCAAACATACTCCAATACGCGAGCTTGCACAGTGAGCGAGGTGCGCATGTATTGAGTGCTTCTGCGTTGTTCTTGTTGCTTTGCAGCGCTTTCAAGTTGAAGGTTAAAGTTGAGTCTTACCTACATTTGCCTGTGAATTATGTTCGAGTGGCAACAGACATACCCTTTGTCTACTCGCATCAAAGACGATGGAAGGAATTTGAACCTCTTGAAGTGCTCTAGACGCTTTTCAATACAAGTATGACAGACGGTTGTTTTACCATAGAAATATGCTCAATAGATTGTTTCAGGGATGGAACTTGAACTACTATAATAAAAGTTTTTTATGGTTATCACTAGTAGTAGAGTACTAAAGAGTTTGGAAGTGTTCGCTCCTAAATTGGTATACTTGAAAGGCAGAATCTTGAGCTTATACATACATGTACATGTATAACTAAAAAAAAAAAACTGATCACAATTGATCACTTCACCGATAGATCATTTCGCCTTCAGTTTTATGATAATTAAAATACTTATTCCACAACTAATCATGTGTCGCTACAATCTGGAACTAATCACATATGCATACACCATTGTTAATTACCTTAATCAAAAACTAGAAATAAAGCTACCGACGGTTTCATACCCTTGCAGTTTTTTTTAAACTTGCAGAGAATATTTACGGGGTTTCATAATATAATATATATATATACATTTTAGCGGTAATCTATTAAAATCGCTATACAAATCTAATTGATATACAAATTTTATTAACAAAATCGAGTATTTCTAGAGATGCTTTAATATCGGTAAATAGATTACAACTCGTTTATTTTAGAGAGCTCATAAACAATTTTTAATAGCACATTCTCAATATTCTGGACAATTATTGGAGTTTTCGAATAATTAAACCAAGATTAACACATATACATAAACACAATCATAATGCTTCGCTTAAAAAACAATTATTTTGCTATATAGTTTATTTCTGTCTTTTTCTTACATTACAAAATAAATTTACTTTCGGATGATATGAAATTTGGAAGTGCTGTCTTTCTATTCTGCGAAAATGCCAAGGCTATTAAAACTTGTATACCATAATTTTTAATGAATGTTGGAATTAAAGTTTTTGGATTAGTTTGGATTATAAGGAATAGGAATAATGTTAGTGTCAAAATTCCAAGTGTCTTATTTATCGAGAATACGAGGTGTGTTCAAAAAGTAAGGTGACTTTGTATTTTCAAGAAAAACTATTAATTTATTTATCAATATTTATGTTGTCCCCTTCAAAGTAATCCCCCTCAGATACAATACACTTATGCCAACGGTTTTTCCAATCCTCAAAGCACTTCCCATAAGCACTTTTCGGTATAGCCTTGAGCTCTTGCAGCGATGCAGTCTTTATCTCGCCTGGGCTCTTCCATTGGGACGATTGGGCTTTGGTTTCGATATCATAACCATATTCCCATGATTCGTCACCAGTTATGACCCTTTTGAGTAAATCTGGGTCGTCGTTGACGTCATTCAACAGCTCTTGAGCGATGCTCATGCGACGGTTCTTTTGGTCAAAATTCAGCAAAAAATCGCTGAGCTCGCAAAATAACTTGTAACTTTACGCCTCTCACAACCAAACAAAAGAGGATGTTCCATTGAAACTTGGTACAGATGTTAGGGAAGAGTGTACCAATATAACAAAACAAAAAAATCGATAATCGAAAATATGTTGCACGCGAAATTTGAAAAGTCACCTTACTTTTTGAACACACCTCGTATACTGTATCAGTTATATGAAAACATTGCATTGCTGATAGACTAATTTGGATCTCTGATCAAAAATAAATAACACTAGTTTACTATACCTTCTAAGCGTTAAAGTCTTCAAGCTGGACTGCATGTACCTTCTGAAAGGGTATGGAAACTGACCAGTCGCAACAAGTCTAATTAAGATGCTGGCAAAAAATACAAATATCTTGCATATATTTTCCAAGTTTGAAGCTTGCGTTAGGAGCTTTGCATGCAGCTGGGCGAATGTGAAGACCTCGGCCCGCATGCTCAGGCGTCGTACAGACACATGCGCATTTGGATGTGTAGTATGTTATTAGCGAGAGGAGGGGGAAGAATTTCGAGGCTGGCAATGGGTTAATTTGCTGCCAAAACACACCCTCAGGGCTCATTAGGAACAGAGTGTGGCGACTGGCGAGTGAGATTTATTGGCAACTTTGGCGGCGAATTAGCTGGAAATGTAAGCCTGCTCGGTGTGGGGCAGCGGCAAGGGAGGGGAGGTGCATGGGGCGACTTAATTGCGTGGCAGCGCGCAGCGTGTCGCCTAAACGATTAACGTTTAGAGTGTGCTCACAGTTGCAGATTGCAACACGCGGATGCTAATGCGGATGCGGATGCTGTTGCAAGACCGCGCGAAGCATGCAAAATCTAAACAAGTTGCCAGCCCTGGTTTGCCAGGGCAAATTGCTTTCGATTTGTTGCCGCATTCGCAGTGACATTTTGAATTATTTGACACTTTGCAGTTCCCCCTCTCTCTCTCTCTCTCTCTCTCTCTCTCTCTCTTTCTCTCACCCTCTCCTTATTCGTTCCTTTGCTGCTTGCAGTTTATTTACTCATTATTTTGAAATCAACGTCGCATCGTTTGCCCGCCAGCCAAACGTGTTCCAGCAGCAGATACTCTTCTTCTTTCTCCACCTCTCGCTCTCGCTCTCTGTCTCTCTCCCTCCCCCACTCTCTGCTGCCATGGCCTGACAACTCCGCCGCTGTTGATTAAGTGCCGGGTACTCTTTTGGTCATTAGCGTATGAGTTTTATTCGTGTTGCCTGGATGAATATGTTTCCCATTTGCAAATGCAGCTTCGGCCTGAGTTTCTTAATTGAGCCAATCAATAAATGTGGGAAAATATAATACTTAATTGGCATATAGTATGTGAAGGCGAGAAGAAGAGGCAACGATTTGAACGTTTTATTATTATGCTCGCTTACAAGACTTGCAATTTCCACAGCGCATTAAGTCCTAAAAGGCTTTGCTTAATTAGTATTTGCTGAATGCTTGGTAATTACCAATGCAGAAATCTTATTTTTGGCACTTTCTACACTTCAGTTAAGCTTAAATGATTTTTGGCATTGCACTGTTATTTGCCTTGTTGGCTCAACCTCTACTTGGGCTTGTTTTAAGTGCCGACAAACGTAGGAAACGTATTAATTATTTGCACATTTTGCTGCCAAATAGCAAAAGCCGTAGCTGCGTAACACTTTGTTGTAGTGAGCGCGTCGGCCAAAGATAAAACAAACCAAAAGTACACAGAAACAACAACAATAACAACAACAACAACAACAAATCAGCACTCGTATCTCGACTGACGAATCGCACGGTGTCGAGTTGTAGGCGTCACTTGTAGCGTCGGTAGCTCCGAGGTCGTCGCGAAAGACATGAAAAAGTTGTCGAGGACGAAACTGTCATCGCCTATTGCAAAATAGACGTAGTACAAGAACTGCAGATACCTGGCACTTAATGTATAAAATGCAAAACTCGTACAGAAACTGCGGGTACCTTCCGGGAATACCAGACATAACTCCCAAGGAGTTTTAATATCGTCCAAGAATGTCTTATAGGAAGTATCAATCAAGAGGTCGCACCCCATTAAAGCATATTTCACATGCCAGTAGAGCACTATGAATGGAGCTGAAATGCCATTCATGTGTTTTAATTGGCATTCGGAAGTCTCGGTAGCCTTTAGCAACATATGGGCGCAATATGGAAATATTGGTTTCGCAATAAATAGCATTTTATTCGATCATAAAGATCGACGATAAAACATTACAGTTGCTTTCTGTTAATGCTATTTCACTCACAAACTTATTTCCTAGGGTTATTCATCAAATTGTAAGTGAATTCTTGAGGAAGTGTACGTCGATAACGAAAAATATCGGCTAAAATTATCTTTACGGTCGTAGGAAATCTAAATAGAAACTTAAGTTTTGTGTGCTTTGGATAAAAAGTTCTGTGATCACATATTATTATTCTCGGAATGGAGTCGTTTTGGTTGGCAAACTACACAGCACATCTGCCCAGTGCTTTTACCGCTTTTTGCATTGCACATTCGTTTGGCATTTGGCACGAAAAATGTAACAAAGTTTGATTAGATAAGGCAAAAGTAGAACCGCGTACCTTGGACACACCCGTAGCCACCTGTCCGTAGTCTATATGTATACTTATATATGCACGATATTTATGTAAGTCTGTAAGCAGTGGAGGCGCCGTTTGAGGTTTACGTTTGATTTTTTAAATATTTGCAAATAATTAGGACCAGGTAATTGGCTTTGCTTGTTGCCGCTGCGCAGAAGGTCTACAATCTACAATCTACAGTCTACAATCGTTTCTTCTCTCAGTATCTGTGAAAAAAAAAGTTGTTTTGTAAATTGTCGCGTCGGCGAAGCAAATTGCTTTTGTCTCTCTTTTATATACCCTTTACCCATTGTATTTTCCAGAAGAACAGTCTAAATGCAAATGTGTGCAGGAGGCTAGCAGGAGGCATGGCGGACTGTTTCTGTTCGTTTGACTGTCCGTTAGTCTGCCTAATAACGTTTATACCAGCAAATTCAAGAATAGAATAGCTTTTCAAGTTGGCTAAAGGGTATTTATTAGTTGAGTGCTCTTGGTAGCAGCTTTACTGTTTTTGCCAATATAAAATGCTAAATTTGCATAGACTTCAAATGTTTGCAAAGCGTTTTTTTATATCTTTCGCATGTCGATCTTAACTCTTGTGGCGGGGAGCGGTCTGAGAGCGTGACATTCAGTTGAAGAACGTGGCATAGCTCTGGGTCAGTGAGATGGCGAGGGCCAGCTGTGGGTCAGAGATATGTATATATATATATATATATATATATATATATATATGGGAAGAGTTTCACAGTTGAAACAACATACCAGAAGATAAAGTTGTCGCGAGCGAAAAGCCGTGTGCGAGCATTAAAATAAGATGTCAACAAAATAGAAACCTCTACTTAGTTCAGTAAATAGGCACTTTCTTTGCACAGAACATCGAACTAATGGTTCTACACTTGCACTGCTTTATCGTGAGACACTTGGCTAATGGTGCAGACCTGACCTTCCACAGGGCTTATCTTTCAGGAGAGAGCCGAACCAATTTCTCGTTACGCATGACTCATTAGGAGCACTATACGAATCTATTGATAAACTTGCCTCTCATGTCGTCTCTTCTTTTTCCTCTCTGCTTCCTTTTGGTTTTACCACTCAAATTGTGTATGAATCGAATAGATCGTCAAGGGTACTCAAAGTTTGGATAAAAAATTAAAAACTTCAAACTGTCGTTAAACAAAACGTTTTCTCATTTTAATATTTTGCCATCGGCAGATTTATTCGCGAATATACATTCACGTCCATTCATATTCATTCAAATTGGTTTTTATTGAATTATTTCGTAGCCCCGTAGCCTCCGTATTTAATCTGTGGGCGTCTCTAAAGATGGAAGTAATTTATTATTTAAGTGTTGCTCTGCGTCTCCTTTTTACTCTTCACATCGTTTAATTGTTGAAAATGATTAAGTGCGTTTTTGTGGAGCTTGTTGTTGTTTTTCGTATTGTTATTGTTTTCTCAAAGCTTTGCTTCTTCCTCTCTCAACTTTCACCTGAGCGAATGTTGGTCGTTTAAGTGAAATTGCTGCCTAATGACTGAGCATTTCTTTTAATTAGAAGACTCATCAGGCCGGAGAATTCACACCGAAACAACACTGTCGAACAATGGGCGGATACATAAGGTTTATTGAACCCTTTAGCGGGTTGACAAGATGCGTGCCAATGGCCAATGTGGGGCATTCAGTAATTTTTTTTGTAGTATTATTTATATTCATTCATCACAAGCGTGCAACTGGCGTTAATCGCAACGAGACATGAAAGAATAAAGAGCTACAATTTCCAGCGAACACGCCTCTAAACTTACCGCAGAAGTGAATTTCTTAAGATCATTGCATAGTTCTTCCCGATGTATCTCTGCATTTGGTATTTCGCATACTTTCCGATACATTCGATTGTTCGCCGTTATTTTGACAGCTTATGCAAGTCATGTTCGTCATGAATCACGTTCAAAGATTGCAGAGAAGGGTCTGGGTACAGCTGCCGGTCCAGGGTCCATTGCGAGGTCCTGCACTGTGCAACACGTTGCAACTGCAGCGAATTAATTAATCAACTTTTACCGCTACAGTGTCAACACGATAAAGAAGTTCGCGGCATTAAAAGACTATAAATTTGTATACAATTTATACGTATGCATTTTTTGGGATACTCGAGCCGAACTTCCAAGAAGCAGGAGGAATGAACAAGAGGCAACGACAGTCGTCAGTCGGGCAATTCGATCGGGCAACCAACAACAACAACAACAACAACAACAAAAACAACAACGACAACAGCAGTTTTCTGTCTGCATGTCCAATTTTGAGGCAAACTCCAGACCAAAGTTTGATTTATGCGTTGAGATGCTCAATGGGCGATATGACCATGGCGGCAGCAGGCTGTAGAGATGGGGCTGGGACTGGGATTGCGGCTAACGACGGTCAGCAGAGGGGTGTGGTGGCAACAGGGGGCAGAAGAGGTAAAAGGCAAAGCAACTAAGCGGCACGACTACCAAAACGCGCTGCCCGCCGGACAATTGCTGCATAGACATAAATTATAAGCCACGGCTAAGTAGGAAACTGTTAAGCAGCAGCTTTGCACAGTGGTTTGCATATGCAAATTATTGCGCAAAATATGATCAGAGAGTTTACAATACGTTATAACTCTATATCCGCCAATTCGTTTATATACCCTGTTTATATATCCTTAGTATATCTGTTAAGCTCTCTCACTTTTGCACAGTGGATAGCATACGAAATCAGTGCACAAAATTTTATAGAGAACTAAAATACTAATTTTTAATTTCTATATTAAAATGTAATATCAAATATTTTTCTGTACACCAGTTATTGCCTTTCTATGTACCTTCCTTATATATGTTCAGCAATTCCATCTGTAGGTTTGCACAGTGGCTTACACTTGCGATTAAGGGCTCAAAATTGTATGAGAAAAATATTAACAATACAATCCTGTATACTGCATATTCCCTTTCCTCTAGATATCCCTTTCGATGTACCTTCTTTAAATTCTCTTTCTTTATTACCAAGCACACTGTGCGTTATCTCTTCCGGAGAGGCTTCTGGCGGTCTTAGTTCGGGCTTAGTCTTGGTTTCTCCTGCCTTCAAATTGTTTACAAATATTTAATGAAAGTTTACAATTTATTCAGTGCCAGAAGTAAACACACTCACTCACACACACATACACACGCGCACACTCGCAAAGGCTTCCTGGCAATCTGTTTGGGCTTGGCAGGGATGCTTGGCCTCCTGCCTCCAGCCTCAGCGCTCTGCTTGGCTGCAGCATGTTGCTGCTGTTGTTGGTGCCACGTCAATGTTGCGCCTTTGTCTCGTAAATTTTAACATTTTTATTACAAAAGTCTCAATGTTGTTGTTAATTTTGAGGTTGCTGCTACACACACTGCATGCATTTTGAAGCTGAAATTGATTAATTACGAAGCGGAAGAGCCGAGTCCGATTGGGCGAGTCTGTGCGCTTTTCAATAGTGTAATGAATATCTTGAGTATTATTTAATATTGTTGCATATTACACAAGACTTTTGGTTTATTGTTCTAGCGAAGGTCCGCGATACAAAAGAGGTTTCTCCTCAGTAGACACTGAACTATGGAGACCTTTCAAGAGAGCCTTGAGTTTGAGTATTTTGATGTGTTTAATATTTTCCATACTCCTATTCCTTATTCATATTTACATTAATAGTTTCCAGCTAGATATTTGCTAAAATTTCATTTAGAATAATTGCAAATTTGTATAAGATGTTTTAGCGGAACTTGTCGCTTGTTTTATGTAAATACACTGTAGTTGGGTTCTTCCAATCCAATTCTAATCGGAAACTGTTTATACTAAATGCCTGGTGTCTGGCGCCAGTTGAAAGGCCTCCCAACTTGTAGTCGCTGTTGGCGCCCGATTTTTATTTGCGAATGGAATGCGAGAGCACTGCAAGGCGGATGATGCAAGGGGAGGGCTGGGAGCAGTTTCTCGTAATTGCAGTCAAGTGTTCGAGGCGTTGCAATTTGCAAGTTTTCAAATACGAATGCGAATACAAATGCGATCTCGAAGAATTCTCCCCCATCATTAGCATCTTGCAAACAAAAACAAAGAAAATGTCAAAACAATTAGTCGAAATCGACTACGGAAAATTGTTTTTGATGTCACATGTGTCTCATGTGTCTGTTTTCGTCTGTTTTATGCGCCTGGGCTACATTAATTCCATGGAATTTTTTTAATGAGCTATTAAAGTAGTTTTGTTTCGAGAGTGCCATAATGGAACACACTCGAAAAACTACAAATTGTCGTAGCACTCTATGTGTGAAGAGATACACGAGTCTCTTAAGGCTTAATGGGGACGCGATTTTCAGGCGTTCGAGCGGAAACAGTTTTAATATGAACGCATGAAAAACTAATAAAGCCTAGCATAGTCTTATTAATATACTAACAAGATTGCTGTAATAAAAAACAATTTGTTGCAATCTTTTAATAGGTACATATTTTGTTTGGGATCAAGCAAACAATATGAAATTGTAATATCAGCGTATTGATTCTATAAGTTGGTCTGCCTATGAGTAATACTAATTAACTTTATTTTCTTTATTTATTTTCTTTCAGGTAAGTTTCCAAGTTTTAAGCACAATTTTCTTCTCCTTTGAGTTTTCTAAACGGAAGTGCTTGTAAGTATTTGAAATCTGCTAAAACCTAAACAAATGACAAATGCCACGGCATTTTGCTGAATGTTTAAACAATTTGTTGACTGTTGACTTGTGCATAAATGGATTTAATTAGCGGATTGGACTCGACGCTGTCGATAATTTGCATAGATGAGTCAGGGCTTTTGTCACCCTCGAATGAGTCAGGTTGAAAGCTTTGCTATCTGGCCAAATATAAATAAAACAAATATTTATTTTGAAACTAGTTTGAGAAATTGACAACATGCGCGAAAGGTTTATGAACTGAGTATTTTTATGGAATTCTGTTCGAAACGTAAAAAAGGCAACATAAATAATATCCTTAAAATAGAAGTTGTATCTGCCCTGCTTCCATATTGTCGTTTCTTCTATTTTATTGTAAATGTTCGAGCCACTGAACCTAATGAGGCAGAATATCGGCAGACGGTGCGCATTTTGAGTCCTTTTGCAATTGGAAATCATATTTCAAACTCACGTTTGCCTGAAGACAAAGGCAGCAGCGAGGCGAACTGTGCGAACGGTTCTTAGAATTCAAAAGTATGAAAAAGTGTGCAAAACATATTTAATAATCATCGGAAAGCCAACAGAGTCTGGCAAGTCGCAACGACTTGCAAAAAGGGGGAACAAAGAGAACTGAAGCGATCGACAGAAAAAAAAAGAGCTGAAAAATGAAAACTAAAGCGAGACTCAAACTCAAGCTCGAATGGTTTTTGTTTGTTTTATTTGCAACAGATACAAGTTGGAACGATGTGAAGATACATTAACCTTCGCTCGTGTTCATTTGCTCGTTCAGTTCATTTCGACAATTTTCGTTGTTTGGTTGCGCAAATAAGTCTCTACGACAACGACAATAGCAACAACATCAGCAACAACGACGACAACTTTGTATCTAAAATCAACAAGTTCACGACGAGCATGAAAAAGATAAAACCTTTAAGCGTAAGGTACACACGCACTCATACTCACACTCACACTCGTATTCACACTGACACTCACTTCCATTCATTGCTAGGCGTCTGCTCAGACAGCAAACAGAACCCAAAAAACTAAGCCCGGTTGACTGGCAACACTTGGCAAACACGTAGAAAATAGAATATATATATATACATTTATATCTATATATACATACGGATATAGAGGAGTGCAACTGGAACAGACAGTTCCAGAGCGAATGAGTGGGTTGCACGTGGCGAGATCGAAAGGGCGAGAGAATTCACATTTTATAAACAAAAGATTTACGTAGGGATTCTGAATCATGATAAGCTTAGGGTAGGATTGATCTCATTCTTATAGATAATCTATGCGTTGCTTTGGGAATCCCAGCGATAATATTTTGCTTGTGAAATTGTCTATTCTCCATGTGTAATACTCCCAGAGCTTTATTTAATCAACTTGTGTAAATATTAGAAAATCGTTCTTTAATAAAGATAAGATAGTTTTAAAAGATAAGATTTACCTTTAAGTTTGTCGGGCGTTTACCAACAGTTCTCATACGCTTGCGAGCAGTTTAAACGTTCGCATACCCAGCAGCATTTTAAAGTAGGGATGCCTAGTTTGTGGAGATGTATGCAAAGTATGAAGCTAGTAGACTATCCTTGTGTACGTATGTGCAAAACTTTTGCATCATTGGGATTTGTGATGGTTTTAGGCTTAACCCACATGCATTTTAGCTTATCTGTGATATTTATTTGTTGTACCAATCGCATGATTGTCTTACATAAATAATAAGCCGCGTCTTTACTTGTGTTTCAATGACAATTTCACATGCAACCGCGAAAAAGTCGCCTTTCACCGAAATGCACTTTTGTGGCATCCTTGAAAAGTGCCATAAATAACGCCACTCAAGTAGCGTAATTAAGTTAACAGGCCGAAGGAGAAAGAGAGAGAGAGAGAGAGGGAGAGAGGGCGGTAGAGAGTAAGACAATTGGGGAGTGGAATGGACGGGATTTGGGTTACAGCAACGTGAGTAATGCAAATGGAACCTGCCATTGGAAATTGATAGCTCTCCTCTCTCTCTCTCTATCTCTCTTTCAACTCAAGCTCGAAGTCGAACTCGATTTCGAATTCGAGAAGTTGATGGTATTGCAATGGGTAATGTAATATACAGGTGCCTGCACATGTTTCGGGTACTCCGTAATTGATATTTTATTTCATCTGAAATTGCTAAGTTTGTAATTTGTTGAGGGCGCGTGTAAAAGTGTAAAAGTTAGAAAAACATTTTACAAATCTACCGTAAAACTTTGCAAGTGTTAAGTTCTAGTTGATACCGTTTTTCCAGTTTCTAACTATTAGTCTTGAGCTCCTTCTGCTTCTTCCCACTCCCCTCTGCTTTAGTTTTCTTCTGTTTCTGTTCTGCTTCCTCTCGAACTAGGGCTTCAATTTTCTCGAGGTTCTCTGTGATTCTCTTACGGTACTGCGCTTCCTCATCAGGGTCCTCCTGCTTAGCGTCTGCCGAGCTGTCCCCCTGGGTGCGACGACCCATGGTCAGTCTAGTGATCAGATGGCGAGGTACTCGCACCTCGGCGCCAATGCGGTTCTCCAACTTGTACTGCTTCACGGCGCGCACAAAGGGCTGCAGGGGGCAACCCTTCTCGCGCGCCTCGTTCATCAGCCGACGGGCATAGTCCACGAAGTCGGCATCTTCGCGCAGCTCCTCCAACTGTGCCTGTCGGTTGTAGTTGACCCCGACTCGTGCCTGCTCCTCATGCAGCTGCTGCTGCTGCTTGGCCAATTCAACGCGCAGTTCGCGCTGCCGATGCAACTGCTCCTGGCGCTGCTGCTTCTCGAACTCCACGTGGAGTTCAGCGTTCTTCAGTCGCTGCTCAATGTTCTCGCGCCGCTCGAGCTCGGCTCGCTCTCGTGCTGCTTCTGCCGCCTGCTGCTCCGACCGCTGCATAGCCAGGCGCTGCGTCTTGGACTGCTGCAGCCGCTGGCGACGCTTCTGCTGCTCAACGCTGTGTGCTCGCCGCATCTCCTCGAGTTGCCGTGTGTGGCGGGCCTGGTCCTCGCCAGCGCTGTAATGTAGCCGGGGTGCCAGCTCCTGGGCAAGCTGCTCGTTGCGCCGTAGTCGCCGCTGCACACGCTCGCGGCCCTGGTCGAATTTCAGGCTGTCCAGCACGGCCTTTGCCTCATTGTGCACCTCACACTGCCGCTGCTCCACCTCCTCCAGCATCTGCAGGCGCTGGCGACGCTGCTCGCTGGCCGCCAAGGAGGCAAGTGCGTGTTCCCTACGCTGTTGCAACTTGGCCGCCGCGGCGTCGCGTTCCTTTTGCAGCTGCTGATCGCGCTGCTCCTCGTTGCGCTGCCGTTCCTGACGTGTCATTTCCATCTGCTGTGCTTTGGCAGCGTTGCGGTCCTGCTGACGTTGCTCGATGGACTCGCGCAGCTCACGCTTGTGCTCGCCCAGCTGGCGAACGCGTTCGCTGTGCCGCTGCTGCGCCTCTTCCAGGCCGTTGAGCACTTGCTCGCCGTAGATGCGCTGGTCGTGTGTGCGCTGCTTTTCCGCGGCCTCCGCCAGCTGCGTCTGGAGCTGCCGCTGTGCGTTGACGCCGCGAAGAACCTCGCTCTGCAGCTTGGCACAAAGCAAATCCCGGGGTCCCGGACGTAGTTGCTCCAGCAGCTGCTGGACCTTTTCAATGCGCGCACGCTGTCGGCTCTGCTCCTCGCGTCGCTCCGCTGCGCTCTCCTCCAGCGTTCGCTGCTTGGCTTGCTGCTGCTGCTCCTGGTGACGTCTCTGTGCGCTGCTGCACTCCTCTTGTTGCGTGCGGCACAACTTGTGGCCCTGGAAGCACCGCAGCAGCTCCTCGCCGCCCTGTCGCAACTTCTGCTCTTGCTGTTGCTGACGCTGCTGTCGCTGCAGTTGCTCCGCCTTGGCCGCCTGGCAGGCATTCGCCTGAAGGCGGGCGTAGCGCTGCAGCGATATGACCAGCGGAGGCTTCTCCCTAATCCGCACCTGGCGTCGCTCCTGCGGCAACCAACTGTACTGCATGGCGTTCGATGGGGGAATCAATAGAGCGCTTGTCGCTCCACGAAGTCGCCTTCATTTGTTGTCCGTAACCATGGAGAAGACTGTGTGTAAAAGAGAGGAAGAAAGAGAGGTAGGAATATTGATAAGTTGGCTGTAACCAAGGGGTTTTAGTTAGAACTAAGCAGAGGTAGACTTAATCTAACGATCTATAAAAATATATTTTTATTCTGTTTAGATCTACATGTGATTGTGTATGTCGCCATAAATCAGTTCTGGAATTTTATAGAGTACAGAGAGAGAGGGACAGGGACTGTAGCAGAACTAATAGTAGCTTACCCAAGTTGGATCCTAACTCAAATGCTTTGTTCAGATCTATCAGATAATACGCAACTATAAATTCAAATCTGAAGAAACTGAGACCCAAATCAATTTACCTGGCTGCTGTAACAATTTCGCGAAAATATCAATTCTCATAGGCCTCTCTCGCCCCTTCTTCTTCTTCTTTGTCGTCGTCGTTATTTCGTTGATTAATTAGCCGAGTTGTCGACCAAGTTGACAACTACCAACGCAAATGGCAAGCATTTTCCCCCGAATGCCATTTGCGATGTCTTAATTATGTCCAAAAGTTATGTATTTTTGCGGCAAACGAGTTTCTCCGATAGGAAAATACGAGAGACACGGGACGGGACAACAAAATAGTCCCCGTTTGTCACTTTGTTTGCGCTTCAGCGAATAGTCGAGCTATTCCCTTATGTGGGGAAAGGAGGAAAGGGCAGGGGCAGATCTATTTGGGCACGCTTCATTTACCTCGCATTCAAGCGATGCAATCGTCATCGAGGTTTAAGTAAATTTAATTAACACTTGCCCGCAAATGCCACAATGAACTCTTTACGAACCGAAAAGTACTTGGAATGGAAGCCAAGTGGAACCGGAGACCAACCTATCATAGACCATAGGCCGAATTGGGTCACTGATTCCGAATTGTCTTCGTCACTGTGAACGGGGAGGCCCGTAAATAAGGCCAATAAAATCCACAAGCTCATGTCGTCGCCGATAAAGGTAAACTGGGCTATCTACATATGGAGTTGCGTGGTGCTTGGTCAGTTCCTATTATTGCTCATACATATAAATATAGTAAATACTGCATTGTTAACGATCGAGTCGAGTATTAGCCCTAAGTTCGCCTAAGTACGACTACGCATGTACATCTAAAACTCTTGCCTTATGCGTAATTAAAGGTATTTGAATCGAAGCTAGATTTTTGATTTGAAGTTATGTCTATGGCGCTCATGCATAAGGAGATGCATGATAAAAGTTATTACGCTAAGCTACAGTGAGTGAAAATGAGGTAAAGAGGTAATACTACTGACATTATCAACTTCATTATTATTCGATTCCCAGTTTATATAACTTTATATAACCCTTTTCACCTAGTCAAGTACTTGAAAACTTGTTTAAGGCATTGCAGTCTTATCTTATCCGGAGGTAATTGATTCGCCATAGGCTTCGGCTTCAGCTGTTGCACTTATGCCGCTATATACTGCTGCACACACACACACACCCATATACAACCATAAATAAGTGTTGCCAGCAATTGCGATTGTGGCCAGATCACTTGGACGTCAAGTGCAGCTGACTGACCAGGCTGAAACAAGAGAAACAGTTTGCACGCCTTCGCTGCTCGCAGTCTTCTTGTGGTCGCTCGTCTGTTTGCCCCGTCTGTTTCTCGGCCTGTCCCCCTTTGTCTGTCAGTCCGTCTGTCTTTTGGTCTGTCCCCAGTTGGTTGTCCCTTATGTCATGTAGCGTGTCCAGTGGCTCGGGAGCTGCCTGTTGCTTGCCACTTGAATGACTTCATGTTTTGCCCCCTGTCGGAAAACTTGAAAAACTTGTCTTTGTTCAGAGCCCAAGCCAGAGCGCGCACCAGAACCCGCGCCAGAGCTCGAGCCAAAGACAGACTCACAACTGGAGTCAGAGCCCGAGTCTGAGCCATTGCCATAGCCACACGTACCTTACTTGATACTTGCAGAGTCGAGAACACAACGAGCTGGAAGCGACAGATAAACAACGAGAACAATAAGATGGCGACTGGAACAACAAATGAGTGCAACTGTTCTAAAGAGACCAACTACAGTCCAGTTCGGTCCAGTCAAGTTTTCCAGAATCCCAAGAAGTTATATAGCAACAAGAAAGTGCAGCTGGCATTGAGTAAACTCGAAGTTTTCATACTCTTACATGAATCTTGTCCTAACTAAGTCAATAATGCAACGGATGGATAAATCTGTTAGAAATTACACTTAAAAAAGTTTAGCTCATAAGAGTATAATGTAGTGATAGCATAACAAGAACATTTAACCTGAGTCAAAAGCCTACTAAGTAAGGTATTTTTCGGAAACTATAGCTCAACATGCTGATTGCTTCCCCCGACAAACTATAATCAAGGCTATCAGAAGAGGAATCAGGAGAAGCAGAACCAGCGCATTCGCAGAGCTAACTTTGTCCAGAGGGAGCTGCTTTTTTGCTCGAGGACTTTGGCTCGGAGCGTCGTCTGTCGTCTGCGTACGACTTGGTATCGTTTGCAGATCTTAAATGCGTCGTCTGAAACGAGCTACCAACCTCTAAGTCGGCCAGTTTCTCGGTCTGCTTGTCCGTTTGTCAGTCCGTCTGCTTGTCCGTGCAGTGGTTAGGGCAATTAACATGCAATTAAAAGACGTTTCAATCTAAACAGCTTTGGAGCGAAGCCTACATATTACCACGTCGCACGGCATACACACACACAGACACACACATGCACACGCGCACACACATCGTAAATACATCTACACTGACGGGCTTTGAAGAGCCGATCTTCAAATCTGTTATGCCTTTCCCAATGCTAAATAAGTAGCGCTTGTTGTACCATAAAAAAGTCATTTTATACAGAGCTTACGAAAGCAAATATGTCTCGAGTTCGCGTTATATCAAATGACCATCAGGCGCCGAAAGCGTAATGCACTAATAATAGACATGCTGTCAACTCGCATAAATCTGCAAATTTAGCGGACTGTTAAAGGGCTGTAGAAAAGCTCATAAGGCATGGGTCAAAGCTCTGTAAAACAATAAAATATAAAATAAAATAATGATAATAATTCAATGGAATATAACTATAACACGTAGTCCGCTACTGAGAAATTCTTCGAGAGTGACGTAAAATACATCTGTATGTACGCTTGTGGGAGCTACAGCTTATGGAGTTTATAGCCCGCCAGTCGGATTGATTTATGAAACTGTCAGTACGGCATTCGCCTCTTGTGAATAATTCCATGAGCTGACTACAACTTCTTACACTTGTCATAGTTTCTATTTTTTGTAAAAAAAACATTTGTTTTTATTCACTAATCATTTTCGACGGCTCGTAGCGTCGAACTCGAATGGAACCAAACGAAGCGCGTTCCATTTGAAGGCGTTTCCATTTGCGTGCGTATGGGGTTAAATCAGTTGAACTCTCAATTTGTGTGTTTTCACTATCAATTGAAATGTTCTGCTCTGCCTGCCACAGGCCTAAGCAGCGCTAGTCGGGGTTTCATAAGTCTTATTTTCGTCATATTGTCTCTTGTCAGTTGCCAGTTCAATGTCAGACCGCGCACGATTTGGTCGGCGATTTGTGTTGGATTTTGTTTTCAATTTATATACGCTCTAAAGAGCATAGAAAATTGGACAAGTATCTGTCGGGTGTAGAGTTCCCAGTATCAATTACATGAGCTTTAGCTCTTACAACAACTTTGTCGGCGACACACCTATGCCGCTCTGTTGTTGGTGCAGTTGTTGCTGTTGTTCTTAGTCAAGTCTCGATTTTATAAGTAGTTTCTCAGTGTCATTTCAAGTATCTCAAGTGCTTGTAGCTTCATTAATAAAATTGACTTCAAGTCTGGCCCCAGGCACATGGCAAATTATCATGGATATGCTAATGTAACATCTAACTGAGAGCTTATCCCATTCCCATGTGAATTGCGTCGAAACTTTATGAGCTTTTCAAAAGTCAACGTTAGTTTAGCCAAGTTTTAAATGCTACGAAAGGCGGCGAGGTTGTTAGCTATTAAGAAACTCAACCTTCCAGATTTTAAACAATCGAAATAGTTTGATAAGCCAATTTCAAGTTGTCAATCAAAGAAATTGGAAAGCCTACATTAGAGAGAATGAGATATATTTCACAATTTGAGCGGTAGGGAAAAATATTGAACTGTGTATCGCCAATTCTGAGCTGTGGCCAGCCCGAATCGATCAATCAAAGCGCATTAAGTAGATACACGGAGAACTGGAAGAACGGAGAACTCACTGCGGAGAGCCGCTGTCAATCACACGCTCTATTTACAGCAAATTAAACAACACACAAACACACGCAACAAAAAGCCGGTGACCATGTAAAACAAAAAAACTGGTACAAAATATTGGTCAAAATATTTACAACGAGCCGAAAAAAACATGAAATCGACCACGCCCCACCCCGTGGAAGAATGATTAATGAGGCGCAGACGGAGGGGCTTAGAAAGCGTTTAATGACAAATGGAAATTGTGCCAAGTGAAGAGGACGCAGAAGGGGAAGGGGAAGTGGAAGATCCGTAAAGTGTTGCATTATGCCTAACACAGCCATTGTGTGCCCAGAGGGCAGGCGCAGGCACAGGCAACATGCCACAATCCAACATCATACATACTTGCCACAAGTGGCGCCCACATGCGACTCGCCATGCCTGAGCCTCATTTGTATGCACCTCATCGCCTCATCGTGATCCGATAGCAATCGATGGCGTCGCGTAACGCGCCAGCCAATGCTGAAAGATTGTCAATCCCGCAGGGGAACTGGACAGCCAGACGGAAGCGGAGAAGGTGGAGCCTCCGAGTCTCGACTCGAGCACACGCGTATTCCCACAATTCGATTTATGCAAATTTATGCGTGGAAAAGAGAATATATTTTATAATTTGTTTTCAAGTTCTGCGCCTCTTGAAGCCCCATTCCAAAACACACACAAGCCCACCAAACACACTCACATCTCTGGCGCTCATTAGCATATTGGACCATCGGTAGATAAATGAGGAATCGAAACGGTAGGAAATCTGTAGGCAAAGATCTAATGATGTGCTAATGCTGTTGATAAGTATATATATTGTTTATAAATATTTGACAAGCAAAAAAAAAAACAAATATTTTTCATCGATAAGTAGACAAAGCCATAGAAAAAGGTATACTAAATTAGGCGAAAGGCCTGCGACAGTAAACTGTATATTTCGTATATCAATTGATCGATAATTATACCATTTACCCATTGAAAATGGGTAAAAAATGGTATATTAACTTTGTGCAAATGTATGTAACAGGCAGAAGGAGGCGAGGCAGACCATACAAAGTATATATATTCTTGATCAGCATCAATAGCCGAGTCGATTTGGTCATGTCCGTCTGTTTGTCCGTCTGTCCGTCTGTCCGGCTGTCCGTCTGTCCGTCTGTATGAACACACAGATCTCAGCTATTTAAAGAGGTAGAGGCACCAGACTTGGTGGGAGTGTGCGTGTATTCAATACACACAAGAAGTTTATTTCAAACTTGATGTGCCACGCCCACCGCCTCCGCAAATCGATAAATGCGTATTTCGATTTTTTCCAAATAATTCAATACCGAAAAGAGATAAACGCACCAAATTTGGTAGGTGGTTGTCTTGCAATATTATGCAGAAGTTGGATTTTAGACTTTTGGATGACACGCCCACCGCCTCTAGAAAACACATTTTTATAGTTTAAAAGAACACTAGAAAAGCTAGAAGCACCAAATTTGGAAGTAAGGTGCCTGGTTTACGGAGAATTCGGAATTTCAACTTTTGGATGCCACGCCTACCGCCCCCAAAAATCGATTTTGTAAATCGGTAAATCAAATTATAGGAAAAGTAGAAAAGTTTCCGAAATTTTTTTTAGGTATTATTGTAGATAATAATAATATTGACCAATCCTATAAATTTAAATCCGATCGGACAATAAACACAGAAGTTATAGGCACGAGAAGTTTCGCTCACAGCATTAGAGGCCCGACGACGACGGCGACGCCGACTGCGCACGCCGACTGCGCACGCACAGTCGTCGTGTAGTCAGTGTGCAGTCGGCATGTGCCATTAGCGTCAATGCATGTGAATTTGTCCTCGAAAATATGCGATGCGTTGTTATTCGCCGAATAAAAGTAATTAATATTAAGAATTAGTTTTTAACAGCGAAAGGTAAATGGTATCTTACTGTCGAGTGCACTCGACTGTAGCTTTCTTCACGTGTTTTTTGTAGAGATTCTATAAAAAGTTTATATTTTGAAAACAAAATTCTTGTTTATTAATTCTTATATTATACATTTAACCTTTTCATAGAATCGTTCGGCAAAAAATATAAAAAAGACAGAGTATGAAATATTCGGCATGCTAAAACAATTTTATTTCATTTAAATAGACCTGAAATTCGTTGTGCTTTGGGCAATCTTTGGGGTCATAATTATTTATTAACAGAAAACTCTAGCGCAACACAATATATTATAACGAGCCGTCATTCTTTTTTAACAAGTTTCAAATTTCCTTAACTTTTATTAGTTTTCTATTTCCTTAAAATTATTCTCTGTGACAAAATACCAATTTAAAATTGAATTAATACTGAAAATTTCCTTAGACTAAAGTCATTCATTAAATTAATATTGTTTGATAAATTTTCCGTAAATACCCAAAAACTATAAACTATTTTAATCGCCTAATGATCAACAGACGAAAGACTTGCCAAGCCCAAAATCCGAAAACCAACCCGAGATGTCGACCTTGGAGCTCTAGAAGAGACCCAATGAGCCGCTTAGGAAAATATAAAGAAAACTATGAAAGATATATAATTTTGGGACTAACAAGCTTTGGAGTTGCTCAAAAATTAGATTGAAATTAATTTCACGCAATTAAGTCGCTTAATTTGTTATTTGAATTTCGTTCGAAACAACAAAAGCGGCTCAAATTAAATGCTCATTTTCATAGGAAACACATTAGTTTTATCTACGAATGAAATAAAAGTGTTTTTTTCTTTTCTCAGTTTCGGTAAAAATTTCAAATGCTAATCCAAAAATTACTAAAACAGCAACAAATTGATGCAGAGTCTGGGGAGGTTCAAAGGTTTACTGATTTTGAATTCGAATTTGAAATCATTTGATTTGCAAATTCTGAGTTTTAGAAAGAATTTACAACCGTATCTTAATTACTTATGAAGTTGTTAAGTATCATGAGAATCAAGACAGTGTGCCAAATGTTTTCCAGCGCTGTTTGCGTGGGTCTCTAGCAAACGCTACAATATTGACTATATTATGTTATGTATATAGTCATTTCTCAGTTTCTCCCACTTCCTGTCCATCTGCGTGAGACGTCATCGGCTGTCGCTAGCTGACACCTATTCGAGTCGGCGACACCCTCACAGAAGACGGCAATTAAGGCTAACAAATTGTGTTACCTCGATCTCTGAGCTGCATAAATAATTAACTGGTCCGAAGAGCGACAGATGCAGCGGTCCTAAATCATGAAGCTGAAACTTGGTCAACAAATCCGACTACAGCCCGCATTAGAGAGCGGACTGATCGATGGCTATGGCCATAGCCAACTTTGGTTCGGCAATTGCGGATTCCACAGATACAATTGCACCTTTGGACTTTTGGATTGTCTTTCGAACATGTCGCATGAATGGATACGCGAAGCGTAAACGTACCGTGCCGAGTGCATGAATGAATGAATGAATGAATGAATGAATCAGCTGTGCGGCCAGCTGGGGCGTTTGCGTACGAGTACACCCAAACCCCTGAATGAATGACGCGTGAGTGGCTGCCTTGCGTTTGCAGTGCGTGGGTTTTCCCCCCAAAAAGCAAAGTAATAAACGAAACGAAATGAACGAAAATTTGCGCTACAAATAAAAGAAAAATGGTCGTAGCTGTGAATGCGGCTTTGGAATACCCTAAGTCGCGCCTTAGACCCAATTTGCAGCTTCTATTAGAGACTATCGAGCGAAAGAGCTGCATATGTTTTCCTCTCTACAGCGCATTTCTGTAGCTTACGATCTCGTGTCGCAGCTTGGGTGTCTCTGTCTTCCAATAAAATTGTCACTTTTCGTTTGGTTCTCTTTGAGCCTTCTCATAAAGCCCACGCGCAGCGGAAGTGCCATTTGATTTATGCATTTTCGCATTTCGAATTGAGTTGCGTGCGTGTTTCTTTTCAACGTTTGTTTATAGCTTTTTTTGTGCAAATTTCCGGCCTGCTCCGAGCTGACACACATTTAAATGTGAGCTTAAAAGGCCATAAATAATAAATAGGAATTAAGACTAATAGAGACATTTCACAGTTGCGTTGGGCTCTCCTTTGTGCCTTTGAAAAAGGCGTCAACAGCTTCAGCGATGCATCGATTATTGAAGTTGTCGTCTTGCCTTTCCCGGAACTGGGTCATTGTCGAGAGATAATAAAAACTGAGTTATTTGATACTCTTCGTTTCTTGCATGGTTTCATTTGATTTGCATGGCGCAGTTTCTTTTTGGGAAATGAAAATGTGTTGGCTGATCCGTTGATGAGGGATTAAAAGTGTAGGGTTTCTGAATACCAAAAAAAAATCCTACACTGGTATATGGCGTAAAAGCTACTAGACGGTAAGGCAGCAAATTAGATACACATATACTTATGCGCAATACAAACTTCTACTTTCAAGTTCAAACTAGCCAAAGCGTTTTGCATGGCTTGCTATGGAACCCTTTATTAGTTATCTGACTCCTCAGTTTGCGTTAGAACCGAACAATGTGTTAATTCTAGCGAAACGACAACATTTCGAGCTCATCATCAAGTACATTTTAGCTGAACCGGAACTGGAGATAAGCAGAGTCGATGCCGCTGAAGTGATTATTACAGCAACATGTTGCGACATTCCCAAACATTGTTTGTTATCTATGTATGTAAGTTCAGGTATTTCTTCCTCATATTTGAGACCCATTCCCACTGCTTCTCTATGCTGTATGCCGCAGCTGTGCGACACGTCGCAAATAGTTAAATTTCGTGCACTTCACATAAATCGCTATTAGGCCCGGCTACGCCTCGGTTGTTTTCGGCTTGCCCAGTTCCAGTCTCTTTTCGCTGGTACTTGCCTGGTAGTTCGGGTCCCCGGGGCTGAGCTTAGGTAACTCTTCTCGTTCGCATTCGCGTTCACGTTCACGTTCCCGTTCACGTTTTCACGAATTGTCTGGCGAGTGCGCATCAAAATGCAAAATCTCACGAAATTTGCCAATCGAGCGACCATTTGGGTTATTTATGAGCTGCGATTTACTCACAACTGACTTAACTGGCCAATATTAAAACATTTAAGACTCCGTTGAGACTTTATGACACTTTTAGCAGTTTGTTCCCCGTTCATTTATTCGCTTTGTTTTGTGTCCACAGTTCCACTCAAATGGCATCCAATTTCGCGCCTAATTTGATTTTAACAGTGTCTCCCTCTCTCTCTTCTGGCCTCTTACTGTTTTACCACACTCTTTTGTTACCGTTGCCCTATCTCTGTCCCTTGTTGACGCTTTCTACCTTCAGACTTTCTTTCTATGCTTCTCACAAGCATTTCTTCCGCCAAAATGAGTTTCATGTGAGTTATGTCCGTGTATCCTGAGTGTGACACACTTGACCGATTTACAATGGAAATACCGTAAGGTAGAATATTGAGTGGAAATCATTGGGATATACCCTTGCATAGGGTATATTGAGTTTTTGCAAAATCTTGCAGCTGGTGTTACACATATGTAAGCTTTTCGCTTATTTGAGTTTGAAATCAAAAATTCAGATATTTAGGTTTTTATATTTATCTGAAATCTTTAATTATAGAATTACATCTTATGTGTTATGCACGTTAATTCAGACCTTTCTCAGCTTGGTTAAATATACTATCTGCAATCATCGTTTAATATATATCCTAAAATATATATGATACATTTCCCAATTTCTATATATTCTAGACAGATTTATAATATAGAGAAAAGCTTAAGTCGCATATAATATCATTGTTAGTTTCTAGTGTTGCTTAAACTGTTAAGCTGATACCTTCCTTTACACAAGTTAATATACCTTTCTATCCATTCATAACGATAGAGGGGTATGAAAATGCAAATGGAATGCATCTATCATGTGTGTGTGTGCGTGTGTGTGCGAAGTGTGTAATTACAGACTTGCTCGCACCACTTCCGACGCGTTGGGATGCTGACTCACTCAGGCGACCATGTCGATGACAAACACTATCCACACATAGCACCACAGCAACAACAAAGCCAACCATGACCCACGCAAAATCACACAGCAAAATAGTGAGAGGGTGATAGACAGCGAGAGCGAGAGAGAAAGAGAAAAAGAAAGAGAGGGAACTACAAAAGAGCTTGAGCGTAAACATTTCTGCTGCCCACGCATTGAACTTGAAAATGTTTTACCAAAACAAAGAGGCTATTTTAACACTGTTTTGCATTTTAAATAAATTAAGTAAACCTAAAATATACAAAAAACAACATGCAAAGCAATTAAAAACTGAGAACAAGCTAAAAATCCATGGAATCGCTGTACAGTGAAATGTTCCACATCATGGCCAGTTTGCATTCATGCAAATACCCTTTAAAGCGTATATCAAACTGAGTTTACCCAACTTACCAGCTAAGTCAATTTAATTGCTTAACTCTATTCTGCTGTAATGGGATAATTTTTAGTCTGTTATTTTATATTATATGCTTTTCGCCAAGATACCCTGAATAGAGTTTAGCTGCCAGCGAAATCAATTTATCATAATTGCTTGCAGAACAATAGACTGCTGTTACAGGGTATTTTTCCAGCTGTCACGCTCTGACATTTTTTGCTATCGCTTATTTGCGGTCCGCGTTTAAATATAATTGACGCTGCAAATCGTTGGCCAATGTTGGTAAATGTTAAATGGTAAATGGACCGTGGTCCGTTGGGTGCGCATTTCAAGCCTGAATTGTTACGGTCGAGGTTTGTGTCTAGTCTGTCAATCAATTGTAATGAATACGCACTTTTGTGCAACGCCACATGGGGCTGCCCTCTAGCCTCTCTCTCTGTGTATCTCTGGCTCACTGCGTCGCCGTGTCCCGCGCTATAGACCCATAATGACGGCGTTTCTTTTATTAACCCTGAACTGTCAGACAACGCTATTCAAATTGGCAGCCCTGACCTGTCATATCGAATCGTGCTATGACAGTTAGCTTCTAGGGAATCTCAAGTTAACGAGAATCTTTTATTTGTAGACTATTTTATTATAATAAAAAATTGCATTAAATTCTACTCTAGGTCTATCACGGATTCTTTGTACGTTAAGTTCTATGAATTAAAATACTTCAGTATGAAGAGCCTCGAGGATAATTAAGACGCTAAGAGCTCATCAAGCAGACCTTATCCACAATGCAAAAACTTGATTACCAAATACACATGAAATTCCCTCTAATCATTATAAAATCTATTATATTACTGCGATGTTCTTGACTAACAAATGAGCCACGCTCATTTCCTCTGGAATTCTCTTGTTCTGAATTTTCTCAGCCTATTTCTGAGAAATTCCAACAACTTAGCGAGCTAATTTTCATTTGCGAACAGCCTTAGCAGGAGTGCATTCCACACGAACCTCTGCTTCTCAGGGAAGTGAACGCAGTGCAGGGTAGTTAAGTTCACAATTTGAAGGCGCGAAGACAAACCGCAAATTGAATTAGACCCCAAAGCAGCCGCAGCCGGATAAACTTGGATATTCATGGCAATTTGCAAAGAAATTACATAAAGGAAAACAAGTGCCGATTCATGCAGACATACAGAAATATATGCAAAAGCCTATATACGCATAGATAACGCCTACATGCGACCCACAGTCGCGCGGCCACAGTCCGCGGTTTGCCAATTTAGTTGAAATAAAACGCCCACACGATCCACACGCCGTCTGCACCAGTCTGCACCACTCACTGTGGGGGCAAACCGAATGCAATTCATTCATTGAGCCGAAAAGACTAGCAAAATATAAATATAAAACTGACTTGAATCGACTAGAAATACTCTTGCTGTTAACAGAAACAGTTCTACACTTCTTTTTTGAAATTCATCATAATGGTTTTTGCATTTTGAATTTCAATCTATCCATACATATGTAGAATATTCTCCAACCTTTTCGTACGTAAAGAATTTACCAGCACTGTCAACGTATTACAGTTGCGATTTGAGAGATCAAATCCGACGATAATTTAATGAAAAAGTTAAGCATAACCTGCGATAAATTAGCACTGTGCATTTGAATTAAAACGTAAATATGTATTTTCCCATTTATATTTATACGATCAGAACACCATTGGACTGTGAATACTACAAGCAAAAGGAGCTCAAAATTTTAATATCGAAAATGGTGATTTATAAATTTTTGAATTACATTTTTTCATTAATTTTATTCATTTATTATATTTTTTATGCAAAAATTTTCTTTGTAACCGAACAGAAGACTTTAAAACTACTAACTAATTGCACTCTTCAAAGTTCGATATGTATATCGATATATGATAACTGCTTTTGAGTAAACTTTCGTTCGCTCTACCATTTCAATTCAATTAAATTTAATTGACATCAAACTGAATGTTTGTTCATTGAAGTAAACCAAAACAAACTCAAAATTTTGAAATCTCATATGAAACTAAAAATAAAAAAAAATCGATAGGTATATCGATATATGATAACTGCTTTTGAGTAAACTTTCGTTCAGAGTTTAATCGCTCTTAATTCAATTCAATATTGCATAATTGTTCATTGAAGTGAACCAAAACAAACTCAAAATATTTAAAATTTATGTGAAGCTGAAAATAAAAACAAATAATTAATTTGTGTAGTACATCATTGCTGATTCAAGCATTATACTCTGAGTGAGAGTACAAAAAGCTAAAAATGCAGCGGAAAATTCAAATCAATTTAACGCAGGCCGCAGCCAAGTGCCAACAAATGCGCATAAATCAAATGAGAATTGTTGCAACTTGGAACTTGCAACGCTCGCGCTAGGGTTTCCCCGCCGTACCAGTAGCTGCATAATTAACGACTTCAGATACGTTTCCCCATTGCAACAGTGCAACCAGCAAGTACAATGACTTCGAATTAAACTGCATGCCGTGCATCTGTTCAATGCGCTGTTCTATCCTCTTTTGAATGCAGGAATGAGGCAAGCCCTGACTGCCTTTTGCAGGGTATACAATAGCTGTCAGTTGCAGCGAAAAAAGTGCAACTGCAGCCCGCAATTTGCCTGCCTTTCTGCCTGTGCTGCTCGAGGGCAACTCACCGCAGCGCGTCATCTGCATGCGCTGGGGCATCTGCCGCGCATGCGCTTGACAAGCGGCCGCAAATTGTCAATTGGAATTTGGTGAATTGAGGATGAGGTGAAAATGCGGGGAAGTGTGGGGAGAAGAGGAAATGGTTGTGGGGCACGACCACAGTTCATCAATTGCGCCATGTGTCAAGGAATCAGGTTCGAGGGTTGCTGCACTAGGAGCACACAGACACACACATATATAGACATACATACATATTTAGGTATGTGTGCACATTCGTTTATAAATTTGCATTCGCAAGGGGCAGCTGCCGCTCGTTGGACTTGCCGCTTGCCACATACTAATTCCCATGACACTGGTCGAAAGTTCAAGCAGCAAACGAAGAGTTCAAAGTTTGTGGCACACGATAAGGCGGCGTCGGTCACCGCCACAGCCACAGCCGAGTCAACGTGGGCTGTGCCACATGCGCCTCTAGACGCTGCAGCCTGCAGCTGGCGGCGACTGTGGCCCACGCAATAACAGAACTCGGCGCAACCAACGAAAAAACGCAAGAGAGAGAATCGCTGGCCAAACAGGGAGTCGCAGCTTAAATACCCTGTACCCAAGTAGTAGACGAACAGGCAGAGGAGGCATGGGCTAAAGTCTACCTTCTCTAAGTCACACTCTTGCAATACTGATATGTATGCCAATACCAAGCATTTTGAATACCCTGCAAATTCGCGAAAAGAAAAAACGAAAAAGCAAAGCCTTGTGCAGACCTCGTCGTACTGAGAGTTCGTCAAGTGGGCTTTGAATGGAGGCCCAGACACACGGATCGAGCGGTTGCGCTTGCGCTTGTAATCCACTTTACGACGACCGGACGTGGTTCTTGTTGCAGTCGTCGATGTCGACAGCGACGCTAGCGTCGCTGTTCCCACTCACAACACTCTGCGCGGCAGAGAAATCAGGAATCGCAGCATCGCATAGGACGTTGTGTGCGGCAAAGTCTTCAGACTTTCTTGGCAGTTCGGCAGTCTGCCGGGCAGCTGTCTACATATACTGGAATAATCTAGATGCGTATGCAGTTATTGATTTTCCATATGCTAATAGGAGTACATTCTTTCCTTGTCAGAATTTAAAGTTAATTTTTGCAGGTGAATCTTAAAGAAGAAAGATGAAGGAATAATTCAACTGCAGATTTTAAGAATAAACCGGAGTTCTTCTCTATAGTAATAGCAATAAACTTAATAGTTGTAAGCAAATTGTCTCAGTTCAAGGCGAATTTGAACGATTGTTTTGTGATATAAGGCGATGCTCGAGAGACTCGCTTGGTGCAGGAGGAGAATGGGGAGCAGGTGCAGCTACTGATGCAAAAGATAAATGCGCGATGCCAAGAGAAGACTTGTTGTGCACCACACACACACACACACACATACATGGACAGTCGAGCGAGCAGCTAAGATTGGCAGTTGCAGGCCGGGGGAACCCACAAACGACATTAAATTGACAGTCACAATTTATGCAAACGGCCAGAAAAAATATAAAAAAAGAAAATCAAAATAAATAAATAAATGCAGCTCACTGCAAATCGTAATTGTGACTGTTGAGCGTGGAAATTGCTTTGACATGGAGGGAAAAATGGCAAAAACAGGCAAAACAAAATTAAATTAAACAAAAAACAAAAAAGATAAATAAATAAAGCGACGAACCAATTTACAAACTTGTTGATTTTCGCGTGGAATCTGTGACAATTTGTAGCCTGAAATCTGGAAATAACTATAAACGAGATTAATCTTAAAAGCATTTATGCTAGAAAAATCATCTCGGTTTAGCTTGAGAGAAACCCAATGTTATACCAAAATTCGAAATGTTTTTATATCATATTTATTGAAAATTTCAAATATCAACCAAACACTCATTATATAATATTTTTTCCCCTTTCTGTTGTTGTTTTTTTTTTTTTTAAACCTTTAGATCTTCAATCGATTCGACGGCTCTTGGAACACGATGCCAGCGGCTCGGTGTGCCCCTCGTGCCGCATCTCCTTCGATAAGGGCAAGCGACGGAAACTGATCGACACCTGCGGACACGAACGCTGTTACTCCTGCATGTTCCGCAACGATCAGTGCCCCATGTGCATGAACAGCTCGCTGAAAGGTGAGTGCCAGCACACGTATGTGTGTGTGTGTGTGTCTGTGTATGTGTATGTGGTAGTTGCATGCCTGTATCTGACAGTCTGTCGGAGCTTATGGACTGCCATATAAGGCAGACAAATATTTGTGTACAAGCACATATCTTGCCAAAGTTGGCAACCCTCGACGCTTGAGTGCAAGGTGTTGCTTTGAGTGTTGCTTTTAGCTGCACTTTAATCGCGGTATGTGTTGCTCCTTTGTGATTTCCTTGCAATTTGTTCACGAAAATACCACTAAAATTGCTGCGAATTACCAGAGTATGCTCAGTTCAAATCGAGCTGGTAAGTCTGATGAGCATCATTGTATTTCCGTTAAAATTTCGAGCCACTTTTTGCCACGCTTAGAGCAGCTTCATGCCAAACAGCACGCTCAGTGTGTCGCCTAATTAGTTATGCCAATATGCTCGGGACCCTTGGCAGTACCTGCAGCACTCGCGGTACGAGTACACAGCGCCAGACAATCCCATCATCATAAATAAAGCGAAGACAACAAGCACTTGCCAGCTCGTAAATTCACACAACTCCACGAACGGTACGATGGGCAGCAACAGCAGCAGCCAGTCCATAAATTCAGCGGCACAGTGGAACCATGTGCTATGCTCGAGTTGAGAGACGGCATTAGCTGCAAACGGGCATTACTTTCGATTTCCATGGGCAGTGGAGCAACGGTAATACGGTGTGTCGGCGTTATGGCTGCGCTTTGTCTGGCCTTTTATAAAGTCGCCCCAGACCGAATCGCAGCTGCAGTGCAACTGCAGAGGCTCAGACGAGCCGCAGCAAACGTAGTTTGCATGCCAATCGACGCATAACACACAATTGGCATATGAATTGAACAACACACGTTGAGACTACGAATAATAAATGTTAATGTAAATGTTAATGTTAATGTAAAAATGTAAATGTATTTCTATAAACGTTCTCTGGATTTCAAATAAGCAGTCCGCCGACTGACCGACCGCCCGTTCGACTGACCTGTAAAGTTCCCAGCAATGAAATGGCAAAGTGCCAAATGAATGTTCATTGTAATTGCGTTTGAACGAGTATATGTGAATTTAGAACGTTTGACACGATATTTAAAACAATTAATTATTAAGCCGTACCTTGAGTTCCTTTATTCTACTTACTTTATATTCATTAATTAAGTACACGATTCTTATTATATTTTCAAATCACTTAAGGCTTACAAAAGATACTTTTCGCAGATTCTTCTTGACGCTTGCTCTGTTTAGATGGAGCTTAGCATGTAATAAATAAAATAAAATAAATAAAATAAATTCTAAGTTCTGTTTAGTAGTTGTAAGTCAAAATAAATTAATGAAATTAAATTTTTATAAAAATATATTTATGAATGTATAACATATAAGATGCATTCTACCTAATAGACACTTGACACCTTACCTGAGATTTTTCCAACGCAAGATTTTTATTAATTGCAACTTTCATCTCTTTTCTCTATTCCTCTCGTTGCACACAAACTCAAGCAGATGTTGATGGCGCCAATGCTCAGGGCTATGACACCGGCATCGGAGGCTCCACGTCGACTATCGTCAGTCCGCTGGGCTCTCCGCAGCCGCAGCTGAGATCGCATGCGCAGCGGAACGCAGCTCTGGCGCGTCATATGCAGGTGAGTGCGTACTCCAAGATACTCAGACTCTTAGATACTGCGGCACAAAAAGCTCAGATACAAATGAGCGAGTGTCTGCGCCTGCGTGTTTACTTTAATGACTACTTGATTATGCCCCTTCATCGAGATGGAAATGGAAACGCGAATGGGAATGGGAATGGAAAACCTCATGTGTATTGTGCGTGTTTCTCTCTCGTATGAAGAGAAGAATCAAGGCGCAAAGAAAAGACTTTGTGGCTGTCGAAATGACGCTCATTTCCGGACCTGAGGAGGCGCCTCTTTTATCTGCTCGTAATATTTTAATACATTATTCTCTCCCATTGCCAAAGGTGGGCGAGGCGTCGACTAAGCACCGTTAATTGGCCATTGTCTGTGCTGCATTATGACGCCAGCTGAGAGCGTTTGATTGGCTTTTAATCAAGCCATAAGCGAGTGTCAAGCAATTTGCTCGGCGATAATCGTATCGAGAAACCTCTGTGGGTGGCATTTGTCGACTTAAATGTAGGCTGACTTGAAACCAAGTCTTAGAACTGGTTCGAATGCTTTTTATTACCAACTTGAGCTGATCTATAAGAATCGTATGCCACTCTGTTTTTGATAGCCTTTCCCCCATTGATCATCTGTCTGGCGATCCTCAAGTTGAACTTCTTTGAATTCGGATTAGATGGAAAGTTCGCTTGAAGAATACAAGTAAAAGTCGCAGAAATTTTAGAAATTTGTTGGAAATCAATTCACGCGTCGGATTTGGGGCTTACATCGTTGCGCTGCGCACTTTTCTTTTTGGAAATTGTGTTTTTTGAATTGTTAATTTGGCTGTCCTTTTGAGTGTCGGCTCAAAGTCCGTTGACTCCGATTCCATGTCATGTCCGACATTTGGCACATTTTATGTTTATGCTTATGCGAGCATTAACAGTTTTAAGTGAAATCCCATGTCATGTGTCAGAGAGCCAGGGAAAAAGAGAGAAACAACCGTAAAGCAATTGAAACAAAACAGAAAATTGAAATTGAAATCAATTGAGAATCGCCGTAATGAAAGAAATATCGAGTCATAAATATGCTGCAAAAAGTAAAACAGTTGCTTTTTCTCCATCCTCTTCCTCCTCCTTCTTTTTCTTCGGCTTCGGGTCTTCTGTTCGGCCTGGCTTAGAAAGCAGAAGAGCCGGCGAAGGAGGAGCAGGCTGTCAGATCGGCTCCAGCTCCGGCTTTGGCTTCGACTTCGGGCGCACTTGAGGCGACGGCAACGGCAACGGCAACAGCAACAGCCTGTGCATGGCCTGACCCAATTTCCCATCTCTGGCAAGCGAGTCGGCCTCAGAGTCTTCCGAACTGTCAGTTCAACCATTTGACAGTCGCTTTTGAGATACACAAGCGCAGATATGAGATACTGCGACTGCGGCTCTATACGTACGTACGAGTATCTCTAGCTGCACGAGCCGAGTACGGCCTGCAGCCGGGTATCTGTGCGGGGTATCTGCGCCAGCAATCTGCGCCGGCGCCCCACCAATTGAATCTTTTGCGCCGTTTTGGCGTATTTAAAGTGACATTCGCTGACAGTTGAACCGCAGTTGAACCTCCCCGAACCCTGACGGGCTCTGCCTAGCAGGCAAAACTTCCAAAATCCGATGGCAATCTTCTCGAGCAGGAAGACTCTGCTGTCGCGGTTGCAGTTGCAGTCGCCATTGAATCAAATTAAATTAATTACATAGAAAGTGATTGCTGTAATTGTTTTGTAGATTCGTAACTTTGCCCTGTCGCTGCCATTGTCTGCGATTGTTGGCCTAATCCGACGATAGACAAGCACAGTTGAGATATTCCACCTGAGAAGTTTTCGCTTCGAGTCTTCAGATCGACGCTTATAGCTCACATGTCCGATTCGCTTCGTCTTTTTTTACGACAATAACTCTCTCGTTGCCCATGCATTTCAACAATGGCAGCGTTTGTCTGTGATCACCGGAGATTACAATGGCATAATGGCATAATGGCATAAAACATCTAACACCTCTCGCCCGATCACAATTAGATACATGCACAGCAGGTTGAGCGCAGATGGAAACTTTCGTTCGACTTGATTTCGATTCGATTCAATCGCTTCGATTGGATTTGATGATGCGCCCCGGAAAAAGTTGAAGTTGAAGTTGATTTTGATGTTGAAGCTGCATATTGCCGCTGCAATTGAATCGGGGCCAAGGGGAAGGAGAGCCTCACTCAATGAGTTATCATTGTCTTGCGGGGCAAGTGGAGCAGCAGTCCGACTGGTGTTTCTCCTTATACGCGATGTGGTTACGGTTATGGTAGAGTATCGGAAGTGTGTCAGCGATTGGCAGTTAACCAGCGAGCACTTTACATAACTCTAAGCAGCGAGTACGGGCGCTTAAGATCCATGGAAGTCGAAACCAGAAGTCGGCGCAACCAATTACCGGGGCGTGTGGCACGAGAACTGTCATTAGATTAAGTGGCAGGCTTCTAGCGTCTGGGGGTCTCTCCTGCTTCTGCAGCTTCTACTGTTGCTACTGCTCCGCCTGCTGCTAATTATCGTTTGGAAATCGTGTTATTAGCAAACCACCAAGGATTTGTGATTGACACGCGCAGGCGACAAATCAACTCGTGTCTGCGAATTCAAATTCAAATGGTTTACATTAAAAATGCCATAAAAGTAGCTTGCGACCATTTGGTTGTGGTTGTGGTTGTGGTTGTTGTTGTTGTTGTTTTTGCAGTTTGTTGCCTTTTGGTAACATTCGAAAGCGAAACCCATGCGATCTTTATCTCGCATGCAATTTATTTACCTTTTTTTCACAGCCATAGCCAGAGCAGGCCACAAGTATGGCGTTAATTATCTTACAATTTCGATAGCATCACGTACCCATGATTAACGAAAAACGCAATCAATCAAACGCGATGCAATACTCTGCTGTATCGTGTGCACATTGTTGCTGTTGTATTGCTGTTGCTGTTGCAGCTATTGGTGTTTATAAAGATTTATGTCGCTTTGCACCACAAAGTGCGGCACCTGCGCAAGTGAAGCTGACACCTTTTTGCCGGACACTCGGTCACTGGGCAATCAATCAATCGGCGTTTTTCCAGACACTGAATTAGCCAAGATAAACTGCTGCTATGAGTTTCGAGTTTTATTTAGATCCAGTAAATCAACTGCAGCTACTTTCAAATAGATGTATCAAGTTTTCCGCAATGATTTGCATTTATAACTGATTGAAGGCGTCTGCTCTCAACTCAAGACTGATCTCTCGCCTTAAGAAATACTTTAAAATACTTCTCTCATCTGCAAATAAAATTAGAAATTCAAATTGATCTTTTTACTACACTCTCTGCAACAATTGATTCCACTTGATAAGCGTTCACATTGATGCTCAATACCCCAAGGCAAAGTATTTCTATGCTCGTAATATCACAAGTGGCAATTTATCAAGCCTTTTTTGCGATAGAATATCGAATACCACATAGAATATTGAGCATGTAGACTAATTAACTACGATCATGCAGTACCTGAGTAAAATTTGCGGCCAAGTGGATAACCCCGTCGGGCAATGGCTTTGGCTCCATAGCTCTACTAATTGCCAGCTGCGAGTTGTTTATGCTGGCCACAAAATGTTGCTGCATTCGCGTGCAGTATGCAAATGAGTCGAGTGCAACGACAAAACTGATCACAACGCTGATCACTTACGGACACCGAGCTATACGCTGACTCGATCGTCTGTTTGGCCCCTCGTGCCCCTCTCCCACACTCGATTGTTCAGTCGCTAATAAAGGTAAATTGTTGGAAATGGTTTATTAAGTAGCGCGAAATATGTCCACCTGCAGCACTTTCGACATTTATTGTGGTTGTTAGTTCTCTGCGCTGTGAGCTTTATTTACTATAAGTACTTTGAATCTGGACTCGCTGTACGGAGATTTTCCGGCTTTAGTATAGTAAACCAATACTGTAACTGGTCTTTTATAAAGCGAGTCGTTGGGTATAAAAGGATTTGCAGCACATGGGATTGAATCGATTTACTATAACACGCCCACCTAAATTGACTTAAATTACCTTGGCTAAGCTGCAATTAAGCACAGCTAAGCTGAGATCGGTTTGGCGTTCATATTTACGCCACGTTCGGATTTAAAACAAATTACCAGACTTATCTTTATTGGCCCAAATTTCAATTTGCCAACAAGTAAATTACGGCCCGCCATGGGAATGCAATTAAAGATAAAGACAAAACCCACCAACGAACTTCAACAGAGATTTGTATTAAAAAGAAAGTTGACCAAAGCTGTCCGTTCCGGTGCCAGGGAGGGATAAAAAGGAATGATATCAGGCCACATTTCATATGATTTAGTCAGCGAAAGAGTAAATGATTTGGCATAAGGTTCATTATATAAAAAATGAAATAATGTTAAGAAAGAGACAGGAATTAAAAATTTACTCTTGTATGCTACAAGCCAATACCCTTCCGGCCTTGCCTTCATATTATAAAGAATTTGAAACTCGGCAATAATTTGATCGATGTCTTTTATATACATTTTTTATTGACTTTTATTTATTTGTATTATATAGTTAACAGTATTTTGTAATCTGGTAGTTCAACTTTTGTCAGAAATGTAATACATTAAAGGGTATTTGTATTAATCATTTGGTTCGGTGCAGTGCATAAAGCACACCTACCGAAACAAAAAACTGGGCAGGGCACGAGAGTTTTGACTGAAATTAATTTGCCTGCCCTGCAAGATGAATGGCAACCTGGCGAACCTTGGACCTTTGGACCCTGGGGCCAATCGGATGCAGAGGAAGTGTAAAAAGCATTAAATATGTGAACACTTTTAGATGAAAGTGGGCCATTCGCATTAAAGCTGTATTTTAAATATTGTGTATTGCATAGCTATATTCAAATAAACTAGTTTCGGAAGAGGCAATCCCTTTATGGTATAGATCTGTTCTTAATTTTCAATTAAGGGAATTATTAGAATAGGTCCCAATGCAATTAGTTTGAGTTTAATAATTTTCTGTATTATCCATTTAATATTTCTAATACATTTCTATATTCATATAAAATCGTAAGATCAAGCTAATCAATGATTTATAACGTCCTAAATATTCCTTACCAATTCTATCGCAGCCTCTTTGCAATATACAATACATAATACAATGCAGGTTACTTAATTGGTAATTCGCTTTGGAGTTATCAATGTTTGAAATCAACGAAATATACTTTCATGTGGATTGATTGATTGATTGAAGATACCACAAGATTAAGAAGAAGAAGAAAAAGGTGCCGACAAGAAATCAATGATGTTTTACGCACCTAATTTGTTGCTGTTGCTGTAAAATGTGTGATGAAAAGGGCCTGAGAAAAACCATAGGAAAATGTAAAATCAGCGTAATCAAAACGAATGTTGATCTTCCGCTTTTGGCGTCACACCCCGCACCGTTGCCCTGCTCGAATCTGTTTTTATCGCCTCTTAACTTTGTTTCGGGGGCTTTCACTTTCCATAAGCCAGCTTAAAGCAAACAAAACTGTTGCCAAGAGTTTTGCTTCGGCTTTTGTCGGCTCAAAATCACGACGATTGATTAACAATTGTTTTTGTTGTACACTTACGGCTGATTGGGTCATTGGGCCTGCTCTTGTTGTCTGTGACGCAACATGGGCTAATGAATGAACAGTGGGATGCTTCAATTGCACTACTAGAAAAAGAAGAATTGAGAGGATCCTCGAAAAGAGTTGCTTCAGGGAGTACCTAATCAGTGGACAGTCTGCAGCTTTACTTCCGCAATTAGAAAAAGAATGGCTTGAAAACAGCCACAAACAAAGTTACGAGCTCTTTTATAGCTTCGCTGTAAGGGGAATTTCGCAAACTGGATATATTTAGAACAAAGCGGTCAAGTAGTTAACTTGGTTTCACGGAGTCTTCCAGCCATGGTCATAAGTCAATTGTGAAACTCTCACCGATAATTGCATTCGAGGAGATTAGTTATGCCTGAAACTCAGGCTCGAGTGCAGTGCGGCGCATGGTTATGACTATGACTCCAGTGTTTGCTGGATTTGGCATGCCGAGCACGTTTCATACACACTCTCACACGTACACGCCTGTGCACCAGCACACACTCACACTCACACTCACACTCACACTCACATGCACATGCACTTGATGAGATGCAGAGTGCAGAAAAGAAACCCAACAGGGTCATAAATGCACTGCCCGCGCGGCATTAGAAAGCTGCAACAGAGCGCATGGTAATGGGAATTGGGAACCGGGAATCTGGCAGGGGCCTGGGCAATGGCATGGGCAAAGGCAGGAGACTGCCCAAGTGCAATGGATTCGGTGCTCGGCCTGTTCTCGTTACGTGCATGACTCATTAGTCCACGAAGGTAATGCTTTGCAAAGCATTTCACTTTCTGGGAAATCAATAAATCCGTTCAATTCAGCCAGTCTCACGCTCCGATCGAACGAAAAAGAGACTTGGCCCACATGTAATTAAAGCAGAAAATTGTTAGAGAAGAGTATGAATTCGACTGTAGCATTAGGTACTGCTCTTTGGCTGGGAGACCAGCGTAAGAGGAGTGGGCTTAAAATGCTGGCTCAAAGAGGGATAGATACAGTGAGGATCGCAGACTTTCCAAAGTTTATAACAACTTAATTTCACTCGCTCAACAAATGCATTTCCAGCATAAGCTTTTTTCTCAAGCATTTCACCTGCCTCCCTCTCCCACTCGCTGCGTCCCTCTCTCGAAGTCTCCGTCTCCTTCTATTTATCTATTTATCTCGAATGTCTTGTTTATCTGCTCGGCATGCGAGCCGCTTCCTCAAATATAAATCGCACACGGCATTTGCATGTTGGGAAACAATTTCTCAGGCCTCGTTTGTTGGACTTAACGCTTAGGAGAGACCGCCTTTGATATATGCCACATGCCACACGGCGATGGTCATAATATTTTTGCGCAATTCGGTTGTCGTCGGCCAACTTGTTCACTCAATTTATCGATCGTTGCCGTGGCCGTTGCCGTTGCCGTTGCCGCAGCCGTTGCCCATGTTCGTTGCCAATTGATTCATTTCGTAGCCAAACAATTAATTATGAATAAAATGTACTCACAGCTTCGACTTGCGTGTACCGGGCAATAATAACCTCATATTTTCCCACTGTTTCGCTGGCTATCGAAAGTGCCAGAGCGACTATCGATGACAGCAGTCGCTTGGTTCGCCTCGCTTCGATTTACACTCCGTTCGTTATTTGCTTAACTGATTAATTTCCTTGAGCACTCGACGGACAGACAGACGGACAGCTAGGCAGGGGCAGAGCCCCGAACTGCCCATCTTTTGTTTATCGATTCATTAGTGCGCCGTTTACCATCTCGAATTAACCATTTCGGGTATGTGGCGAAAGTTGTTTAGTCTGACCCAAGCTTAGTTTCTGCATCGAGTTTCGTTTTCATTGTCAGTTCATTGTTTTTTTCCTAAATAATATAGAACGCAATTCCATGTGCTTCACTTAGTAACATAATGTTAAGTTTAGGTGTACCGTTAGCTAACATGATATGTTAACTGACTGCAGACAATTATATTAGTGTTGCGTAATGCTCTATTTCCTGCAAGAGAATTCAAGAGCTCGCATTAATCTTTATACCTTATGCAAAGCATATATTATTATTGAACTCAATTACAGTATGTTATGGCTTAAAGTGAATACACTCATTAGCATTTGTGCTATTCGAAATCGAAGCGAGCAAACTGCAAGAATTACTTTGGCTTGAACCAAGCCCAAGTCCATCAACCACTTAGACTCAAATTCGAATCCACCTTGATCGCACTCTTGCACAGTTCTGTCTACCAGTAATCGTACGGGTGCCTATGTCTGCCCCTGTAAAGCTCGATCCAAATGATTTGGCAATCGAAATTTGATACTATTCCGCGCAAGCCGAGTGAATAATTTACCGAGCTGAACGCAAGTAATTCACATAAAGTAACTACCCAAATGCACAAGTCCGATTACAATTGCGCATGCGAATACGAAGCTGAGTCTGAATCTTACGAGTATCGAACTCACATTGCACTACCCACGCGTATGCTGGTAAATGGCGAAGGCAGAGGCGGCGAAGGCGTACATGTAGAGGGGGAGGGCTATAAACACTGCAATTACCAATGAAACCGGAATAGGATTGCGATTTTAGTGCTTGTTTCCTAGTAAGAACAGGCGCTTGCTGAAAAGTTTAAAATGAAAGGGTTTCGTTGGGTTCTTAGAGGTCTGAGCTGCCCACTCTTTCTCCTGGCGAAACATTTATCGTCTTATTTAGTTGAGAATATTTTTAGTTCTCTTGTTTTTAATTCACTTTTCAGCCCATTTGAGTCTCCGCTTCAGCGGTTCCAAGCAACTGTTTTTATGACATTTAAACAATTATTTTCGAACAGAGCCAAACAGTTGTTAAAATATCATTTTATACTCACAGTGAGTACGGGCCAAGCCCAGCCGAATGGCGGTCGAGTCAATGCCTCGACTGGTGTCAACATGTCTGGGGCCGCCAGGCCTCCGATACTTTTTGCTGCTGTTGTTGTTGTTCTGTAACTTGCATTGGACTGCGGGTGAACATGGGAACATTTCCACATACCTTGTATTTTTACTGCACTTCGAGCATAAACCTCAAACACTTCTTAAAGTTTTTCAAAAGAGGTCTCTATCTACTCGTTGATTATTCTTTAGAATTTTTTCTATCTTAACTGGGAAAATTTCTTACTTTTCAGTCAACTTAAAGCTTCCAGGTTACAGGGTATCATGTCCACCGGTAAATGCAAATTACTGCTTACTTCTTGATTTTTTTCGTTATTTTTCATATTTTGCAGCCGCCTAAAATATGATTATGAACCTGTTGCTGTTGTTGTCGTTTTTGTTGTTGTTGTTGTTGTTGTTGCTGGCAACTCGTTGTCTGGCCGGCTTGTCCGAAATCGAATCGAATTCTTGAATGAACCATTAATCTTGTTGCCAGCTTTGGCTGCAGCCGGACTCGCGAGTCGATCATTAAATGGTTGCGGTAATTGCATCGCGGCCTCTGTTTAAATATTTTGCAATGTCTCTTCAACGGGTATACAGATCTGATATGCAGTATGTGACGGTTAGCCATGGCACTATGCCGTCAAAAAAAAGGTATCTTCTTAGTGCCATTCTCAAAAATATATTAGAACTAGTTGAGTATAAACTTTGTTTATTCGCTTGTTTCAAGCCTTGGAAAAACTAGAATTAAATGTTATCGAATGTACTGTAGGGCATTGGGTCGACGACTATTCCCGCGTAAGTCTCTTAATTTCTGGGTAAATTAATGCGGTTTTGACATATTACAATTACGCCGACCGGCTGGCCTACACCTGCACTCCGTTACGAGGACCCCTTGGGGTCCGCCAGCCCAATTGGTTCTGCTCGGCATTTTGTGTGAAAGGTTGTCGCAGTTGTCTTTATCTTTGTCTCTGGGCTAAATGCCGAGGCGCAACAATGGGCGCAGCCTGAGGTTTTTTATGTAACGTAATTTAACAATTTACAAAGTTTTTTGCTTGCGGTTTAACAGCTTTGGCAGCTTAATGTGTTTAAGAGCAGATTCAATGGAGCTCAAGTACAAATAGTGTGAAATTTGATTTTGTTCAGTTGAAGTTGTGTAGATCGGAGCTCGCACACCTCCCACGCAAGTGAACGTGTAGTACGTGCCTCCATGTATTGATAATATGTACAATCTCTCCGCTAGGTAACAGCAAATAATGTTGTAGAAAAGTGAAAATCACTTTTTCAATAGAAATTTCAATTTCCAATGCGGCGGCAGGCATAATTATTTAATTAATTTCCAAGCTACAACTTAATCAAAATGATGTGGCCAATTAAAAAGCCACCGCGGGGTGGCAAACGATAAAAGACAACAACCCGACGAGCAGGAGTAGGTTATGTTGTTGGTGGGGAGTGGGGGGTGGTCGGTGGTGCTGGTCGAAGAGAAACCCCCAAGCACTGCGAACTAGTTTTAAGAAAGCCTTTTTCTGCGATGTGTGTTGGCTGAAAAGAAACTAAACGAAACGGATCAGATCGTTTCGGTTTGGATCGTATCGATCCGGTACATAACTACAGCATTCAAGGATCGATGGGTCGTTTATTTAGTTGGAAGTTCGGAGCTGAAGCTACGCTTGAGCACAGGTTGCAACGCGCGAGCTACGACTCGTGGGAGAACAACTCACAGCAGAGTTTGGTGGGATGCCAGACTCGACTGCCGACAACCTGTGGGCAGAGCGCACTTCCATCGTCCGACGAGAAGTGCATATCATGATCACCAGTAACCACAGCGGCCAGCGGACAGCGGAAGTGGGCAAGCGACATCCGTGGGAGCTGACGTTCGCAATTCTCCACTCCAGAGTTATGAAAGCCGACTGTTTGCTGCGCAGTGCTAAGCTACAGGCTTCATCATGATCATCATAAAGTTGTAGCCCAGTTAATATCTTTGTCTGGTCACGCAGCACCCTAAGTTTATCTTTCGTATCTCAGGCATTCAATTAAGTTCTAACCCAAAATGCATGCTCGACAAGACGCCTCTTTCTTTATCTGCTTTGGAGCCTGCTGCCTCCAAGCAATTTTGGACTTATTTTATCCCACACGAGGTACCGGCAATAGGGAACAGGTTCTGATCGTACACCATCCGCCATCCGATCTGTTCAGAGCTTATAACCGGGGCAGAGGACTGAAGCCAACGCAGACACAAAATGATTTGCGGATCATTAAGGCGAATCCCCAGACAGACCACGATGACTAAGGCACTCCCGGAACGGGTCACTAAATACACTTGACAGTTGCTGCATCTCATGAGGGAAATGGACTTTTGCCTGCAGTCCAGTGTCCGTCCAGTGTCTGCTCTCCGCTGTCCGTTGTCCGTTGTCCGTTGTCCAGCCAACGCAGACGACGGAGCGATGGCTCGATAAGGCGTTGACTGGGGCGCACGTTCAACGCCAACAGTTCCCCGCCAGCTAATCGGACAGATCGCGACAAGGCAGACAGACAACATAGTACAGTCAGCAGACATACATACAAACATACCATGTACATGCAGACACACATTCGTATTTAGGATGTGGACAAAGATGATGGTGTTCAAAGTGGAAAAGACTGTCCGAGTAGGAAGTAGAACAGGCTTCTTGGAATTGAGTAGGCTGCCGCGTTGATCAACACTTGGCCGTTGAGACTCTTCAAGACGAGAAACTACCTAGAGATATACTACTATACAGATTTGTCTCGCTTTGCTTGTTGCGCCCGATATTAATAGCTTGCAGAGAGTACAATAAAATCTCAAATTATACAATTAATTCGTTTCTGAAAAAAATCGTATACCTGAAATCTGTGCAGATAAGGATTACTTTTTAATACAAAGTAGGAGGCTTACTGGTTTTATAATGCAAATATATATGCATATATATAACTTTTTTGCTTTCAATTAACAAATATTTTTATCATTATTGCATTATTTATTTTCATATTAAAAACTAATATGTATAGCTAAAAAATGTTTTCTTCAATATCCTAAACTTTTAATCATTATGGATACGTAAAATTAACGAAAAAAACAGAAAAACCAAACTTAAGAGTTCTGTGTTATTCAAGAACTAAGCTCTACAGGTCTATCAGTTTATAAAAACGTAAATACATATACTTAAGAACAACATATAATTATTGTCTGCACTTCAACATTGATCTGAAAAGTTCAGACCGTTTACTCATTTAGAGTTTCCTCTCGGTCACAGCAAACAAGCTTTCCAATTTTGATTCTACTCTTTTTCTTCCCTCTGTCCCGATTGCTTATGCTTGTCATATGATGGTATGTGCAGCATACCCCGCAACCCCCTACCCACATCGCAAACGGGCAACTCCAGCTCATATGACTAATCAATGTGCAACGCCTTTCTATTCAACGCTCGCGTTCTCTGCGCAAAATTTTTGCAATAAACTTTCATCTTTGATAAATCTCCCGCTAACACACACACACACACACACACATTCACACTGGAAGAGCCGCATCGAATTGTTGGCGGAATAAGCTCAATTGAACGAGTAAACATGCCAAATGATCGAACTGACTCCTTAATCACGCTTAGGTATTCATTTAGGTTACTTAGTTTAAATATCGATAACTCAAATTAAAGAGATTTTAGACTTACGTACTTTTAATATCGATAAATGCAATTCAATTGAACGATAACCAATATCAATAATAATTAAATTTGAATTTGCTTTCATTGCCTCTTAGCAGCATCGCCAGGAGTTGCATTCTCCGGACTATCACCGCTACGCGAGCATTGGCAAATTGCCCCGAGCACCGAGCAATGGCAACGGCAACGGCAGCGGCAATGGAGTACACACTCCAACGCACACCCACACCGTCACCGTGGACATACACCAACCCAAGGGCAACAGCAACAGCAACAACAACAACTTGCACTTGCAATATGGAGATCTGCATGGCACTCCCTCCTTTGCCACGCCCCCGACACGTCGGCGTTTCTTCAACCACAAGAATCTGCGCAGTGCCCTCACGGGACACCGACGCACTGCCTCCAACGGAGGCTGCCCCCTGGACACAGCATCGATATTATCGGGTGGTAAGTTGAGTTCGCAATTCTCGGGTTTGGGCTCTGGTGTAGGCTTCGCACTTTATTCGTAGTGCTTTCATTCTATCAGTTAATCCCAACGACAAACCTAATCTAGAACATCATAATCATCACCATCACCAAGTCGTCGGCAAGGAGAGCAACGCCTTGAACACCTCAACATGCTCGGACTCGGCGGTAACGCGACGTCGTCGCAAGAACTTTAGCAGCAACAATCTGAAGAGCTCGGCAGAGCACGGGGCCAACAGCGAGAACCGCTTGAATCGCCTCAGCTTGGCCGGCACCTCGATCAAGTCCCTGATCAAGTCCCTGTGGAGCGTCAACTCGTCCAACTCAAGCGAAGCCGGACTCAACCAACTCGCAGGCATGGCTCCCATTCATTCCCCCACCCTTGCATGGCGTTCACTTGCATGATATCATATCATTAGATAATACTACTCTATAAATATTAAAAATTAATTCTATATAAAATTATAGTATAAAATTATAATAGATACAGTTAACCTTGCTTAACATTGCTTGCATGCCCTTGATTACGGTCTCGACTCGATCTCATTTTGTTGTACCTTCTCGCTCGCAGGTAGCGACGCCTTGGGGCACATGGAGCACCACTCGCATTCGCTGCTGCACGAGAAGCAGCAGCAGCAGGACCAGCTGCGCGCCCGTCTCGACCTGCTGCTGAATGACAACAACGGCAACTGCAACAGCAACAACAGCAGCAGCAGCGACCACAACGGCAACTCCACCATGAGCACCACAAGCAGCGCGGCGACCACCGCCAACATCAGCAGCACCACGGCGAACAGCAGTAGCAGCAGCAGCAGCGCCGAGCAGACGCTGGCCAGCTGTGGCGTGCTCAGCGGCAGTCAACTGTCTGTGGCCACTTCGGTCGCCAAGGAGGATGTGCTGAGTCTGTGCAGCAAGTTCAAGATGGGCTGCTCCATGCAGGAGCACGCGTACGAGGCGCTGCCCCTGGCCAAAGCAACGCGCAAGGGCGCAACTCGCCGCTCTGCGCGTCTCCAGCAACTGCCAGGAGCAGTTGGCGGTGGCGCCGCAGTGGCTGCAACCGGAGCAGGAGCTCTTGGCGGCGTTGGCTCCGCGACGAGTGGCGCTGTCAACAAGCGTGCCGCGGCTGCGGCGGCTTTGGCTGCGGTGCAGCTGGCGCTGAAACCACTGTTCTTCGAGGTGCCGCTGCAGGAGCCCGACCCGCCCTACGTTGGGCGCCAGTGGCTCATCCAGCAGCTGTCGAACATCCTTTTGGGCACAGACACGCGTGTCATCCTGCTCAATGGGCAGCCGGGCACGGGCAAGACCGCCTTCTGCCTGCAGCTGGTGGAGTACTCATGCTTTGGCCGTCGCCGCATGCAGCAGCAGCAGCAACAACAACAGGAGCAGGATGTGGACGGCATTTACAGTCAGTTGGGCGCACAGAACGAGCGCATGCGTGGCCTGGCCTCGCACATGGTGGGCTACCACTTCTGCCAGGCAGACGCGAATCTCACGTGCCAGGTGCCGGACTTCGTGCACTCGCTGGCCGCACAGCTGTGCCAGGCGCCGCAGCTGACCGCCTACCGGGACTATCTGCTCTCGGAGCCGCACCTGCAGGACATACTGAGCGTGCGCGAGTGCATTGCGGATGCGGAGCGCGTCATGCGCTTGGCCATTCTGGAGCCTCTCACGCAACTGCACCGTGCCGGCAAGATACCCGCCAAGGTGGCGGTCATCATTGTGGATGCACTCTGCGAGGCCGAGTACCATCGCCCTGACCACGGGCACACCATTGCCAGTTTCCTTGCGCAGCTCACGCCCCACTTTCCGCCCTGGCTCAAGCTCGTGGCGACTGTGCGCACGCAGATGCTGGAGCTGGTGAAGGCGCCCAGCTACACGCAGCTCACGCTGGACAGCTGGGCCAGCAGCCACAGTCTGCAGCAGGACATGCTGGACTACATCAACGCGCGCATCGCGCACAGCCCCGAGATCCAGCACAACATTGGCAGCCAGCTGGGACCCCAGTCGCAGGCGAAGTTCGTCTCGCATCTGCAGTCCCTGAGCCGCGGATCCATGCTGTACGCAAAGCTCATTCTGGATCTGATCTCACGTGGCCAGCTGGTGGTCAAGTCCTCCAGCTACAAGGTGCTGCCCGTCTCGCTAGCTCAGATCTTTCTGCTGCACTTCAATCTGCGCTTCCCAACGGCGCGCAGCTTCGACCAGACGGCGCCAATCTTGAACGTGTGCCTCGCCGCATTGTACCCGCTGACGCTGGACGAGATCTACTACAGCATGGAGGCACTGCACCACGGCCAGGAGCCGCTCAGCTGGACACAGTTCATGCAGCGCTTCAAGCTGCTGGACGGCTTCCTCATCAAGCGACTGGACAACACGTACATGTTCTTCCACAGCGCGCTGCGGGAGTGGCTCATGCGCCGCGACGAAGGCGAGTCCAGCAAGTTCCTCTGCGAGGCGCGACTCGGACACGCGGGCATAGCCTTCCGGCTGTCGCGCCTCCAGGCGCCGCTGCAGCCGCAGCTCACGCTCGAGCTGGGCCACCACATGCTCAAGGCGCACCTCTACAGCAGCAGCCAGGCTGCGCTCTCGCCTCGCGACCTCCAGTCCTATTGGCTGGCCGGCGCTGCGGATAACATCTCGTCGGCGCTTGGAGCCCTGCGCAATGTTTACAGTCCCAACGTGAAGGTGTCGAGGCTGGTGCTGCTCGCCGGCGCGTCGCCAGATCATCGCACCGATTACATGGGCGACGCGCCCATTCTCTGCATAGCCGCACACGAGGGTATTCTGCCCATGGTGAGCCTGCTGCTGGAGTTTGGCGCCAACGTGGGACTTACCAACAGCCAGGGCTGCACACCCCTCATTCTGGCCGCCATGCGTGGCCACTGCGACGTGGTGCGCCGTTTGGTTGCAGCCGGCAGCAGCCTGGGTCAACTGGACACCACGCAGCGCTGTGCGCTGGTGCACGCGGCTCGCATGGGGCACCTCAGTGTGGTGCAGTACCTGCTGGCGTGCGACTGGTCGCCGCGTGCCCACTCGCAGGATGTAAGTCGCTCGCTGGCGTTGCAGCAGGCGCTGGTTGGAGCTGCCGCCCAGGCGCACGTCAAGATCCTCGAGGATCTGCTGGATATCAATGAGCACGAAATGGACGACTTCAGTGTCAACGTGAATGGCCTGGAGCCGATCAGCGGGGAGTTGGCGCTAACTGCCGCCGCCCGCAATGGCTGCGTGGACGCTGTGAACATACTCATGTCACGTGGGGCACAGATCGATGCCAGAAATCGACAGGGCTTTACGGCGCTGTGGCTGGCCGTCAAGGAGGGCCACTGGAGTGTGGTGGAGCAGCTGCTTCAGCGTGGTGCTCTGGTCGACGAGCCGCTGGGACAAGCCCGCAAGACGCCGCTGATGATTGCCGCCGAGGAGGGGCATTTGGAGCTGCTCGAACTGCTGCTGGGGCGGGGCGCTGCCCTCGATGCCGAAGACCATGAGGGCTTCACAGCGCTTAGCTGGGCTTGTCTGCGTGGCCACCTGGCGGTGACCAAGTGCCTCATCGAGCACGGCTGCAATCGCCAGCACGAGGATCACAAGGGACGCACAGCCTTGGATTTGGCTGCGTATCAAGGCGCGTCGAACCTGGTGCTCTATTTGCTGGAGCAGGGCGCCAATCTGGAGCACATCGACGTGCACGGCATGCGGCCGCTGGACCGTTCCATCGCCTGCCGTAACATACAGGCGGTGCAGGTGTTTCTACGCAAGGGCGCCAAGCTTGGCCCCACCACTTGGAGCATGGCCATGGGGAAGCCGGAGATATTGGTGGTGCTGCTCAACAAACTGCTGGAGGATGGCAACGTGTTGTATCGCAAGAACCGCTTCCAGGACGCGGCCCATCGGTATCAGTATGCGCTGCGCAAGATCTCTGGACTGGAGCAGCTGCTCGAGCGGAATGCCGTGTTTGCCCAACTGCGCACCAATCTCCTGCTGAATCTATCGCGTTGCAAGCGAAAACTGAATGTAAGCTGATAAACTGATCCAGTCGACCAAAGCCCACTATTAACCATTTACTGCCTTGCAGGAACTTGACGCCTCCATAGATTTGGCCACGCAAGCCATACTCCAGAAGCCGCACAGCTACGAGGGCTACTACGCACGCGCCAAGGCGCGCATGGAGCAGGGCGCCCTCAACGAGGCGCTCGTTGATGCCAACGAGGCCATGCAGCAGGCGGCACAGAGCGGCGTCCTCTTCGAGGTGGTGGAAGTCCTGAAGCGCATTCAGGCCGAGCTGCTGACGCGCATCACCAGCGAGGATCAGTCCAACTGCAAGTATGCAGGCGCTGCAGGTCTGGGAGTCGGAGCCGGAGCCGGAGCCAGTGCGGTCTACGAATCTCAGCAGGAGATGACCGACTTGTAAATGACCCATTGTTGTTAGTGTACTCGTCCTACGAATTCGAATCACAATAAGCCTTAACTTAATGCCCGTATTTAGCCTTCAGTTAGATTCTTAATATTAATATTCTAGTATTTATTACCTTTGGATGTTTTAATTTTTAAAATTAATTACCATTAATATTTTATTTTTTTCCTTTACGCATGTAAAAACTAGTTGTAATGCAAACATTACGTACATTTAATATGATTACAATAAATAAGTGCAAATTTTTAAGAACATACAGTCTAGAGTCGACTTTGATAATCAATATATACCACGTGTATACTACTTTTTACCTATTAGCGTATACCTTTTGGTAATGTTCAATGGATTATTTTGAGCTTACACAGTACCAATGACTACTTATCTACGTATCTACTTAAATGTAGATACAAGGTGAAGCCTTAACTCCTGCAATCCACATAAATGGAGTTAAAATAGTATATTTCTGCCAGTAAACCTGCGAAAACGCCTATAGAGACGTTCCTGGTTTAAAAACTATTTATATAAATATATCGACAGGCGAATCTATACATATCAGAATACTTGGAAATATATGTATACTTCAGAATACCTTTTTCAAATAATACTTAACGCTCATTTGCCATCCGTATAATTTTATACTACTCTTATACTTTAATGCTGCGCATGAAAACAGGGGTTCGAGTATTAGCGAAATAATGTTGCATACTTTTAGGCTTTTGCAGGAATCGAATCAAACTTACACTCGCGTCCCCTGCAATGGTCTGCTTCAGGGAGTGTTCTCATGTAATACTGAAAAATAAAATAAGTTCAAATTCTCTATACTTTAAAACATTTAAATTTTTACGCAGCTTTTCAATGTAAACAGTAGAATTTACTCGACAGTAAGATACGATTTATCCAAAAATAATATTTTATATTAAAGACTGGTATTTAAACAAATAAGTGCGGATTCATTAACGCTACACGTACACATATTGATTTAACATGCTATATACAAACCGTCATTTAGTGTCTCTAGCTTTTACAGACGGACAGACAGATAGCCAGACAGGTGTAGCCAAATCGACTCAGTTATTGATGCTGATATATATAAATATATATATCAGAGAACTGTAACGAGTATTGAATTTTTGTTCATACTCGAGTACTGATTCTGTACTCTGTTTGATGTGTTCCGTTTGCTTACTATAATATATCATATACTTTACATTATTTGGCTCGCCTCCTTCTGCCTGTTACATACATTTGCAAAGAGCTAAGGAAAAAGGAAAAACCCACCTTTTATTAGGGCAAACTAACTAATTTTTTTATTATGCTAAATAAAATTACTTCGTGAAGTTAAAGGACCAAATGAGATTTGGGAAAAGCCAAAAAAATATTGCATGGTTTCCTAATGTAAATGTCAGAATAATGGCTAGAAAAATTACCGTTATATGAGATCAACTCCATACTTGCATCGTAAAATATATGTATCAAAAAGTCTCATCATGTTGGTTAGTAAAATTCAAGTCCTTTTTATTCTTAGTGCATATTCTTAAGATCTGCTTAGTTTCTAGCTTACACACACAACTTTACAAGATGATAAATTATATTTAAAATTAGTATTAGGCTAGGCAATTTGTTTTCGCAGCTTTCGCATGGCATTATTTTGGGATGGGGGAAGTTATACAAAACGTAACATTCAGTCTCTAAGATTCTAAAAGACGATTACGGTTAACATTCAACTTAAAGTACTTAAGCGAAGGTAAACAGTTTAAAAACACAATTTAGAGCAGGCTACGACAACATTTAACACATGTGAATTCTTAAGCAAATCTTGACAACACTTTTAGAGAACAGATGAATTACCCCAATCTAAGACTAACTAACATACTTCTATATGTTAACTCTAATAGAACGACTCAATATGAGTCACTGAAGGAACTTTTTGCAAACGGAGACTGTGCAAAATGTAATTCGTTGTCGTTGTCATTCGGAAACTTCCATTTCAGGCAACAATGGCACTAGTTGGGGGCGGGGCTATGCTCGTGTGATATTAAATATTAATATTGGCAATGATATCAGAACTTCTCGTCGTCGATGCTCGGCCGGCAGTTGTTGAGTGCCGTCTGGCGCTTCAGGGTGCCTGTCTCGCAGTCGTTGTAGGTCTTGGCCAGCACCTTGGGCGTGTTGTTGTGGTGCATGTTGTTGCGGTTCAGAGTGCCGCCTCCAATGTTGCTGGTCTTGGCCGGCATGCGGAAGCTGGACTGGCGCTTGGGTCGTTGCTCGTAGTACTGCAAATTCGAATTATCAATTAAAACTGGAACTATGAGGCTCATTCTCCCAGCACTTACATCCTTGGTGGGCAGACTGGAATACTGATTGGGGTAGGTGTCGAAGCTGGCCGTTGTCGTCGTCGTCTTGTTGAGCGCCTCCTCCACTGAGAGCAAGAAGCGTCGCCTGGTGAAGTGATAGGTGACCAGGCAGCAGGCCACTGTTATCAGCACCATGAGGCCGATCACAATGGACAGCGTTGCGCCCGAAGCTCCTCGCACTTCTGTAAGTGAAACGAAGATTTAGTTGAGTCTTTCGCTTCATGTTATTCATGCAGCACTTACCATCGCATTCCCCTGGAACGCAGGCGGTCTTCTCGAACTCAGCGCCTCGGCACTCCAGTCCGGTTGGTTGTTCAACCTCGCAGCGTCGATGACGGACGCGGATGCCATCGCTCGAGCAAGCCGACCACTCGCTCCAGGAGCTCCAGCCCAAGAAGTCTGTGAAGCAAGTTCGAGATGTTGAGTTGCACAGCTGCGCTGCTGCTTGATCCACTCATGCCACTCACCTTCGCAGGGTACCATCTCGCACTTCTGCTCCTCGAGCGCACGCCCCGCACATAGTTTCTCGTGCCCACCCAGGCACTTGCGTGTGCGCCGCCGCAAGCCCAGGCCGCAGGTTACCGAGCAGCTGGACCACTCTGACCAGCAGCTCCACTCGTGCTCCAGCTGAGTGTCAATGCTGTTGTCCGGCTGCTGCTCCACGTCCGCGGGGCAGGCCTGCAGGTTGCAGGCGCGACTCTGCACATTGCGTCCGCGCTGTCGATGCTGCGTGCCGCCGCCGCAGGAGACGCTGCAGGGCGACCATTCGCTGGAGTCCGGCTCGCCCGACTCCTGCTCGTTGTGCCGCTGACAGCTGCCGTCCTGCCGGCAGTTGCGCGTCTCCTCCTTGGCCAGGCTGATTTTTACGGAGCCCGCGTCCGGGCTAGTGGCACGGCATGAGTATCGATAGCGCTTCTCCACGTGCGCCTCGTCTGCAGTGGCGTTGCCAGACGACGTAACCGTCAGCCAGGGCGTCCAGGCGCTGAGCTTGCGCACCTCGCCGCAGCTCTGCATGTTGCATTCCTCGTAGTCCAACCGGCATCCGGGGCAGTCGAGGCCGCCGTTCAGCGGCTTGGGATCGTCACACTCTCTGCGCCGCATGCGGAAGCCGGCGCCGCACTGAGCGCTGCACTCGCTCCACTCGCCCCACGGACCCCAGCCGCCGTCGACTGGCGGAGGCTTGGCCACCGGACAGGGCGGCAAGTGGGTGCAGTACATCTCGGCGTGCTCTGGGCCCAGGCACATGCGGCCTCCGTGCGCTGGACGTGGATTGCCACAGCGACGGCGTTTGGTCTTCACCGCAATGCCGCAGGTCTGGGAGCAGGGCGACCAGTCGGACCACTCCGTCCAGCCGCCGTGTTGCGTGCAGTTGGTCACCTGCGTGCTGATGCCCTCGCAGCTGACCCCGCCGTGCTGGGGCTGCGGGTTGTTGCAGTTGCGCTGCCGGCAGAGGCAGCTGCTGTCGGTCTGGTCGTGCTGCTGACACTTCTCCCACTGCGACCAAGCCGACCAGCCGCCGTCGATGGGCGAGTTGAGCACGGGACAATGGAACTGCTCCGGCTGCTGCCAGGGCTGCTGCAACGCCGCGTCGAGCGGGGTGCAGCGCTCGACGAGCTCGTTCCAGCCGCAATAGGGATCCATGGCGTTGAAGCAACTCGACTGCGAGGTGTGGCGACTGCAGCGCTGGGCGGGAATGCTTGTCAGCGCGAGATCTGTGCCCAGGTACAGGGACTCCGTCACCTTCAGGAAGGACATGTGCAGCAGGGCGCTGCTGCCGGTGTCGTCGGCCTGCCACATCTCCACCAGGCAGGTCTGCACTGGGGCCTGTTCTTGCCCGTACTTGACCGACAGCTTCTTGATGTGGTTACCGCTGCTGGAGACGAAGAGCACGTGCACCTGTTCCGTCTTGGTCTGCACCACGTCCAGTGCAATGTGCTTGAACCGCTCCAGCCGCGAGTGGTACAGCGGCTGAGCGCCGATGGGCTGAATGGCCTGATCCATGAGCTGGTACCGCGAGCTCTCCAGCAGGTGGGCGAAGGCCGTGGTTCCACTGGCGCACTGAAACTGACTGCGCTGCGAGGTGTTCACCGTCTTCCAGGCTGCGTCCGCGTGCTCTTGGTGCTTAAAGGCGCCCTCGAAGGCGGCGTTGATGGCGCTCAGATTGTAGGCGCAGACGGCAGAGCCATAAATGCTGCTCCTGTGGGAGGCAGGTCGTTATAAGGTCAGTATCATTATAAGGTCACCCAGGCGGAAGAGCCTCCACTTACCCCGGCGTGCTGAAGGTGGCATAGAGCACGTTTTCCGACTCCGCGTATGTCATGCCCTGGATCTCATCGAAGTAGTACGGATAGTCGCCGGGCAAGGAGCAGTTGAGGCGCGCCTTCAGGAACGAAGTCCAGTTGTCGCGCAGCATCTGATCCCCGCCAGCGTCGTTCTTGCAGACGCGCGCGATGCGGGAATAGACGGCCTGAAAGAGTGGACCAGAATTTAGGAACTCAAGCTGGAACTGGACCGCAATAGAATGCTCTTGGAGCTGCCTCACCTTGCCGCAGCTCATGTGCTCTGCCGCGGATTCGCGCAGCAGAAAGTAGACGAAGTTGCCGGCCTCGAAGCTGCCCACGAACTGCGCCCCGTTCAGCCAATTGTTGTCATACTGCTTGGTACGCAGGAAGCGCTTGCGATCCACCTGAACAGCAGAGAGAGGAGAGTAGAGAGTAGAGATTAGAAGTGTCTGGGATTGGAGTGAAGCCCGAGCCTCGATAGGGCGTGGTGCGTGGACTGACCCCATTGGACTGCACGGGAGAGCGTATGATGGCCACGTCGCTGCCGGAGAAGTCCGTGGCGGTGCCGACGAACATGTTGCCGTTGGCCTGCAGCAGGCTGGTGCTGTTCGCCTGCGGATGGAAGGGGCACTTGACCACGCCATCCTCGAACTCGGTGACGTTGAGGTTTTCCATCTGCAAAGCGAGAGGCGAACCGAGTTGGAGTTGAAGTTGAAGTTGCTCTTGTTGCTGCTGGCTGTGACAGCCTGGTCGAACTCACCTGGCGCCATGAGCAGCTCGGCTGGAAGGCGTTCGTCCCACACGCGTACAATTGGTTCTCACCGAAGCTGTGGAGCACGCGCACATAGTTGCGACACCAGCGCTCCGACTGGCCTTTCTGCTGGCACATGAATATCTTCGACGGCGTCGCCTCCCAGCTGGCCCGCTCCAGCGGCTCCAAGTCGAACGTCATGCGGAACAGGGTGTCTCTGCAAGCAGAAACAGAAGCCGAAACACAAAATCAAAATAGATGCAAATAAAGTGGGAATGGACAGCGACAACGACTGGGAATGGGACTCGGGCTCGAACTCGGAATGGGGCAACAGCTGAATTCGGCCCACAACTGTGCACAAATATGGCAACTTGCACTGGTGCCTCCCCCCGCCGCCCTCTGTTCCACTATCTGCCACCATCCATCGGCCTGTCTAGTTGTCATAATTTGCGAACTGGTTGCCCGCCCGGCGCATTGGCGGTTTGCCGCTCTGGTGCATTGAACTGCAAGGCAAACAGGTAAACGGCTAGCAGGCAGCATGTAAACGGGCAACAGGTAACTCGCTGCCAGCACTGGTAGGCACAGGCGCAGGCATAGGCGCAGCGCACAGTGGAGCGCGCCACTTGTAGGCGTCACCAAGTCGCCACGTCGCCATGTCGCCAAGCCTCCAATGTGGGCAAGCGAACAAGCTGAACGCATTGAGCAACTCCTTGCGGAGCTTCATCTGAGTTGGGTCTGGTGAAGTCTGGAATATTTAGTTAGTTCGTAATCTTTGGACTTCAGTTTCGGGCTAGACAGTGGTAGCAAGTTACAGATTCTGGATACTCTTATCGACAAGTACTATATTCTCTGCTGCTCATTGCTGCTAATATTTGACTATCAAATAATTTCTAGTTACGGTAAAAAGTAGTTCCCCATAATTAGAGCACCAAAATGCTTGTAATTGTAGTTCTTAAATGCAGGACTAAACGATTTTTTATTTATAGCTTCAATACGGACACATAGTATTTATCTCCACATAGCAAGAGGTACATTCACTTTTATATTTTCACATTTTTATATGTTTAAAAGAAGAAAAAAGACTAAATTAAGAATAGAAAAAATATTCTTTAACATACAGACGGACTGTAAACCGAGAATTTATTTTTATTTATCGATTGCCATACAGATCTTTATGCTTAGAATGAATTCAATATTTTTAAAATTTTAAGATAATGTTTTATTTATTATATCTAGATATTGCAACTTTAATATACTAATAATAACTTGATAGTCCGAACATTTCAATAATTCGGCCATGGTCTGGTCTCTAATTGTCGGTATTATCGGAAATGTGCTGTAAATGAAGTTGCTCGAGTTCGGCTTCCCCAACACTTTTCACAGTGTGCTTGCAGAACTTGCACCACTGTGCCTAAGTTTTCGATCGGCGCTACAAACACGAAGATCAATAGATCAAGTGCATTCGAATGCGGCAAACGGCGTCAGATAAATGGACACATCTCGCACTGGACAGCTACAGAATTTCGCATGAACTGCGAATGCCGCCGACTAGACGACGGCGACGGCGACTGCGACGACGACGCCAGCGCAGACGCCAGTCGGCAGCCCACAGTTGTAGTCGAGAATAGCTTAGCGCACAGTTGTCCAATGTGGAACCAAGGACCGGATCGGACAGATCGCGTCGCAACGCGTCGCATCGAATGTGAGACCAGCTCGCCCAATATCAATCTCTCGGGCGCAGCTGAGGCAGCTGCAAAGCGCGTGGCGCGTGGCACGGCTCGACTAAACTGGGCTCAGGTGTAACCCGAGTCGAGCCAAGCCGAGCCGGGCCAAGCCGGACAGCGGGCCCAGCACTTAGCCAACTTCTGCGGTACGTGATGATGATGAGGTAATAAACAGTCCCAACAATCGCGACAGTCGCAACATGCGCGAAAAACGCTCGCCCTTCCCCAAAAGCAGCTGTCAACGCATTGTGTGTGCCGTCTGGGTGTGCGGTGTGTGCGAGCGAGTGTGGTGTGTGGTGTGTGCCGCCACAAGGTGTGCTGGCAGATGCAAGGGGTCCTCCAGTTGTCTCATTATTCACGAGCAAAAAACACTCAAAGGCCCCGAAAATTGCACAGCAAAAGCAACTCCACACGTTTTTGAATTCAATTAGTGCGAATTAAGCGGTTATACAAAAATATATGAATGTATTGCCAGTTATAAGAGGAACCTGGAAGAAACTACCATTGGTATACAGAGCATGGTAGATACTTGCACATTGTTCTTTTCCATAATTTATACTTATATCCATAGGCATCTTAGCTTATTTGTAGAAGGTTTTCTTTACTATTCGAAAAATTTAATTTTAAATTTAAATTTAATTAGCTTTCGACCGATCAAGCTTATGGAAGCTATAGTAATCTATAGAAATTGTAAGCATATCTTTCCTATATTAAGATCCAATTTAAGTGTCACTTTCAAACAAAAAATGAAAACTGCACCGATTGTTCCTATGACACCTTAATAGTTGGCCTATGGTTGACTGTTCTTGATATTGATAGACAATCTAATGAACTGTGTGATAAGCATCGATTGTGGCAATAATCATTTCAGACGTCCCTAGAGCTGCTCAAAGCTAAGACCCCTTAAGTTCCCGATAAGTTCCACTCGAGTGGCGAGCGCTAAACTTGGTAGAGGTGCGTAGAGGAGGTATGGGAGTAAGACGTGACGAATGTCGCGTAGCGAAAAATAGAAACCGAGAAGGGCCCAGACTGAACGGCTGCGAAATCAATTACGTATAGTATTCCGATTTTTACAGTCCGCTCTCATTATAGTTGTTGTTGCTAAGGCTATACCCGAATGGAACAGACTGCACGCTAATAACTAAACGAAACGCTCCACATGCAGCACTATTATGTGGTGGCCCGATTCGGTCTATGCTCTCCGGGGTCGGCCCCAATGGCAGTAAGCTTGGGTCAGTCCCAGTTGCTCGCAAATAGAATTCTATAATTAGCGTGCAATTCTCACATAACTCGTTGCCCGCAGAGTTCAGTGTTCCATTTCTGCTGCGCAACGGCCTTGCCGGTTAGCCTTGCCTCCGGCAGAGACCCCCATTACCGTCCCCTTGCCCGCTCCCGTCCCCCTGGCCGCATAGACCTGCCAACCAACAGTGTTTGCGTGAAAATCGTTATCTCTCGCGAATTCGAATTCCATTTGAGGTGTGAAAAGTGGATGCACATGTTCTCCGGACTCTTTTCCCCGTTTCGATTTCCATTTCCACTTCTCGCGTTCGCGTTCGCGTTTTGCTTTTGGCAAATATTTGCTTATTGTTTCGTCAGTTGTTTAATTAGTATGCGTGTCTTGCTTGTTTGTATTTGTAATTGTCACAACTCTTTTCGCTCTTTCGCTATCTCAGCGGAACGCGTGCGTGTTCAAGATACTACCAATTTCAGTCTGCTATATGCCACTGCACGAATTCCCTACGAATTGGCCCTGTAGAGCACGATTTCAATCAAATAAATTATTTTTGTAAAATACTCTGTTAAATTATTTTTATATATTTTACAACAAATTATTTACAATGATATTATGGTATATTTGTACATAAATTTCAATAAATGAAACATAAATCGAAAAAAAATTATTTTAATATTTATATATTTATATTGATATTTATATTAATATTAAAATAATTTTTATTCGATTTATGTTTCATTGTTTTATTGTGCTCAGCTTAGACTTTCGACAAGAAATGAAAACACTACAATCTTAGTTTCTTTATTTCATTTTATAAAGTTCTTCTGGAAGACGGCTGACAACGGGTATTTAAGGTTTGTGAAAATGTATCAAACAGGCAGAGAGATACGTGAAAAATACTATACTATATACAAATACTCTTATTCTTTATCTTTGTTCATGTGTTTGTATATTTCAATAGAATTCTGAAGCTGTATGCGAGAGCTAAAATATATAATATCGCACAGAGCTTAAGGTTTTTTTTTAATCTTATCGTTGTTGCACTATGTTTACATGTTTCACAAATAATAACAATAACATTCATACATAATTTCAAGCAATGACGCCAAAAACAAGATTATTGCACTAAAGCAAAAAAGAAACTCTAGTTTTCATTTTTGGCAAATTTATATTTGTATAGACAACTTTTATGCTTCGCCAGATACATTACCTGATTGCGTTTTAGATATCTTTTTTTCTAAATGAAATTTTAAATTTAGCTTAGCATTCATTAGTTATTGATTTCAAATCTACATTTTCTCGGAATAATTATGCATACTCCCTTTAAGAGCTGTGACTTACAACACAATCGGATCTACGTGCGTACATCTGTGTCTGTACACACATGCGACTGCAAGCAATTGTATCTGTTGCCGTAACTGTAACTGTATCTGCAGCTGGAGCTGGAGCTAAAGCTGAGGCTGGCGTATTTGCTTAAGCTTTTGCCTGGCATTCACAATTTTCGCACACCTTGCGCCTTGGCTGAGATTTGAGCGACAAGCGCGACAAGATAACGCAGAGCGCGAGGGGAGGGCAGAGGCAAAAGGAGCTGTAGCTGTAGCTGAGCTCAAGCCGAAGCTAGAGCTAGAGCTGGAGCTGAGCTGAGCTATTAAAGCCTCGACTGTGGCGCCGTCTGTCCGGTTGCGAGCTGCGATCAAGTGGACGAGCGACGCGCGTGGGCGTTTGTCTAGCGCCTGCTTGGCGACAGCCCGAGGCGATCGACGGCCCGGCTGCCTGCTTGTCTATCCGTCCGTCCAGTTGTCCGGCTTGACTTGTAATTAAAAAAATGGCCCGTTAAGACCTCGTTGGACACCAACAAGAGCAGCTCCAGCAGCAGCAAGTTGCAAGCGAACAGCAACAGCAACTGCAACTGCAGCCGCACTGCCTACGCCGCGCGCATTCCTCGACGCGGGCTCGGGCTCGGGCCTTCACAGGTTTGGCACAGTTTCGCCCCGCCGCGCCTCGCACTTATTTTTACATCTATGCAGAACGCCTCCTTGATTAATTTCGATTTCAATTTCAGCTCCAGTAGCCGAACTCCTGGCGTCTGTCTAATTACATAATTAGCGCACGCAGCAAGAAAGCACGCCAGCAGCAGCAACTTGTAGCTTCGTTTAAATCACGATTCCCTAATCTAATCGGGGTTCCCTTTCCTACAGTTCCAGCCTCAGCTTATCTCTAGTTTCATACAGCTTATAGCCTCGACATGCACGGGGCTTCAGTGTTTACGTACAGCTTCGTGTTCTGTCATCTGTGTAAACACTTCCAATGGTCCATTACAGGCGGAGATCGAAACGATCCACCGGGCAGGGCTACTTAACTTCGAGCGTGGTCGGGGAAAGGGACAGAATGCGCAACGAAAGCGAAAACAAAAACAAAATGGTAGGTATTTTTGTTTTTACGCAATCTATATCGAATTTCGGGCTACAAGATCCAAACATGGAATTATGGGACGTTCGCTCGCCTCGTGAAGCGTCTCGGAATACTCGAGTTCGTCCACGACTCCGCTGTAATCCGAGCCTGCAGTCGTGTCAAGTGTGTGTGGTGTATGTGTGAGAGACAAGGAGCACTGCGATCTGTACAGAGACTTTGTCCCTGCGCGCAGCTCTACAATTGCCGGACTTTTACGAGCCGACCACAAACCCATAAAGAACGATGCCCCACGTAAAATTTGAAATGGAAATATTGCCACAATTAAATTGTGGTTCACGATTAGAATACGCTTCGCATTGTGGTTTCTTTGTGGATAAAGTATACGCTTATAAAGATAAGCCCCTCCACATTTCGCTTCGTAAAGCAACTCCAAGTAGAGTTTGTTACTTTCGAAACATTTCGTTTTCACAAACTTTAAAGCTGATAAACACACAGAGATAGATAAAACTGTTGCATTTGACAAGCATGCCGGTATCTTAATACCCTATAAATCGATATAAAACCACATTTTATTTCAGCGATTATTTGAAGATTACACACACGCAGAAGAAGCCAACTCTGCCCACAGACTGCCAAAGTCCGAGTCCAAGAGCGTCAAAAGTGTTATGTATTAGTTACGGACGCGCCGAGTTGGGCGGGTGTCCGGCCTAGGGTCTAGCCGGCTGACTTACGGCTGCTATCAAAAAAGCCTACACCTTACGGACTTTACGGTAGCCCACGCAGCTATAGCCAACTAGCCGGGCCACTAGTTATCTCTACGCCTACCCGCCTGCCTAGTGAGTAAGTGGAGCAACTGCCCTTCGTTATCGGATACGAGGCGAATACTACTACTTGTGTGCGTATGTGTGGCACTGTTAAGAGGAGTGCAGCAAATCAAATCATAAAACGAAACGCACAAAAGGTAGAAATAAAAAAATCTTGAAAAAAAAACGGTTCCGTCATCACACCGAAGGTTGCATACCCTTACTTGTTATTAGTTCTTGCATATATCTCACCGATTGGAACATACAATAGTTATTCGAGTTTAATATTAATATCATTAAGGATCTCGATTTTTTTTCGATCAGGATCAGTAGAATGGAATTTATTTAAAATGATCCAATTTTACTGATTTTTAAATAAGTTACTTGACTTAGCAAAGTCGGGCTTGATTACATGAGAAATATTTGTGTTTTCACCCAAAAACTCATGCTTGTTTATTCTGAATTATTTACAGCGTGCAGAAGCAGGAAGTATATGGTATATGCCAACTGGTATGAAGATAGCTTCGGACAGTCGGACATGTGATAAACATGTGAATAAAGTGTATGTACCCGGTGCAAGGGTATAACAACAAAATAAACGTGTGACAAATGATTGACGACAGCGGGAAAGGCGGACAGAAGGAGGAGAGAGCAATATGACAAACGAGGCAATTCGTATCTTGTCCAGAACGGGCACACGATGTGGCAAGGGGTTAAGATCTTCCAGTACCACGTAGTGTGTGCGGCTGTGTGTTTGTTATCTCGAGTTCCCGAATGAAAAGCAAACTCCGGGTACTCGCCAAGCACACAAAGCAGCCCTGAGAATACCTACAAAAGGTACCATCAAATTGCTTAACAAACAAGCAGACGATGCGTGAGTGTGCGTGTGTATCTGCGAGTACGAGCAGTATCTCAAGCACTTGTTGCCGTCTGCAGTACTCGATTCTGTTTGCCCAACTTGTTCTCTGTCGACTTGTATTCTTCGCTTTGTATTATCACCAGTAACTCGAGATAAGACTGCGTGATAAGCCCAAGTTTTGGTAAACCTGCGTGCACTTTCGATTTTGTTAAGATGCGAAAAGAACAGAAAACCCCCCATAAACGGCGTTTCGTACGCAATGCGCTGCCAGATAAGACCTTGTTTTACCCGCGTTACTTAATTCTGATAGGTCTCATTTCTGGGCCCACGAAACTCGAATGTTTCCGCTTTGCTTTCTTATCGCAACTAATTTGGCGACTACTCATAATTTGGCGACTGCTGCGCTTCAACCGCTTGGTCAGTGGGTGAGTCAATGCACAGGTAACCCAATCTTCCGCTACCACACTCACCTGGCTCCAACAATTACTTGCTTCCTAGCCACATCGTAGAGCAGCTCGGAGTACCAAGTCGTTTCGGGTTCGTAGAATCGTTTGGCCGTTGACATTAAATCTGAAAAAAATCAAAGCAAATTGTTTAGAATCGCGTTACGCTCCGAGCAATCAGTCGGTCTAGACCAGCCCAACCATATATACATATTTACTATTTCGCCTACTCAGATATCTGGCAAGTCGGCACAGAGTCGCGCTCTATCAAGGTCAGCTTAGCGAGTCGAAATTCTTCGAGAACAGCGCATTTATTTTCAAAAAAGCCCAGCACATTTCAAAAAAAAGCCTGTTGATTCTGAATCTTTTTGAAAACCAGAGTCAACACATCTGCTGAGCCCGCGCTTCGGTATCGTACTTCAAGTCGGAGTCGCAGTCGCAGTCGCAGTCGCATTCCATGCAAAAAGTGCGAAATGCGAAAACGCGCAAATATTTAAATAATAAACACGAAGCGTTTTCTGATTAAAAGTCCCCCGTCGAGATACTTACTATGTGCATGCATGTATCTACGTATCTGTATCTACGTAGCAGTGTGAACGCCTCTCAAGAATTCACAACCTGTTCGCCCTCTACTTGCGTAACCAGACAAGTACTTAACGATCGGCTACTTAGGACTGACACAACGGCATATATCAACCCAATTTTCCGAGTGTTTCGCGTCTTGATTGATTGCCGGGCAATTGACATCGTTTCCATGTTGTAAGTACCATACAACATTTTTGATAATCCCAGCCCGCACTCACCTTGGTATGATATGTAACGCGAATCATTTTCCAGTAACTCAAAGTCGGACTGTGCTTGGTAGCTGCTTGGCAGTGCCGACGTACTCCTCGGGCATTCTAGGGTTAAGAGCAGGAACAGCAATAGAAGTCGTAGCAGAGGCTGCATATTGTCATACTTGAGAATTAACATGCTGCAATCAAAAGAATAAATACCGCATACGATTAGCATATTTTGTCGAGCTTGGCAATACTGCTCTTGAGTTAAGTCGAAATTTAATTCGGAATAACCGGGGTGTGACTGAATTATAAAGACTCGCTTCTCAACTAAATAACAAATTAAAAAGTATTTCATTTTTAGCAGGTTTTAAGGCCTGTATGGTATATTTCCCCAGCTCACACAAAATTTCAAATATCACAATGTATAAACTATTAAAAAAAACTATATCTTCAATTGCTTACAATAGCTCTTTAGGATATGTAAAGCTACGAAAAAAATAATACCACCAACACTACAAGAATTCTTTCGAAAAGTATACTGGACACATTTCAATCTTTTCTTAGATTTAAAATACATTTGTAGGCTCAGAAAACTCTTAATAATATAATAGAGAAAAGTTTCGATATTTATAAAAATTAATATTTATAAAATACAATTTTTAAGAAAATTCTCGAAAATTAAAACAAAAAATAGCCCAAAATTAATTATATAAAAAACCAGTCAAATTTTTGTATTTATTATCTATTAATATTTTTTCACACTTATATTCTGCCAAATCGGACATGATATCAAAAATTAGTTAGTGAAAGAAATATCTTGGGATATGTTTGTATATGTATTTGTAATCTGATTTTATGTAATTTGACTAAAATTGACTGTAATTTAAAAAATAAATACTTTGTTTCTTCATCCAAAACACGCATAGTAAGAGACGGACAAACAGACGGACATACGAAAACTAGATTGACTCCGCTGACTCTAATCAATAATATGAGAAATACTTTATATAGCCGAAGATGTTTTTGCTGTGCATTGCAATCATCTAGCCCATATTTTCATACCCTCTACAAAGGTATAGTATACTGGGTGTGACTGAAGTATTAAGATCCCCTTCTGAACTCAACACCAGTAGTATTTTTGATGTATGACAATATCGATTGGTCTATAACTATAGCGAATGCAATCGAGGAGAAAGCGTTACTCCACACGATTCCACATTATATTCATCTCCGTTCCGTGAACGACTCGATCACACTTACTCTATGTAGTGTCACGTAGCGTGTGGGCAGATTATGCTATTCCATGGGTCGCGCACCAGAGATGTGCATAGCGCAAGAGTACAAGAATATGAACACAAGTCTGAGCTTATGTGGTTATCAGGCCCCGATTGGGCATACAAGGAGTGTGCAAGCTCTGCTCAGTGGTTTTCACAAGTCACAAGTCACAAATCACTTGCACCAAAATCACTTGTTGCACTTGGTCTAGGAGGAAAACTGCAAATTATTTCGTTATTTATGCATGTCGCAGTGAAAGGGAAGAGAAGCGAGTCGCGGCGAGTTGCGTTGGGCAGAGTTTCGCGCATGCCTGGAGCTCCGACGAAGTTTCGCGCGCAGCGAGTCAAAACTAACTGAGAGCCGGCGGAGCGAAGCAGCTGAAGACAGCCCAGGCGAACGGCGTGCGAACAACAAAACGAACGAAGAGCGAACGAAGCGAATTGAGCGAGAAGGCCAGGCAGAGCGCGAGAGAGCGGGTGAATTCATTTCGAGCGATCTGTCGGATGAACGACAAATCGTGAGAGAGAGAGAGAGAGAGAGAGCGCTTCAGCGGGTAAGCCAATGAACGAGCGAATGAACCGCACGAAACGAGCGGCTCGAAAACGCCGACGCGACGTGCGTCCCACGAAGATGTTTGTTTTGAGAACCGGCTCCGTCGGCCCGCGCTGCCAACTCCTCACAACAATAACAATAACAATAACAAGCTGGGCTTGGGCCCGCGCGGCTTAGCGTCGTCCATAATATTTTTTTTGTTGGGCGCGGTTGCAGTGGCAGAGCAGTGGCAGAGCACCAGCAGCAGGGCAGGGCGCTCATATATCATGGGACAACTACTACAACAACAAGAACTCAGCAGCAGCAGCAGCAACAACTCTGTATAGAATCTTTGGGATCGTCGTGCACTCTGCATTTTGACAGACGACGCGACGTCGCTGCGTCGCTGCGTGGCTCGAAGTCGTAGTCGACGCGTCGAGAAGCCAGGGACGTGCCCAGAACAAGGACAAAATTTAGCTGAGTCGTCGTTTCTTTCTGATAGCCCTACGTCGCGACGCATCAGGGCACGTGATGTATCCGGGAGACAGACAGACTGAACGATCTTATCTAAAGTACTTTGCGGAAAGCAACCCAAACAGTCCGAATTAATATTCCATTACAGAAGATTATGTTGATCTCAAAACTCAATTATACTTGATTCCTTTGCTTTGAAAAGGGCAGTCGGAAAAATAAGATAAGCCAGAATTTCTGTAGATATACCAAAATATAATATAATAATAAACAACAACAACAATAAACAATTTGAAAAAGACAGTCATAGAAATAATATAATATAATATAATATAATATAATATAATATAATATAATATAATATAATATAATATAATATAATATAATATAATATAATATAATATAATATAATATAATATAATATAATATAATATAATATAATATAATATAATATAATATAATATAATATAATATAATATAATATAATATAATATAATATAATATAATATATAATATAATATTTATATTGCAGTAATAAACCAAAATAATTTCTTTATTATTATGCTTCAAAAATGAAAATCTGAGAAATATTCTATTTCCTAGTCAAATAAAAAATAAAAGAAAATTATAAAACTCTGTTACATTGAAAAATTAGCTTTATTCTTCCACTTAGAAGAGGAAGTCTCAGGATCATAGGATCATACACACATACAAGTCTCAAAGGCCTTTGTTTATACACATGAAACACACTTGCGTTTATTTTATGTTCTGTGTAATAAGATCGGTCTCGCCCGCGTTACTTTCAAGAGCAAGTCAGCCGAACAGATCCTGCTTCCTCTTGCCAAGGCACTGATCATTGTCGGCCCTGAATGCAGAAGGACACATCTGGTGTCGGACCTGAGATCCTTGAGGATCGGACTCGCCTGATTTGCCGTCAATGCGCAGTGTTTGTTTATGCCACAACACGCACAGCTGAAACAGAAGTTCGATAGGCTCGAGCCGTCGTCAGCAACGTCGTGCGACTACCTGAGCCATTGTTCGGGATTTGTAGTCGGTTTACGGTATCTCTTTGGTGGCCAAATATGCTAATTGTGGCAGACGGAGGTCAGGTAATTTACAGCTTAACTTCTGGCAGGGCAATTGTAATGCTAATGCCAAGGTAGATCGAAGTTCCCTTGTTCCGCACTGTGCCTATTCCTCTTCATCTCTGTCTCTGGCTACTGTCGCAGTGGTTGAGTCACTTCCCCACACGGAAATGACTATCATTCGGGTCGGGCTTATCAATCGAGCGGGGAAGAGAGAGGAAGACAGAGGAAGAGAGTGAGGAGTGAGGTTAAAATCCTGCCCCTTCCGGGCATTTTATGGCTTTCACCTGTCAAAAATGTTGCTATTAATATATATACATAAAGGGTTTCATTCATTCGATGGCCAGGGGCGTGGGACGAAAAGTCAAACAGTTGCTTCGAAATTTGAGCCGAAAATGAATTATTACCACCGGGCCAATAGATAACGAAACATAATCGTGTGTATTATTTACTTGAAATGCACTCAACGAGGGTTAAACGCTCCACACAATGTGGTTCTTTGAGGACAAAAGATTTCCATAGGCAAACTATGTAGCTGTGCCGCAGATAGAATATGAAAATATCCAGATGTTTGACCTATCTACGGTTTTATTGACTGAAAGTAAAAATTGAATATGCCATTCAAGCATTTGTGTCGCATTCTCTTCGGGGAGAAAGAACCAATGGAATTTCGACCTCTTACTTATACTTTCAATGAAGAGCTTTGTTACAATATTTACATATTTTGAAGTCACGACATGAAACCCATTTCAATGCAACCTCTTTTCGAGCTTTTCAAACGCACTCATACCCCAACACCGAGCACTAAAATTTTATGGCCACCAATAAATTAATAATTACAAGCAGCGATCGAGATCGCATTGTGCAGATTTTCTATACCCCATTCTCTGTCTCGCTCTTTTGCTTCCTCACTTTCCGACTTATTCAATCAATGGCATTGCATGCTAATTGAAAAGACCTCAAAATAGAATTGAAGTCAATAAAGCAAGTCCAAGACGAAATATGAATGCGAAAGTGTGGTCCACTTTAGCGGGTGCACATCGATTTATGAAAATGGAAAAGCTTCCGAAGAGAATATGAGGAGTAGCAAAGTAATTGGCGATTAAGAGTCCGAGATCTATGGTCCTTTTTCAGCTTTATTTAAATTTCGGCTTGCGGAAGATAATGTGCTTTTCAAATCACTTCCCGTAATTGCAAGAAGTACAGGAATCTCTTTTCAGTTCTTTAGTCTATATAAATTTATTATAAGTTTTAATTTTAAATATTATCTCAAGGTAATAAATATTCTATTTCACAGTAGAAAACTTATATTATTCAAATTTCAGTTTACTTCTGTTTACTACAACTTTCTCAAGCAGTACTATTTACAGGGTAGCAACAGAAGCTCGTAAATTTCAGGCTCGATGGCGACAATTAAAACGTTTCAGTGTCGCATGCTTAATTTCCAAATAATTAAAAAAATGCCATAAATTTATGTTTAGTAGCTTTCTCAACTGGAAAGGCGTAAAAACATGGACATAAAATCCATAAAATATTATTTTGAATAGGCAGTCGTGTTGGATGCTCTCCTACTTTAGGGTGTTCCAATAAAATACAATTTGAATTTTTCTTACGTAGTACACTAGTACGTAATACTCTCTCTAAGGAGTACTGATCTTAGGATATACTATGGCTGTTGATAATATATAAAAACATCAGTATTAAAAAAAAAAAAACTATATATTTATATCGAAAATTTTGTTTGACAGAATATCGAAAATACGCCTTTTGGTTTGATATTAATGATGTATTTTGTTGAACATTAACATTAAAAAAGTGAAAGAAAATAAGCATTAAATCTAATTACAGTGAGCAGCCATCTATGGGATATTTTAATAATATTCAACCATGGGTCATACATATTTCTGCTCTCAGCTCTCAGCGCGAGTGTGTTTCCCAACACAACTAACTGAACTTATCACTAAACAAAATACAAATCGGTGAACCGTGTTGCGCTCAGGTTCAAGTTTGAATTAGACAGCCGGACGGACAGTAAGAGAATTTATGGCGCCGTTTTTATGGGCGATAAGCGACAAAAATAATCCCAAATACCGAAATGGAAGCAAACACGCGCTGCCCGTTTGGCAACTAATTCAAATTGGAATAGGCTACATATAATTCATTCGAGAATTGTGTAAATATTTCGAATGAAAACGACAACAAATCAAGTGTCGAAAATATTAATAATTTTCAACCAAATGACAGCAAAATTAATTTCTGCTTACGATATTCATTTATACAAAGGGTAATCGATTCGGATTGAGCATAAAACTGTCTCGATTTTGAATACTAATGCAACTATGCGATCCTATAAAGCAGTATATATATTTCTGATGTGTTAGGTGTGAAGAAGCTACTCCTAGTTTACCTAGTGAAACTATTGAAATATTTGGTGTTGCATGCTTGCATGGTTTGTGAATAGATTACAAACCACCTGCCGATCTAAAGCTTGTCTTTTCGCATTCGTTCCACTTATTTAACTTTCTACTCTAATGCTATTATTGTAAATAATCCAATTTATCACACTTCCCCAACTTGGCAACCCACATCGATTTGCCCGATCATTAAGCATTCTTCAGCTTGGCCTGAGCACCCCCACGACGCCGAAAAGAGATTTGCATATTAATTGCGGCGCAAGCATGATTTTGTTTAAATTACGATCCACGATAATTTAATAATTTATCAATTTTCCATTTCTATTTTATTTCTTGGAGTAGTGCAATAAATAAGTTTTTACAACGCCTACTGGAAACAAACGACCTGCGCTTGAGGTTTATGCAAATGGCGCTGTAATTTATGAAACGCCAACAAAAACAACTGCCGAATATCGAATTCCACCTGCTGTGGCCCTAATGATGTCAGCTTAAATCCAAAATTAAATATTCCAAGCACAAAACCCCAAAACACTTTTGTGTCCAAATGGAAATCTGTTACAAGCGCGATCTGTATGAACGAAATGAAGCAAATCGAAACGAAAATGTAGAGCGTTGTTTGCCATTTTTAGCGCTCTATCAATTTACAACTTTTGCTCTCGCGTTTTCGATCGAGTTTTTGCTTTTGCTATACCCTCGTCGTATAGTAGATTGCGAATAGGCAGAAAAGCCTGCTATCAACTATGAGAATTACTCGCCTCAGCCGTCAATAGGGTATTTCACGCACGCAGTTCTTGCTTTTCGCACTTACTTCAATTTCAACCGAATCGTTCTTTATATAGCCAGATTAATGAGTGCGTGGACTCCGGTGTCATTTAACGCTTTTCAGTTGTCAAGTCAGAGCGCATACGAAATATCGTACAGTCTGTGTGCGGTGTATTCGGAGGCTCTTAATGGTCTCCGGCTGACAACGCGCAACTTATGAGGAGCACTGTGCAAATTAGGCCCATTATTTTTGACGTTCTTAAGTGTGAGAGTCGACCAAGCTGTCTGTCATTTATCTCCGTCTACAGGAACTTATCTTTACTCTTAAAAGCCAAGCTAATCTTCCCATTTCCAAATATGGAGCTATGAATATACATATATAGAGTTGTAATTTTTAAAAATAACTTTTTTGTCCATATTTCAGCCTTGTACGTTTCAGATGGGTTTATTACATTTGTGAAAATATCTATTTGGGTAGCGTGGTTTTACCGAGTTAAGTATGGAGACACTTTAGTTCCGGCGTGAAGATCAAGTACTTGGCAAGCCACACCCACTCAATTATAATCTTTCAAGATTTTTTTGTATTGAGAAAAGCTTAAGAGTTATTCATTTATAGTCGTATTTATTTACGTTATTAACCTAAACCTGATAGAAGTTTTTAGTGTTGAGTATGGCTTTTGGGTAAAGAGTATACAAGACTCAAATGTGCACAACTTCAACTCTCATCACTTGTTTTAATTTAAAATTGCTTAACCTTTTCCATTTCCTTACTCGGATATTGTGCAATTACTATAACTTCACTTACTCTTCTTAATGGGCCTTTGTTTTGTAGCTTGTTTTGGAAATGTTTGAAAACAAGTTCGTTTGAAGAATTGCCCTAGGGTCGTAAACAGTTGCAGACCACACGCAAATCTTGTTTAAGTATAAAATGAAAAAAAAGCAGAGCAGGACGTCTATTGTCAAGCATTACATGAACTTCAATTGGTGTGTGTGGCTGGCCAGGTTTTCCTTAGCTGAGTTTATTTTCGGCATTAACTTACTTAATGTCTTCATTTTCACACTCTTCCGAATCGTGCGCGACAGCGAAAGCCATAGAAATATGAGGCACATGAAATGCCCGATTATAAATCAACTCGAATGCCCCATTCCCCTTTCCCCACTGGCCACTCCCCGATCTCCGTCCCACAACACCCGATGAGCGCACCCTTTTTCTCACTTATGCCCACTGTCGCTGTTGTCCAAAAGAAAAGGATTAAGTGCTCATAAATGACCCCTCGTCGGATCCAACAATAGCGAGTGCCGTCCCAGCTGTGTGTGAGGTCTTCCGCATAAAAAATAAAAACATAAATCACATAATAAAAACTTGATTCAAGTCCGCACTCTTTACACGAAATTCAATGAGCCAGAACTGCAAAAGTGCATCGCTTTAATTGAAAAAACCAAGAAGATAATTTAAATTGTTGTACACCAAATTTTGCCTGATACCACAGCCGTACATTTTTAATTTTTTCTGATATGAATTATGGAATCAACTTCTTGATTGTCAACAAGGCTTTCAAGTTTCTTATTCCATTTGAATGAGAATTCTGACTATTAAATATCGAATCCAATCCACACGTTACGCATACTTGACTAACATATCAAATAACTGAGAAACTTAGTTGTGCCATTTAGCACTACGACAAAAGACAACAACAAAAGGCCATTAGGTAAATTTACATAAATCAAAATTATATTCGGAAACAACGAGAAGACAATGAGAATCGAACTACAGAAAGACATTGAGCTCAGGGTGTTTGTAGAATATTATGTTTAAATAGAGGAATCAATAGGTTGGCAGCGGGTACCAAGGGGCGGGGCTACCGAGAAACCGAAGGTGTCGATAATTTATTATTGTTATTAGCATGGCGTTGTCTGGGCTCGCCTAAATTCCTCGAGTTCCTCTTGAATTTCCAAGGTGTGAGGCGGCCAGTCTAAACAATCGGCAAAGTAAACCTAATAGACGGCTAAATAAATAATATTGTTTAATAATACGGTATGATCGATTTGAGTATACACAGCCTCAACACTCTCAGTCTGACATATTGGGAAATTTTGAATCCGTTATTATACGATATTGTTGGCTAAAGCAAAAAAATAAAATCTAAAATTGAGCTAAATTTAAAGTTTATAAAATATGTCGCTGGGACAACAGTATTCGAATATATCGGAGGAGGTTATGGAATATCTATTTGATCAAAAGATTCGCGAGCGCGATTTGATTGCCGAAAAGGAGGAGCTCAAGCAGCGCATGAACAAAATCGAGGAGCACCTGGTACTGCTGCAAAACCGGGACGACGAGCTCACCTGCATGATTGCGGTGGGCAACCTATACCAACTGAGTACAGTGAAACTTGTCCGGGAGGCCCTTTTGGCCAGTCTCACGGCCAGCATGCAGCCGTACCTCAAGCTGCACCGCAAGCTGCAGCGCCTGCAGCGCCACATTCGGGAGGATCACAGCGTTCTGTACGAGAATCTGATTCGAAATCCGAATACATAATGCGTTTCTTGCTTTTGGTCAATAAATCAATAGATACGGACATTTATTTATCTGAGCGAAAATAGTGTATGCATTTGAGGGCCTACAAACGCACATCAGCCTTTGTCAACTGTATCAAATACATATAGTATGATCGTTCGCATACAGTAACTGTATTCCGATCTGTATTAAATATATATAGTCTGATCGTTCATGTACAGTAACTATATTCTGGTCTGAATACAACCTGCATGGCAATCTTTCTTCCTATAACGCAAATCGTGCCCGTGTCGCAAGACCTAATGACAAAGCATCCCCCATTTGAAATTACTTGTTGTCAAGTTCAAAGATAATGCCCTGCTTTGCATTAGGATTAACAGCCGCAGAGACAACAATAATAATCCACGAAGTCTGAAAACATCCCACGACAATTTTCGTTGTAATTTCAAAGTCGGTGCTGGCTGGAAAAGCATCGTCTGCCCGTCCCGAATCCAACTTGTCACAATTAAATGTGTAATATTTGTCTACGCTTTCGACACCTTTGTGGCCCTCCCTTCCCCTCTTTCTCCCGTCTCTTACACACCTAAGCCGTGTGCTCAACGAGCCATGAGTTGCGCACGCGCTTCGGACTGTCTACAGTACGACTACAAGCAGGGAGACAGAGAAAGGGAGAAGGCGGAGATCGTGTAGAAGAGTAAGAGAGGCAGGGGGCGACGTGTAAATTATCAAAATCATGCACATTTCATCAGCTCAGCTCTATCCTCGATCTCCCCTATATACACATGAGCAAATGCAGCGCGGAACATGCGAACTTTTCAAAAGCGAAAAGTGCGTCAGCTTTTGTGGCCTATTGTGTTTCTATAGCGCTTTTCATTATGTTTTCATTATACCCTGCACTCATTGAAAACCGAAGTGATGTGGGTATATTAAGCTGTTGTGAAACAAGCAAGTATAGTGGCATATTAAACAAGCTAGAATTATTTTGGACAGTGGAATCCTATGAAACAGAGGTTTATTTTTACTTATTTTAAATACTCTCACCCTATAGCCTTTATAAGCTTTGAAAAGAAGAGTGTACTGCAATCTATTTATTTTTCAAATTTTCACAAATTTCAGAATATGATGGGTATATTAAGTTGTTGTGAAACAAGCAAGTATAGTGGCATATTAAACAAGCTAGAATTATTTTGGACAGTGGAATCCTATAGAACAGAGGTTTATTTTTACTTATTTTAAATAGCCTTACCAAAAACCCGGTATAAGATAGAAGCGTGCACTGCAATCTATTTATTTTTCAAATTTTCACAAATTTCAGAAAATGGGATTACTGTGGCGATTGGCCATTGAATTGTTTCAGCAATAAGTTTAATATATAATAATAACAATCTGTCCATACTTTGCAAGTAGCAGCAAGGGTATGAAAACTTCGGAAGGTAATCGAAGCTTATTTCTTCTCTTGCTTCTTTTTAACTTTCGCTTGCGCGGTTTTCTACTCTTCTTCTCCATCATTTCTTTGCTCAGTTTTCTTTGTTGTTGCTTTGCATGCTGCGATTCCAGTTTCTGTGGCACGTGCGTTCAAATTGAGATGCCCATTTGGAAATTTACTGCACTCATGAGAGAAATGAACGGAGATTGAAATTTTATATCCAGATAACAGTACGTAATTCCCACCAGATCACCAGTTATAATCTGTAGTTATGGCTTACATTTTTTCTCAGGTGATTTTGATTTTTCTTGACCATGTGTACAAAGCTGGGTCTTTTCGTTTTGCCAAGTACACCCGATTCAGTCGAACTTTACTCTTTTACTCTTGTATTTGCTTTGTACTACTTAAAGATCCATCAATTCCATTTACGGAAACTCATATTTCCCCGCTGTGTTGTGAGATGATTGTTTGTTCGCTTTGGTCTGTCGACCCTTTTGGCTCGTGCAGCAAGTTGTTAACAAGTCTGATTAATGGACCCGATTAGCATAAGTAAACATTAAGTGAATTAAGTAAATGACGTGATGAGTGTGTGTGTGTGTGTGTGTGTGAGTATGTGTCTGTGCGTCAAGCTTTGTACGTTTTACAACACTCACGCGTGAGTCAATATCGGCTTAGCAGGGGATATGTGGGTCGCATAGTCCAACAAATGCACAACGGTCTAAATGGAGTCGACGTTAATTAAAAAACCACACAGAAATTTGCATACAAGCCAAGAAAATTGGCTCTAAATTTGAAGTTTGCCTGCGATTTCGTGCGCCGACGGCCAATTTGGCTTTTTCAAAGGCTGAAACTGTCAACTGTCAGTTGGAAAATCAGGTGCATAAATTCCAAAATATATCGTAAATTGCCTAAAAATACATATTCCACAGACGTGACAGATATTCTTGCGGTAACTTAGCGCAAGTTTTACTTTAATTAGATTCCAATGGAATTTTAATATTTAATTATTTACCTTAAGCTATTGATTTTCTTAGTTAAATAGTCCTGGTAAATATTAAGATTTTATCGAGGGTTTCTTAAGTTGTGTAAGAAGAGCTTGCTTAATTTGTACAACTTTAAGTGACAGGCAGAAAATGACGATTTTGTTTTTAGACATAATCAATATAATAATAGAAACATATCCATAAAATTAAAGACTATCATTTTGTTGCATAGAGTGAAAGAGAGCCAAATGCTTGTTTTATTGTTTAGCGCTATGTAATTATCCTTTGGCATTTTTCCAAGTTAATGTAGGGTATAAAAGAGTCATTACTACTCTTTCACAAATTTTTTTCTTAAAGAAAGTTATATTTTTTCTTAGATTAGATATATGTCATACGAAGACATCTTCTGAAATACGATTCTGCCTGTGGCTGCCAAGTCGATAAAAGTTCAATGACATAGTATTTTTTGGTAGCGATCTACTACTCACATGTCTATTTAAAGTCATTCATTAGTGTGGTAGGTGTATGTGTTGCGATATTTCCACTGATTTCAGCCTGAAAGAGACAAAAGATATTGATTAATGGTATTACCCAAAAACTTAGTTACGAGATGCTATAATTAAAGGCTGACATTACCGCCATCCAGGAAATGAGATGGACAGGACAAGGTTGCTCCAAGCGAGCAAATTGTGATATCTACTACAGCTGCCATGCGGAGAGGCGCGAATTTGGATGCGGATTTGTAGTAAGCCGGAGACTTCGCCACCACGTCTCCAATTTCACTCCAGTGAGTGAACGGCTGGCTACAATCCGCGTCAAAGCTAGATTTTTCAATCTTAGCATAATTTGCGCGCACGCCCCGACGGAGGAGAAGGACGATGCTGTTAAGGATGCGTTCTATGCGAGACTCGAGGACACGTACGACCGCTGCCCAAACCACGACGTGAAGATCATCCTCGGGGACTTCAACGCAAAGGTTGGGCGCGAACGCATCTTTGACCGCACCGTCGGCCAATTCAGCCTCCATGAGACCACCTCGAACAATGGTTTCAGGCTGATTGACTTCGCCGCGGCGCGAAACATGGTAGTGAGTAGTACCAGATTTCAACACCTCGACATCCACAAGGCCACATGGCTGTCCCCTGATCAAAAAACGCGCAACCAGATTGATCACGTTGTGATAGACGGAAGGCATGCCTCAAGCGTGATGGACGTGCGTACGTTTCGTGGAGTCAATATAGACTCGGACCACTATCTTGTCGCAGCCAAGATACGCATGCGGCTATGCCGTGCGAAAAACATACGCCCCATCACGCAACGAAAGCTTGACGTCACTAAGCTGCGATCACAACGGACAGCAATGGCCTACTCCACTCACCTCTCGGAACTGCTCCTCCAACCTTCCCCTCACCCTGTTGACGCTGGCGGACTCTGGGCGCACATATCCCACTCCATGCGAGCTGCTGCTGAAACAGCCATTGGGTTCAAGCGCCCTCCCACACGGAACCAATGGTATGACGAGGAGTGTCGCGTCGCAGCTGCGGCAAAAAACGCCGCCTACAGAAAAAAGCTGCAGTCTGGCGCAACGCGAGCCACGTGTGAACGTTACAGGGAGAAAAGGAAGGAAGAGAGGCGACTTTTCAGACGGAAAAAGCGGGAGCAAGAAAAGCGAGAGTGCGAGGAACTTGAGGTGTTGCGAGACAGGAATGATGCTCGAAAATTTTACCAACAAGTCAACCGTCTGACACAAGGTTTCAAGACCGGAGCATCTAACTGTCGAGACGATAATGGAAATCTGGTTACAGATACGCAGTGCACGCTGAGGTTATGGAGGGCGCATTTCTCCAAGCTGCTAGCAGGCGATGACGGCACCAATCCCGCCGATGGAGGAAACAGCCCGATACCACCAATCAACGACAATGTGGATATACCACTACCTAGCCATGACGAGGTCCGAGTTGCGATTACGCGACTCAAAAACAACAAAGCAGCCGGTGCTGATGGACTGCCTGCAGAGTTGTTTAAGGCCGGCGGCGAAGAGCTGATAAGGTGCATGCATCAGCTCTTGTGCAAAATATGGCTAGAAGAAAGCATGCCCAACGATTGGAATCTCAGCGTCCTTTGTCCTGTACTGAAGAAAGGCGACCCGACGATATGTGCCAACTACCGGGGAATCAGCCTGATCACCATCTCATACAAGGTCCTGTCGAGCGTTATATGTGAACGACTGAAGCCGTATGCCAACACACTGATCGGACCTTATCAGTGCGGCTTCAGACCTGGTAAATCCACCATAGACCAGATCTTCACATTGCGCCAAATCCTGGAAAAAACCCACGAAAATGGAATTGACACACACCATCTTTTTGTCGATTACAAAGCTGCATTCGATAGCCCGACGAGGGGAAGCCTATATGCCACCATGTCTGAGTTCGGTATTCCTGCAAAGCTGATACGTCTTTGCAGGATGACATTGAGCAGCACCATCAGCTCTGTCAAGGTAGGAGCGAACCTCTCCGAACCTTTTAATACCGTTCGAGGTTTCAGACAAGGCGACCCTCTGTCGTGCAACCTCTTCAACTTCGTGATGGAAGGGGTTCTGCGGAAAGCCGGTGTTCATCGATCTGGCACTATTTTTTATAAAGGTGTCCAGCTCCTTGCTTACGCCGATGACATTGACATCATTGGCCGTAGCAAGCGTGATGTCACTGCTGCATTCTCCGCTATCGAAAAGGAGTCAGCAAAAGTGGGTTTGGCGGTAAACGAGGGCAAGACGAAGTATATGCTGTCGACAAGCAGGGAGACGCGGCGCCTAGACTCCCATGTGGTAGCCGACAGCTATAACTTCGAAGTGGTCAAGGAGTTCACGTACCTTGGCACCGCCATTAACACCAAAAATGACGTCAGCCTGGAGATCAAGCGAAGAATCACACTTGCCAATAGGTGCTACTTTGGTCTGAGTAGGCAAATGTGCAATAGAGACCTCTCTCGCCGAACAAAACTAACACTCTACAAGACACTCATCCTGCCCGTGCTCTTATATGGCGCAGAAGCATGGGTAATTTCACAGACGGATGCAGCAGCGCTTGGGGTGTTCGAGAGAAAAATTCTTCGCAAGATCTTCGGTCCCGTTCGGATTGGGGACGACTTTCGCATTCGGATGAACCACGAGCTGTACGAGTTGTACGACGACGTGGACGTGGTCCGGCGCATCACGATACAACGTCTGCGCTGGCTCGGCCACGTTGTGCGTATGGATGAAGAAGCTCCAGCTCAGAAGGTATTCGAAGCGAGGGTCGACTATGGGCGACGACGAAGGGGACGACCAAATCTCCGTTGGAAGGACCAAGTGGAGAAGGACCTTAGTCTACTGGGGATTTCCAACTGGAGGAGGCGCGCGAAGAGCAGAGGCGCCTGGAGGGAGACGCTGAGGTCGGCCAAAACCCGAATTGGGTTGTAGTGCCACCTAATAATAATAATAATAATAATAATTAAGCGAACTCCTTTATTAGCTGATCTTAATCAAAAGCCCTCGCCAGCACTGAGACGAGTTCTGCTGCCACTTACAACTCGTGTGCCACTTGACAATCGCCCCCATATCGTATATCGCATCATATCGCATCGTATACATATAATGTGAACTCGACCACCCACACGCTCGTATAACGATCGTATGATATTGCTGCGAGCCACAAAGGTGTCATATTGATATGCGATGTGCTGCGGCCAACGCCAGAGACGCCCCCGTGGCACGATCTAAAGTTGGCCTAATCTTGCCTTAGCCAAGAGATCGACGAGCACCCGTGAGTCGAGGAGAGTTCGTGTAAGGCGTGCGTTTAAACTCATTAATACAGGCACCACGATGCGATCTGATCCATGCTGATACAGTCTGTCCTCGATTTATATAGCCAATGCTACAATGGGCACAGCGTACGAAAAAGCTTACCAGAAATTTCCCGAAAAATTAATATTAGTTTAGATTTCTATGAATTTTGTATTATACTTTAAATATTTTTAAAATTGCAAACAAAATGTCGTTAATAAATTTTAAAGAATCCCAGTTAATATTTTCAAAGACCGTCCGAAAATTAATGGAGATGGCCCACTGTGCTGGCGTCGTATGCCCATACAGCGCCTCCTAAACTGTAACCCCAGGGTCTGCGTTGGAGTTGCCAAGTTGTCGTTTCGGAGGTGCAGTTGCCGTAGTCGACCGGTCGAAGATTTTAAACGGATTTATGCATCGGCCGCCAGATTTCATACAAATTTCCTAAAGGGTTTCGTTTTTCACTCGCTCTGGCCGTGGTTGCTGTTGCTTTTCCACATCGCGTTGCGTGGGCCAAGCCATTGAAGCTTTTCGTTTTGAGGCAAGCGGCTGCTGCAGCCATAAATTGTTGTTGTTGTTTTAGTGTTGTTGCATTTGTTGTTTGTTGTTTCATGTGGCTTGTGGTTTGTTGCTTGTCGCTTTTCGTTTTTCGTTGGCAATCGTGAAAGTTGCGTAAATCGCGTGAAGCAGTGGAAGAAAAGTTCAATACTTTTCAAAATAATTGTAGAAAGTTTTTTTTTTTATTTATTTTCTTTATTATTTTATCTTTCCTTCCATATCAAGTGCTTATGCAATGCCACAAAGCAAACACGAATTGAGAATCGACATTGAGGCGTGGATTTTTATTGAGGCCTAATTGACAATCAATTGTGGTGGAAGATTTCAATAGATTGCGATCAAATGTAGAGTTGCATATGAATAAGTGTATGCAAATGAGGTGAAATACTAAAGAAAACCAACGATCAAGTAGAAAAATGTATAGAGTTGAAATTGGAGAAAAAACAATTAAAGTAAAAGTAGATGCAGAAAAGTAGAAGTTTGCACAGAAGATTGCGCAGAAGCTAATAAAGAGGTTCCCTGAAGAAGAGTTGGAAGCGATCGCTAGCCCGATCTTGGCCAATACATCGGTAGCCGTAGTCGCAGTAATTGTTATTTATGATTCCTTTATACTGCAGCTGCACAACTAATCTTACTTATCTTATTTTCGGTCATCAATTAAAGTTGGGGCCTTCCTTCTTTATTCAGAAGTACTCGTAATTTGCCACAATAATTTCATATTTCCCAGTTGCGATAATAAATATGTATGCGCATTGCGAGCAGAGCGGATAATAACACCTCGGAGCTGGAGTCCCCCTGGGCTTGTCTGTAATACATCAAGACATTATGCGGATGCCGAGTGTCGCGGCTTGACCCACATACCAAGTGGACATAGCATACATCTGTGGCGAGCGACCAACTCCCCAAACGAAACTTGAACGCAGCGCAAAGTCAAAATACGCTACGCGAAATGGCAAAAAAGAAAATCACGGATCACCTCGGACATACGGACAGCCGGACAGGCGGACTGACATAAGCGGAGCGTGTTGCCAAAAAGGAAACCAGTCGAGTTGACAGAGGTTTACGGTGGGAACCAGAGATGGAAAAATAAAAAAGCTCATTTTGAAAATCGAAAACTGTGTTGACGTCCGCCACAGAAGCAATTAGGCGACTCTTATCAACGTCGTCGTTCAGTTTCGCAAATAAATCTCAGCGACAGACTACTGTAGATACGTATGAGCCCAGGTACCGGGTATACACGCGCAACTGTGTATGAGTACACAACATCTCCGACAAACTTGAGCATGCAAAATGAAAAACTATATCAACTTGACGAATATTGCAGACTCTGTCTTTTTTATCATCAAAGCATTATTCTTTGACTGCAATACCAAAGACAAATATCTAAATATATATTTAGCTTCCACTACCTGGAGTTAATTTATCTCAAGACTTTCTGCATTTTTTCGGTTTTTTGCAGTAATACAACAGTAGCTTAAAACGCTTATAGTTAAGTCCCAAATTCAATTGCAATTTTAAATTTTAATTGATTTCAAACTTTTGTTTCAGAAGTCTAAAGGAACTTCTCCAGAGTATAATCAAACCCCATCTGGAGCGAAAGGGCCGAGAAAACAGAAGGAAGGAACTGCAAAAAAATCGTTCGATAAACACATAAACTGTACATTGCCTTTAAACGACCTTCGCCATTCGGAGTTGCCTTTAAAAGTATTTCGCTGTTGTTGTGTTCCGTCTTAAGCATTACCCAAAGCTTGTTGTATATGCATATGTTTGTAGCCAAAGTGTTTTTTCGCCATTGCCACGGATGCATAAAACATGTTACCGATCGGTACGGTTCAGCCCGGCGCGGAGTCGCCTTCGCCTTCGCCTTCGCTTTCAGGTAAACAGTGTAAGGCCCGAACGAATCTCTTGCGTGCTCATCCGTTTGGCAACATTTCCGTCAATCCCAAGAAACTTGGCAACAACGCCTGAAGTGGCATGATCTCTTTGCGTGAAGGTATGTGTGCGTGTGTGTGGCTTGTGTGGTAAGGTCGACCATTTGAAGGTCGCACATTGTCTTTTTCGTTTTGGGAGTGAAGCAGCCCGTTTGGGGCTCAGAAAGCGCGCCAAAATGCCAATTTTCAGTTGCACTTAACGAAACCGGAAGATTTATGGCGAGGTGATTGGGTCTAAGCCAACTTCGACTATGTTTCGCAATATTTCAGATTTAATTCTTTAAAGCGCTTGCAACTTTTTGCAAATTTCGTTTTTGATTGATGTTCTATGAGAGTTCGAGATTAGATTATAAGTTGGCTAACGCTACAAACCAACCGGTGCTTTCCTGTAACTAAAACTAGACTAAGAGCGCTCTTGATTTACTCGAAGCAATCAAAATTAATTCGTCCTAAGAATCGATCTGCTTTTTTTTACTCAACGATTTTGAAAATTTTGTTAAACATTGAAATGTTTTTTAAGAAAAGTTTTTTGACATAACTATTAATATTAGTTTGCGCAATAAAATTCGAAATTCCATATTGACTACTATATTAACTAGAGTAGTTATATTTCATACCAATTTCATACTATTGATTGATTCTTATGAAAATATATGCGGTAAACTAGGACAATATAAAGCAATAAATATTTGCAATCGAACATCCATCAAATAAACAGTGAATCCATGCATGAACACGTATGTGTTAGGTGAATCAGGGCGTACACTCCGGCTCACACAGTTAGGGACAGTTTGTTATTTATTTGCCACAAGTGGCAAATGATATGCGTGAGATTGGAATTATTCAAATGCAAACTGACGCCTTTGCACTTCGCTGAGTTCGCAACGTAGCGCAGCGCAACGAGGCTCGAGTGCTCGGTCTCATCGCACCTCCTGCTCCTTCTGCTGATCTACCGATCGATCCACTGATTGAAGGCGTATCTGGTTTCGCCTTCGCTTTTCAACTGCAATCATTTTCACTTGGGTTCAGTTACAGACCCAAAGTCGCGCTTGTCAAGCTACATAAAGACGAACGACAAGTTGCTGCTCTCGACTCAATCAATGGCCGAAAGCCGCAGCCACGCTCAGGCGATCATGGTCATTCGCGGTTGTCTATCGGCAGCCCACATACTCGTATGTTGTACGTGCTTGGAGCACTCTCATTTGGCAGCCGCGGTTTGTTAATCAAACTGCGTACAAGTTTTCGATACCTCTCAAAGTGAGCCCTTCATTGGTGCTTACAGATGAGCTTACAGATAGATCTATGGACGATCAGCGACCCACGATCAGTGTTGCCAAACATTAAAAACAAGATTTAAAACAAGTGAAGAAAGCTACAGTCGAGTGCACTCGACAGTAAGATACCATTCACCTATGGCTGATTAAAAATAATTATTAATATTAATTACTTTTATTCGGCGAGTTAGTAGCAACGCATCGCATATTTTCGAAGACACATGCATTGACGCTAATGGCACATGCCGACTGCACGCTGAATGCACGACGACTGTGCGTGCTCAGTCGGCTTCGGCGTCGTAAGGGAAACTTCTCGTGCCTATAACTTCTGTGTTTATTGTCCGATCGAATTTAAATTTATAGGGTTGGTCGATCTTATTATTATCTACAATAAATTCGGAAACTTTTCTACTTTTCTTATAATTTAATTTACCGTTTTACGATTTTTGGGGGCGGTGAGCGTGGCATCCAAAATTTGAAGATCCGCATTCTGCGTTATGTGTCCTTACTACCAAGTTGGTGCTTCTAGCTTTTCTAGTGTTCTCTTAAACTATAAAAATGTGTTTTCTGGAGGCGGTGGGCGTGGCATCCAAAAGTCTAAAATCCAACTTCTGCATAATGTTGCGAGACACCCTCCAACCAAATTTGGTGCGTTTATCTCTTTTCGTTATTAGATGATTTGCAAAAAACCGAAAAACGCATTTATCGATTTGCGGAGGCGGTGGGCGTGGCACGTCAAGTTTGAAATAAACTCGATTTGCGTATTCAATACACGCACACTCCCACCAAGTCCGGTGACTCTAGCTCTTTTAATAGCTGAGATCTGTGCGTTCATACAGATGGACAGACAGACGAACATGACCAAATCGACTCGGCTATTGATACTGATCAAGAATATATATACTTTCTATGGTTTGCCACGCCTCCTTCTGCCTGTTATATACATTTTCACAAAGTTAATATACCATTTTTTACCCATTTTCAATGGGTAAATGGTATAAAAAGCGCAGCATTTTCTAAGAAATTTTGGAAACTTAAATATTACAGCTAAACATTATTGTATAATACTTTTATGCTGGCCATGCTCAAAGTCTCTGTTAAAAAGGAAATGTTAAAGCTAAAAATTGTAATAATCTACATTTTCTTAATTCGTTTGAAAAATTTAAGCTCATATTACTTCAATTTTAACTGAAAAAATTTAAATTTTCTGAGCATATATGAACGCAAATCTTTTAACCCATAGCCATGATAGAGTATGGTAGAATTTTAAAAAAATGAAGGTAAGATCGCTTGTTATTACAAATTATTAGAGAGCAGATCAGAGAACAGCTAGCAATTCAGCTGGCCGAATTTTTGAATAAAAAGCGTTTTTAGGATAAATATGCTGATCAGCCTAAATTGTTTCTGATCTGTCCTTCAAAAGCTTGTGCAGCTTTTGCTGCCATGAGTTTGGGCAACAGACAAAGCTGTGGGATTGTACTGCGTGACCACTAGGACTGGGAACACTAGGATTTGTGCCCGGACAGTGCTTGGAGCCATTGACTCAGCCTTGAGCTGCGGCACAAAGCGCGGCATTCATTCAAGAATCGAACACGCGAATGCGAACTATTCATATGTATAACATGCGTACATGTGTTTCTATGTACATATATATGCCATATAAACACACATCTGTATAATAGGAGCAGGAAATGCAGCGTATGGCAACATTTGAGTTGCTCTTCTTCTCCGACTCTCCGCGTCTTCTTGTTGTTGTTTGCGCAAACAAATGAAGCTGGAGGCACGCATTGAAGCCTGCTGCCAGATGATTTAGTAGGCGTCGCAACATGCGCCATATGCATGCAACATGCCCCCGATTCCCTCGATTCCATCTTCGCGCGAGCAACCACTTAAATTTCCAAAAGGCTGACAAACAACAACAGCAACAACAACAGCAAAAACAGCGGCAACAACAACACTCGCGACTTTTTGCTGCGATGCGCAGCGAACTTTTCGCGCCTGCTTTCAATCGTTGCCTTCAGTTTCCCCTGGTGTGGGCAGCTGCCGCCCAGCCCCTCCCCTGCCCGTTCTCCACGTCCGTTCAGCCTCATTGGGGGCAACGCATGCGCAATTTGCGCGTCGACTGCGCTGCACGCTGGCAATAAATTCATAAAAAATCATTAAGTACAATTTAAGATGCGAGCGTTTTCTGCCACATGTGCTAAAAGGGACACCACTTCGGTTCTCCTACCCTTTAGAGGGCATCTGCAGCCCATAAATTGATCCGCCGACTGCGATTAGCCTAATGCACTTCTCTGCAAGGTCGAAGGCAGAAGGATATTGGTATTTTTGTAGATTACGTCTAACTAGAACGAGAAGTTTCATACCCTCACATATAATAGTTTTCTGGCGGATTGAAATAAGAATGTTCAGGGGTTTCGAAGATTTCATTCCATCCGGTAGATTAGATTATTATTATTTATTTATTTATATTATTAGCACAGCTTTAAGACATTGCGCAGGATCTATGACGAGTTAGGTTCATATATATCTTCAATTAATTAATATTAATTCGATTGTTATGAAGCTTAAGCAGAACGTTAGTAATAGGATATAAATAATATATATCTATTGATTACAATCTATTTAAAATTAATAAAAATATACCGATACGCAGCTCGATTCTGGTATCTCTTATCTACAACCAATTAATGTAGTTCAATTTTAGAGAAATTTAAGCAGAACGTTAGTATTAGGTTAAAGTTAATATATCAATATATAATAATAGTATTAATATATATATTATATTATATTTTAACTACAAAAAAACTAATGATTATTGATCGAAACGCAGCTTTTTGATAAATTATAAGAATTCTGTTACGGGTTAAGAAATAAAAATTGAACATTTCTAACAGTATTTTAGATTATTCACTTAAGCACGCCACATCATAAGCCAGAGCTCTACGAAATGCTATAAATAAATATGCCCATTTGAGCAACAATGTGACCGAAAGACCGAGAAAGAGCAGAAACACAAAAGTAATCAAGAAATAATTTTGCATGCTGCGCATGAACTCGCAGAAGACACAACAAATGACACCACGAAATTAAAGAGAACCGAAACGAAGCGAAAAACAAAAAATATATTAATTTTCTGCATGTTGCTCGATACCCTTACTAAGAATAAGACGATTTTGTCATGCGGTATGCCCAGGCTCCGAGTTAATGTGAGTAAACCAACTCCCTGTGATGTTAAAGTACCTCTGCTGTACAGATTCTTCACTAAATAAAAAAATATCTTGAATGCAGCTAAGCAAATGGAGAGTGTGTGGCTAATTCGTTGTGTTTACTCATAACTCAAGAGGAAATTCTGTTCAGAGTCGACAGACCAAATAAACCAAATATTCCGTGGAGGGTGTGGCAAATATGCACAGCATGCAGATACGGATACGAGCTCTAGAGCGCTGTGCATAAAGTATACTATATAACGTAGTATACGACGAGCATATGAGAAATTTATGTGACACTCGCATTGGAAATTAACTGCGGCCCGCTTCAAATTAATGTTGACACTTGTTGGCGCTGCCTGTGGCTCGCTTGGCGGCTGCAGAAACATCTTATTAGATCCGCAGAAGGCGGCTCAAGGTTAAGCTCGAGCGAAGCGCAAGAAAAAGACGTCGGGCCCCTCAACTTGGCCGCAGCAACCCTCGTTCTTTCTTCTGCCCAGACTGAAACTTCTTGGCAGTCTTTAGCTTTTTATGATGGCAGCAAAACCAGCAGCAGCCTTTGCGAAACAAAAGCGAATCTCATTGTTGATAAATCTTCTCGATTTTCCTTTACCTCACTTTAGCTCAGCTGCAGACTTGGACCTATCGCCATGCCTATATCTCTTGTTATACCCTAACCAAAAGAATAAAACTTTGCCTCTCGAGTGGGAAATGAACTTAGTCTGTTTACCCCACCATATCACGAACCATAATATAAATTTGTAGGACAGTAAAGTCAGAGTTTTAATCATCTATAGTATTATACGCGCGCTTAGTTTAGGATATATAGGGTATAGCGTGTTCGAGCTTTGATACGTGTTTGATACCCATTTTCCGATTACTGTTTTCTCTTGCACAAACAGGGCGAAATTCTTATTCTTCGCAGTTTTCCTGCCTGTCTCGAGAAATTCTGTAATTTGCTTACGTTGCAAAAACCCGAGAATTACGTGTGTACTTTGAGCTATCTTTATGCAAACTTTATAATAGTTTGTACATATACTCTGTACTCTGTCGTTTGCTTAACTACCTCGAGTGGTTAACAGGGATTTTGGGGGCAGATATCTTAAAAATACAGCTAAAGTCACTTTGAGAGTCATAAAAAATTAACCATAAATGTAGAAAACATAAAACTTAAGTCAACTAATCAACTAATCAATGCAGCTAAACATCGAGACAGCTACGCGAATTATGCTGTAAAATTTAAACTCATATTTCTTGAAATTGTATTTACCCAATAGGTTTATTAATTTATATGCATATAATAGTTTTCATCTTTGATCTCCTTTCGGCTCTGCTTATTTTCCATCATACTGGTTAACAACATTGGAAGCTAACTAGCGGGATACTCTCCATTTTTATACCGATTTGCTGGAGTCACAACACGCATTACTCAGCTCGATCGTAAGTATCTCGGGCTCTGTGACGGGCGAGCATTGCCACACTTAGGTTAAGCCCGGCTTTCTGCCGGCTCTAGTCGGCGATCATCGCGCTGTCATCTCGCTCGCCCCTCCCTCGATGTGGACCGCATGTGGTGTTTGTTGTGCACACACACACATACACAGCACAGGCGAGCGCTTTCCTCGGCGTGTTCTGGCTAATGTTTGCCATTTGACAACAGTATTTTCTCCAATCTACACTGCCGATCTTCGTTTTCATGTTCGGACACTCGCAGGCCCGGATTCGGATTCGGGTCTGGCGAACATTTCTATCAAATCGGCTGATACCAGTTGAACATCTCTTTCAGATTTTCACACTTTCCATATGCCCGGCGGCGCTGGTCGCAATTAAAAGTAATTTGTTTGTCGTGTTTTGTGTCAAAACTTGCAAAAACACATGGACATAATAATGATGTTATCGAAGGAGTGGCCTAAGCAGAAAGTGCGAACTAGCCTGCTACTTGCTCTATGCAGTAGAGCTACTACTATATACCCAAGACTCCTCAGGCTGCCGCCACATGCCCAACTTCCGGCTGGAAAACCTTCAGAGCAATTGTGCCAGATTATTAGCGAAGTACCTCTGTTCGGATTGGGAACCTCTATGGCTCGCTCGAGAGGCACTCTGATTGAAAGGCAAATCAACTGCCGTTTCGGATGAGAAGAAATCCCCAACGGGCGGAGATTCTAAGCTTCGTTATGGCAGTATAACAAAATCCATCTTCCGACGTTGACAGCCCCGACAAGAGCAACAACAACACACGAGTCGCCGCATAAATCATTTGCGTGGACAGAAATGCAAATCTCAGCCAGATTAAAGCAAAAACAATGCCATTCAAATACTCGAATATACTCGAAAGCGTCGAGCGCGACTCGAGACGGCGAAAAATTAAAACCTAAACCTGTCAAATCCACGCTATCGTGAAGATAAGACCCGTCGATTTGCGCGTCTATCGGCTATCGTATATGGCATACGGCTCCGGACCGCGTGAGCCGTTGCACAGTGGTACAAAATGTCTGTTTTTGTTAAACATCTCAAAGTCAAAATAGGAGTTAAGTAAAGTCGCAAAAAAAAATTAATAAAGGAGTAGAAGCTACTTAAAAGAGTTTTTCCATTTCTTGACACAGAGGAATAAGTGCAAATTTCTGTGGCAAGCTTAAAAATACTAAAAAATTATTTACAAATTTTCGGGTATTTTTTTTATTTGCATTTAAATTTATGAACAAAAAATTGTGGAAATACCCACCGTGCACTGACCACATTGCATCGAATGCGTGCCCACTGATCGTGCGATGAGAGGAAAGGCTGTGTGGTGTATTTGTTTTAATTAAATGCCAATCGATGTACGTAATTGCGGCACATTAGGAAAACACAAATAAAATAACGAAAACTATCGTATCGTATGACTATAAAATGTCAGACGTAAGTGTTATCTGCTCAAATTGAAATCGAAATCGAAGCTGACACTAATTGACCAACTCGATACGCCGGCAGTTGAAAGTAGTTTCTGAGCACCTAACCAAATAGTGTTTATAGGCAGGCTTGAGGTATCTGTAAGCCCGATAGACTCCTCGAGTCGACCAGAAGACAGTGAGATACCCTTTAAAACAAACAAAATAAACTTTCAATTAGAGTACCGGGCTGCAGAGCACCCTGCACTCAACATTCGAATTGATGTTGACTGGTGAAACCTGTTAATAGTGCAGCTGACATTAATTGTCAGCAAAAACCGTAATAACTATAAACTAAACCGCCCGTAAAGCTTTGTTATTCAAATTGATAATTATAATAATTACAGTAATTTCAACAATTATTATTATTTCCGACCGAACTGAAAACCTGAACCAATACAATGCAAAAACAATACAAAAAGTATCCGTGACCTTCACTTCTCGAATTGCCAACTTGCATTTTGGCCAATAATTTATTTAAAAGCCAAAAAACATACGATCTTAACTTGCTGTTCAACAAATTCTCTAGTTTTCTGTTTTTTTTTTCGCAATTGAAGGTCACTTTTTGCCAACGGCGGGGCAGAAAATTAGGCGAGTACCCCAACTCCGAGTATGACGCCGACTCGTTACTTAACTTTTGTTATGGTAATTATTCCGAGTCGCAACAAAATAACAACAAATTGTGGTAAAAAAAAACAACAACAAGAAAACCTAGGCAAAGGTCAAACGACCTGAAGTAGACGAACTTCCGATGGGGCGTCGCTGAATACCTAATGACCACTCTGGGTACATGCCCATAGAGGGTCTTAATTGCAGTTAAAGGTCGTCGAGTGTGAAGGATAAGGTCTATAAAAGTTTCAGAATCGTCAATTCATCTAGTGTGAAGTGTGCGTGTGATAAGATTGATTATAAGGTTTAATACAAAAGATTAACGAGTTCGGCTTGAAGAAAAAATTAAGCTAGATGTAAACTTAATTTGTATGGCGGTAAAACCGGTTCGAAGTTATCTTTGAAAACTATAGTCTCTTTTATGAAAGAAAGTGGAAGGAAAAAACACTGTCGTAGGCCATTAACTGCTGTCTTCACTCATTTAAATGTTGGCATTAGGTTTATGTATTCGTAATGATTTATAAAAAGATACTCGGTTTTTATAAGGAAATTTCAAGCTGTATGAAAGGTATCTAAGAGTCGACTACTTAAGTTGTCTTAACGTGTTTTTTTCACTTGTACACTCTTTTTACGCTTCTCTTTCCATATCAGGTACTCAGATACACCCTATAACACTCTCCCAACTCAATCTGTTCCAGCGTTCTCTAACTACTTAAAACAGTCAAGTGTCCCCTAGATTCCAGATACTGGGGGTTTGTTTCATTTGCCTAATGCTCACTCCGTGCTGCATTGCAAATTAATCAAAAGTTTTAATTAATTGACAAAATGGCATATTGAATGGTGCACTTTGCGACTGGCGACAATTTATGTACATAGCTCTTTGCAAATTCAGATGCAAATCTCCGTCGCCAACGTGCAAATTGTCTATCAGCCAGTGCCACCGGGTATGCTCGAACCTCGACTCTTGATGTGATTGTGTCGTGTGTGTGTGTGTGTGTGTGTGTGAGTGGGCGTGAACAGCAACTCAGATAATGGAAGGTCGCATGTGTGGAGGCTGTAAATTTCAAGTTGTTACAAAGCCAATTTAGAATGAAGTTGCTGTGTCCGAGATAAAACAATCAAACTGAACAACCGAATGGATTTATGCGGGAAATTTAAATAAATTAAATAAATTATATTTTTGAGATGCCAACACTCGTACAAACTGCAAGTTTTTATAGGGAATACTCCTCTGAGTCTGTAGAGATCTCAACCGCCCGTTTCGCATGCCACATCTCAAGCGGACACCTTCGCCATCATGCATAAGTCCCAGGCCTGGATTCCAGAGCGCATCACGATGTTATTTATTATCGACATTATCGCAGCATGCGATCGTGGCGTGCAATTAGAAAATTTATCGATTTTCGAATAGTTTCCGTTCATGTAGAAAATCTATCATCTCGTCAGTTCCCCTCCACTCTCGGCCGTACTTAGCTCTCTCAATCCAGCTGGCAAGCGCATGCAACATTTCATGCAAGAATTCTCAGACCTGTGCTCGTGCTCTTGGCCAGATGCACTCATTAATGCATAATTGTACACAATTAACTGCGACCACAAGGGGTACAGGGAGACGGAGGTGGAGCTAATGGCGATGCTGGAAATAGCCAATCGATGAGAGAAGGGGAGGAACTCAACAATTTGCAAAAAAAAAAAAGCAAATACAAAAGAAAAACCGCAAAGATACTTCAATCCAGATGCAGATACAATGTGTATGATTGTAATCGATACGAGTATCTATCGAATACAAAATTTGTTTGTCTACGGCGAGTGGTGCAAGTATTCGCACAGGGCACTCAGCAAGTACTCGAACTCAACTTGAGTCGCGCTCACACTCACACTCACACTCACACTTGTAGTCGTACTCGCAGTCGCATTCGAATTTGCTCTGATTTTCTTTTCATGTCGCCAGCAAATGCAACGCGTGAGCGATTTTCCTCCGCGAAGGCAACGGAACGCTCCACGTTGTTTGCTTAAACTTTTAACGCTTTTCAGCTTGACTTGATTTTGGGGCGTTCGCTATGCCAACAACGGCAACAGCAACAGCGGCAACAACAACAGCAGCTTTGAACTCGTTTTCCCACGTTGGAAATTCTTCAATTTGCATGCCACAAATGTGCAATCACAACTGACACCTTTTCAGCGATAGATACACCTATGTATGTGTATTCACTACACTTACTTCAGATACTCTGATACCAGGATAGTTGTGTTTGTGCTGAAATTCCTAAGAAAAGTCGAGTGCGATTACCTTGCAAAATCGTTCAACTAAAGAAAGATCGACGGAATTAATTTATATAACTTTCTGTCTGAAAAATATAACGGGAATTTCTCTTGGACCGCAAGCCTAAACAATCCCACGTTCCCGAAACAAAATTGCTTACACTACGTCCGACTCATTGAATAACTACAAAATGTACAAAATCATTAAGAAAACAACTGCACAGATCTCTGGCCACGACATGTCTAAGCCGCATCCAAAACAAAATTGGCGAGCATAAGCTACGAATACTACGAAAAAAGAGACGGCTAAAAGGCGTGTGACAAAAACTGAATGAACAAAATAAAGTTAAGTAAAAATCTGACAACAAAGTGACATAGATTTTTTTCGATTTGACAAGACTTCCCATTGTGAATCGTGTTTATGTATGGACATATTTAAGTTATGTGAATGGAATGTTATTCATTTGCTGAATTGAACAAATGGTTATTATTTTCAATTTATTTAAATAATTTTTTTATGAATCTCAGTAGAATTGAGTTTTAAAAGCGAAAAAACGCTCAACACCGAACCGTTTTCGCACACAAATTAAATGGAAAAGATATAATATGGTATATAACAATATAACAAACATATTTAAATCAACCATGGATTGAAAATTCTAAGTTCATATAAAATTCGGCACATTCTTAATCAAAGAAAAGGCAATTCTTCACGTTCTACGCTTTCCGGTAGGCACAAGAAGTCCGCGACAAAAACAGTTTTCAAAGTCAAGACCAAACCGGACCTATCAAATTCATGAATATTGAAATATTTGTATTTATAATATTAAACGAATTCAGGCGCGTTAGTTAATTACGGCGAGATGAGCTTACACAGTCAATGTGTATGAATGGATTGATGGAGGCCTCCTCCTCGGGGCGGATCTGAGCACGAGTTCAGTCAACTCTGCAATAGATTAATCTACAGACCAACAACGAGGCCGTTGGAGAGGTCCAAACATATCGCGCTGACATTTTGATAAATGCTGCTTGGCTCATTTAACCAAAGAGAAAAGCCATTTTTGCCAGTATTACTATTTTTATACCTTGCACCAAATGACAAAATGTGCGAAAATATATGTATGTTTATTATTATTACATTTATTATTATTATATTATTATTACATTTTTCCTAATTTATACTATATGAAAAAGGTGGCAAGGTATACTGCTAAAATGTTGAAAATCTATGTATCAAAATCTCCCAATTTTCTAAATTAAACATAGATTATTATAATATTGTGACATTCTAATTGCAATTAAATTTTCATTATCCGAACCAAAATAAATAATAAATGAAATTGAGTCCATAGTATTAAGCATAAACCATAAGGAGCAAGTAAATAAAATAAGATGAAGGGTGCATAATGGCCGAGTGCGCTCGGCCTTACATTTCCCAACTTATGTTTATTTTCACTTTGGAAGTGAGAGTGACTATTTGTCGTGTGCCACAAAAAAAAACGAATATTGTTAATTTGTTTTTTTAAAGCCACATACTCTATAATTAAGTTGTACATTATATTTTCACAAAAAATGAATGCGGTTTCATTTGGGAGGTTAAAAAAACCTGTGGAAATGCTGCAGATAGAGATATCTGTAAGATTTATTACCATGTGTATTGTACAGGCGAGTGTGAATGGGTTTCTGAGACATAATACTTATTAATGAGACCGCCTTGAATATTGATTGGGCAAATTTAATAAAAATAGGTTATGCGGTCTCAGTTTCTGTATAAGCTTAAATGATTGGATTATTTGCAAGAGTCCATAAATTTACCTAGAGACCAAGATCTGCAGATATGTTGCTCATAACAAGGCTAAAGCGAATGTTGGCCTGAAACGATGTTCGCGAAACTCGAATCAGAGAGTTGAGAAGCAAATATTTGCTTCAACTAGTTAAAATTCTTAACTGGAAACCCAATGAAACAGAGTGTTAAAGCTGATAAAAATAATGCCTATTATATCTATAATAAATTGCTTTTCATTACTTCTCGGATGGATGTCAATGACATACTTTACTCTTGGCCAGTACTATATTTGGAGTGCCTCGATCTAAACCTGTATACCTGAAGCGCACATAAGAAGAGCATGTAGGTGCATACAGGAGTATCTCTGGCTCGTAGCACAACTGCCTCATAGCACAGCATTCGCGAAAATGCATTCATCAGCATAATTAAGTCGTCAATAAGTGACGTCTGCGTGGAGTGGAAAATTTATGTCATTAGCCACTGGACGCGGGGAGGCCTCCAACTGGAAACTACAACAACAACAACTGAAGTTGTCTGTCGGCTAGATTTATCAGGTAAGACATATAGCATACCCATGCTAAACTATTCCAAACGTTACCATATCACACCACAGCGTAACCTTGCATAACTGGCAACAATATAAACCGTTAGCTGGCTTGTAATGAGCAGTAGAGAGAGAGAGAGAGAGAGAGAGAGAGAGAGAGAGAGTGAGGCAGAGAGGAAGAGCGCACATCGTCTGTAAGCCACGCACGTAAGCAGAAGAAAGAAGACAAGTCGCGACAAGACAAGGTAAAACAAGACCCAGAAGCACGAAGAAATGTGCATATTAAGATAAGAATGCAATGCCCAGACTCCGGCTTGAAGTGCAGACACCACAGATCGCAGCCTGCAGCCTGCAGCTCTCTGCTTGCAGCATGCAGCATGCAGCGTGCAGCGTGCAGCGGGCTGCTCAACAGTACCCGCCAAAAGTTGACGGCCAAGGAAAAAGGAATGCCAAGAGTTTTCAGTTTCGGGCCATGTACAACATGCACTCGACTCGCAACTGGTTCGTTTTGCCAGCTAACGTAAAAGCGGACGGAGGGAGGTGGAGGGAGGGGGTCTGGAGGTAACGCTGTAAATTGGACGTTGCCTCCGTGGGGTAGTCCGGACTTTGTCTGAGCCGTCAGTCGGGTTTTTCTCTACTCATAGCATCGCTTTAGGCTTTGAAATGGGTCAGTTTTGTGACAAGCGTCGGGTCGGATCTTCCAGCAGCTCGAAGAGATTGAACCATGATGATGGCACATGACAAACGAACACATCAGTGGCTTTTCTTCAATCAAAAGTCGTGAATCAACTTCTTTATACGATGAATGTGCACTACTTGGTTAATCGCTGACTTATGTTTCCAAGAAACAGGGCAGTTTATCAAAAATATTAATACTATAAGTACATATGTATGTGTATATATAATTCCGATTTAACTGCGTTTTCGATTAGTCATTTCTCAGGAAATAAATACAGAATATTTCTGATTTAACTGCGCATTATTTAAAATATATTTGAAACTATTACTACATTTACAAAACGTACTTTTGTCAAAAATAAGCAATATGTTGCTACTTAAAATACTTGACATATTTAAAAAAAAGGAAAACGTACCGCCCACCATTCAGCATAGCAATGCACTCGAACTTGGCGTAATCAATTAAGTCGCAAAGTTATGGGACAGCTGAGGGCGCCGTCGATTTTGGCATTGAAGTGGGGCGTGGGTGAGCCACAGCTCGCAAGAGAGGCGGGAACTTCAAGGTGCTCAGAAATTAGAACAGTTGAGCAGAGTCGCTTATCAGCCGACCAATTGTATACGTATTTGTTAGCCGGAAAACTGATCCTCAGTTTCTTTTTGACCAGCACGCAAACTGGTCACGAATATTACTATACCTTACACAGACCCAAATTGTTCTATCGGAAAGACGCTGTCAAGCCAAGCCACCTAAATTTCAAGCTTAACCCAGTTTTATGCGCGTGCCTCCGTTCGATAATAAATCGAACTAACTGTTGGAAGAGGGAATTGTTTTCCAGAGGAATATCATACGATCGCAACGACTCCACGTATGAGCATTGCGTTCATTCGGTCTTGAGAATCGATTTTGAAGCGGAGAATTGTTCAAGAATTTAAATATCTCGCTTCTACTCCAATCGAAGAAACAGCAACAATAAAAGATGGAGAATAACAATAAGCTTATTCAATTCGCGTAAATCCGGTTTCCGATCTTATGTTGTCTAGGTCAGGTCATTTGGAAGGGGGTCTATTCAAATTTTAAGTTTGGAGTTTTATCAGAAGTGACTGCAAAAAAGCGCAAGTATAGTTTAATTAATCATTTCCTATGTTCTTCCCCGTTCCTATTCGCCATCTTAGTTTGCCTATGAAAGTACAGCTTATCACTTAGATTGGTATGTATAATACTAGTATGTGATATTTAAGTTGTGAACTTATGGTACTCACAGAAAGTTCTGCTCGGCTTTATAAATAGTGTTACAGCTTTTCGGTAAGATCCACTAATTTCCCAATCAAACTATATTCACACACAAAGGGCACACACACACACACACACAACACAGAACTGTTATCGTTCTTATTGGGTCTTAGAGACAAAGTATCAGAGTAAAAGCAGTTTATATAGAATATTTCATAGAATTTTAAAGATTTTAAAATATTTTCATCTCGAGTCGGAAGAATCGGAAAACTCGCGCAAAAATGCCACGGTGAACGCGTCAAAAACGAACGAGCCTTAAACGGCAACTGAAGTGAACTCGAAGCCGGAGCTGGGCTCAGGCGTTGAGCGCGCCAGCGTTCACACAAGCGCATGCTGCTCACACAGATACAAGCTGGAGCGCTGCGACTCTCTCGCTCAGTGTCTGTGTGTGTGTGTGTGTGTGGGTGTGTGGAACTGGTTTGTTTGAGTTGAACTAACTGCCTGGCAGGCACATGTGTGTGTGTGTGTGCTTGCTTGTTTGTTCGATCTCCGCTTGAGCCTCTCTCTCCCTCCCTGCTCCCTCAGTCCGACTGCTGCTTCGCTCTCTTTCTCCCTCTCTCTCTCTCTCTCTCCCACTCTCTCTTTTGCTCATTGAACGTTTTATGCTGTCTGCGCCAGCAACTTTTTAAATTAAAAGCCAACGACGCTGTCGTTTTTTCCAATTCTCTTTTCCGTTTTATTTCTTTTTCACGTTTTCCTTCGCCTTCTGCTTTGTTTGTCACATAATCAAAACAAACGCGCTTTTCGATCACGATGCGTGCTTCGTTTCTGTTTTTGTTTTTGTTTCGACTTCTGCTGGTTCTTGTGCCGTTCTCCCTCCCTGCCCCTCGCCGACCGCAGTCGCTCATTAACTTTTTACAGCTTCTGTTTCTGTTGCTGCGCGAGCGGAGAACGCAGCTAATTAATAGGAAGGCTTCCAAATTGCCGCCCAGATAAGCTCCGATTTACCCGATGCAAGAGTCTCGTTAGTCGTAAATCGTAAATCGACTTTCTTCAAATCGAATGCCGAGAGCAGTGGAATCTTTATTAGTTCTTTGCTGTCCCTCCAGACTTTTGAGGTCACTGAAAACTCCAAGCTAGATACACGCGTGCTTGGGGAACAATTTGCCAGTTGCTTCCTTAGGAACACTTGCACAGGAGCAGGGCTCCACTCGACTGTTCCCAGTGGCGGTTCGGGAACAGTTTACCCGTGCAGCGCTTATGCAGATCTCGTTGGGCTTAAGTGGAGCCATGTTATCTGATTGTGCCACCCACGCAATCTGCATAGGCTTGGCTGACTTATGACTTATGCCAGACTAATGTGATGCGATTATAAATGCATCACATGCAGATCAGTGATGTCGTCTAGCAATTTACTAGCTAGGTCTAGCAGTTTTAAGGATCTATCGGCAGCTTTCTTTTTTAAATATTATCACTTATAAATTTGTCAATTTTTAACATTTGAAATCAAATTTAAAGAAGAATTTTAAAGAAAGTTTTAAAATGTGTATACAAAATTCATAAAATTTGAACATTAACAAATTTTAAAATTAATATAACTATTTTTTTTTTTTCAAATTATGCTATTAAAGAAATAAATTAATTCATTTATTTCTTTCAATTTGTTCAAATTTTGCACTCATCTGATCGATATAATACAGGCAATTGTAGAATTTGGTTTGCTCTTTATGAATACCCGAAGAAATAAAGAAAATATAAAAAGATTTCGATCTCAACATTGGTTAGTAGTAATAGTAATAGTTAGTACTAATAGTAATAGTAGTTAATATAAAAAAAAAACATGAAAAATAAGTCAATATTCTATATAATTAAATTATGAAATTATGGAAAAATAAAATAATTTGCTTTTATTAATGGTAGGCATAAACAAAACAAAAGTATAAGTAAAATTTGTTTAAATTCTGTATTATTTAGTATTTTAAAATAAAAGAAAACATGCAAAATACTAGAACAATTTATCGTTCAACAAGTTTAAATTATTATAATAAAATAATTCGTATTAAATAATCCTTACCATAAATAAAAAAATGTCTTTTTAGTAAAACATATTGTGAAATTTTATATTAACATTTATATGAGTAAAAAATTATCAACTATTTTGGAATTTTGACCATAATTTAAAGAAATGTTTGCAACTTTTATTCAATATTTCAGTCTTCCAATACGCTGGCAGCACTGGCGTAGGAGACACAGCGGCAATTAGATGTGGGAGCGTGAGCTGCCAGGAAATGGAACTTATAAACAAATACTGCGTTCTTCGTGGCGTGACTCCGTACACTCCCCAGACGAAAAAAGAAGAGCAACACCATAAACAGGTTAAGTTAAAGCTCGAGCGACCTACGTCAAAAAGGGTCTTGGCATTGGGCCATAAGGATGGCAATGGAGAGCCAAATGCAACATGTCAGCGCTGACGGAGCTTTGGATGAGCCAGCCGAGGCTGCAGCACATGACAACCTGCAATCAAGCGCCAACAGACAGCGGAGCAGAGCTTGGGCACGCCCGACATCCAGCAACATGCTGCATGCTGCATGCTGCATGCAACAGTTCGCGTAGGCAACCACAGGTATTGCAACAACAGCGCGACATTTGTACGATCAGAAGACGGGGAGAGGGGGTAGGGGGTAGGCTTTAACTTAAATTATGCGCCAAACAAATAAGGCCTCGCCAGCGTCATAATGACGTTAATGCCTGCGCCGCAATCAAGTTGCCAGTTGGCAGTTGCCGCAACGGCGACAGCACTGCAACATTTCGATGTCGCCAGTTGCACAAAGTCACGGTCGTTGTCGTTGTCGTTGTGGTTGTTGCTGTCCAACCTAAGCCCCCAACCGACAGCAGCAGCAGCAACAAATGTTGCCAATGCAACTACGTAGAAACAAGCCAAGAGAGCTACAATCCCAGACACTCGACTGTGTGATACCATTCACCCTGTTTATCGCTTACAACTTCTTTCAAAATATGAAATTTAGTTGGCCCCCGCTTAACTCAAACGCATTTAACTTGAAACACTGTTTAAAATATTATTCCTTAGCACTTTGAACAAAAAAAATTATTTTGAAAAATATTTTCGTAATAGAAAAAATTGAGCATCTTTAACATATAATTTAATAATTTATTTGAAAAGCTTAAATAGTATTTCATAGCTTTAAAAGCTGCTGTTAGGATTTTATAATTTGACTATATATAGCACAGTGCCCTTATATAATGGAAAGATTACAAATCTGATACATTTTGGAATTTTAAATAGCATTAATAAGTGCATGAAAGTTTTGATGATTTGATTATATACCACACTAGTACTATTTAGTATTTTATTATTTATTTATTTATTTATTTGTTTATTTATTTATTTATTTAGTACTATTTTTAATTTTATTTTGAAAAGGTTATTTAATTTTAAATTGCATTTAAACATGCAGTTAAAAATTTTAAATTTGTATACTTAATGGAGAAAATAATAATCGTATACAAATGGTTTTAAATTCTTTTCAAAAACGGAATTAACTGTGAAAAACATTAAAAATTCAGTTAAGTATTGATACTTTAATTATATAAAGTACTAGAGACATGTTTCGTTGGTTTATTAATAAACCTGTACTAGTAGCCTAATCTGTAGTACTGTTTAGTTGCAGGGTAGATGAGGACATTAATGACATTAATAATACTCGAGCTTAAAATTTTATATATAGATCATTAGTGACAGCGGGCGTGGTACTATAATTTTGATTGATCTGCGTATGATACACGCGATATAATACATAGTATGTTAAATTTGTTTATGTTTTTAATCTGATTGTTCAAACATACAGGCAGACATGGCTAAGTAGACTCGGCTATTGATGCTTAGGCTTCTGCCCATTAAATATGCAATTGCACAAAGTTAATATACCATTTGTATCCAAATTCTATGAGTGAAGGGTATAACAACGGTCGCGAAAGCTCGTCAACAACCGCAAGAAACAATTAAGTTTCGTTGTGCAAAGAGCTGAGCAGTTGCTGAAATACATAATCACACATCGCCGAAAACACACATACATACACACACAAAATTTTTGCTTTGTTTTTGATGGCAAGCAAATTGAACTAAACGCTCGAACTACTCGAGCTTGGAAACAGCTGCTGGTTCTTAAAATGAGGCACGCGACACACTGCGCACCAGTAACCTGCAGCCAAAATTAAAGTATAATTTTCGAAACAAAAAAAAATGACAATTTAAGAGTTGAGCTTTTCGGCCAGTGGCAGCTGCTGCGTGAACAGAACCCATACTTACCACGCGCCAAACATTTGCAGCCGTTCAACGAGCCAGAGCCCCTTCGTGGGGATCGGGCATCAGGCATCCGACACCTCGTCTGAACCGGTTGCCAACTGCTCCCACAGGCAGAGCGCACAATTTAGCTGGCCGGTGGGTTTTCTTGCCGACGTCAGTTCCCTCGTCGCTCGGTCAGACAGCACTAGGGGCAGCTTTTTCAATTCACTTAAGGACGGCATCGCTCTCATTAGACATAATCGTGCCGCAATTGTCGTTGATTGTTGTCGTCCGTCTTCTGCGCTGCTCTTACCCAACTAGCTCTAAATTGTTGTTAGTTTGCTGATTAGCTAAAATGCGTGCGAATCTGCAAATTGCGTATCGTAGCTAATTTACTTTTGTAGACCAAGCTCTAGATGTTGCTATAGACATTCGCAGATATTGATAGAGCGAACAAATCAAAAGTTGCTTGAAGTGCGCCAAATTGTCTATCGACCTATCGGAACTGACTTATCGAAAACTGACTTAAAGTGTTGCAAGTGCTGCGCAAATAGTGCTGCAAAGTGTGCTGGCCAGTGCAATAATATACAAATAGTGCTGCAAAGTGCGCAAAGATACGAGCAAGTAGCTGAGCAGTGCAATTAATACCAAGTCGCAGTGGATATAAATAAATAGAAGCTTGAACCGCCAAATGAGGTCCCATAATGGGAACACAAGCAAGGAGTTTCGCGAAATCAACGGCAATAGGAAGATAAAAATCGATGGCATGATGGAACATAGCGTCGTGGGGGCACAGCGGCGCAAGGAACAAATTCAGAACAGAACGCGGCGAGGATTCTCGCCCGGCGTGGAGGAGCAGCTGGACGACGACGAGCTGCAGCTGTACAGCGATATCGAGGACATGGCCACCGAGTCCGCCGAGGTATGTGAGCTGCAAATGATATCGACAACAGTATTCAAAGTTATGCAAATGTATGTTCGCAGCCAGAGCAGCGTGTGTTTAAGTCCGTGCGGCCTCTGCTCCAGCTACTGTCGGAGGAGTCCTCTCCCGTTACAGATTCTCCACCGGCTGCGAAAAAGAAGGCCCTGTACAAGGATGTCTGCCCCTCCTCGGAAGAAGAAGATGCTCTCGTTGGACGCAAATTAACTTCGCCCAGACTGAACAGTCTCAATAGATTTGCGTGGACTCCAAAGACGACCAATTTTTTCCTGGAGCTGTGGGAGAAGCACATAAAGGACATCCGCGGGTCGCGCAAGAATTCGGATATACACAAGGAAATGGCGCAGGAAATGAGCGAGTATGGACCCAGTCACCGCGAGATCAAGTCCAAAATAGACAACATGTCCAGAAAATACAGGTAGTACGAATGCAGTGAAAGTAATACCAGGGAATAATACATACGATCTTCGATCTCCCAGACTGGAAGAGCAAAAGGTTAAAGAGGGAGGATTGACAACTTGGAGATACTTTCATAGGGTCAAATCGTTTCTAGCTGAAACGCCAGCAGTGCACTTCGAGGAGATTCTTTTCGATAATACAGGTAATTGAGAAGGAATGAAATATATATATATATATATATGAAATAATACTAAAAAAGACCGATCTTTGCAGAGTCCTCGAGCTTCTTTCAGTCGGACAACAGTGATGCTGGCAGTGCATTTAGAAGCAGCCCTCGCGAGGAATCGGTCATGCAGGGGCCAGAAAACAGGCGAATAAAATTGGATCATATCGAGGAGCAGGAGCAGCAGCTCGATGAGAAATCGTCAGAGTTTCGTGCCACAATATCACAAATGCCTTCGCACGCTGCAGATAAAAACACTTATAAAGCTGATCGCATGCTGCAAATTGAAGAGGAAAAGCTGGAGATAGAGCGACAAAAGCTGCAGGTTATGATGCATATATCGCGGGATCTATCGTCTATAAGTAAAACGTTGCTGGAAGTACTGCGAAATACAACAAAATAACAGCAAATCGAGTTCTTATTTGAAAACGTCTTTATGTTCTGGGTATATTACATTCGGAGCTCTCTGTGAGCATATGTTAGTATTTCAGTATTTGTTCAAGGTATTCTGCAGTTATCGCCGAACGGTCACACTGTTTTCAATGCTATGGCAAAGATTGAAAAGCAAACTATGTTTGTTATAAACGTTCAAGAGGAAGAGGCAAAATGCACAGAGTCCCAGCTGGACATACTTCTGAAAATCCACTGTGGGCAGTACAGGCTGGTGAAGAAGAAGAAACGGAGCACCGTATGGAACGTGTACCGGGAGATAATGCGACCCGACGGCAGCAAGCTCAAGTGGAGATACTACTGCCTCGGCTGCAAGCGGGTAATGCAGTCGACCGGAGGCACCACGTCCAACCTGCGCATCCACAAATGTCACGTGCGCTATCTGAAGCAGCATGGTAAGGAGTCGGAGGCTTCGCCACAGTCGCCCCAACGCAGCCGCCTCAGCACGCCGGGCCCGTCCTCGACCAAGTCATTGAGCAAAAAGCCAATGCGGTCCTACAAAGAGCTGTACGAGGAACAGACGGTGCAGTCCAGCGAAGCAGAAGATGACTACTACGAGGAGGAAGCCGATTTCACCACGATAACCAACACAGAGGTGAGTGCCACAGAAGACCATGACATGCTCAGCAGAAGTACTTTTCCCCTCATGCAGGACTCATCGGCGGAGCTATCGCTGAACTCCTCGGAGCGTCCGCTGCTAAAACTCTTCTCCGAAGAAGATTCAACGTCCTGGTCGCCAGAGATCACCGAAGTGCAACCCATTGTCGAGTTGGAGGCCGACCAGTCGCAGGACTTTCGCAAGGAGACAATCAAACCGAACCCAGCGCTGAGCATGCAGATCGATGCCTCTGCGTTATCCGAGGCCGAGAGCTACGCCCGCGCCTGGGCTCATGCGTTCCTCAAGCTGAGCGAGGACCAAAAGTTCTATGCGAAACGCTCAATCGACGAGCTGCTCGTGCTGGGCCGGCTGGAGCGATTGAATATCTCGACGGTCACGTCGCTCACAACAAACTTGTGAGGCAGGACCCAAACTGCCCGAGCAGAGCAGCACCTAAGCGAAATCCATTATTAGTTGTTAAGAGACTTCAACCACAACAGTCCCGATAAGCCCCGCACTTCATTGTTATGCCCATGCGAAGGGCCCACAACATAATATCATCGACTCCACAAAGCATATTCATATATGCTTGATAGGCATCTACAGCCGAGTCGATCTAGTTCTTAAGTTACTCTGAGGATTGTACACACACTTTCATCTGTGCGCTGTTGTCGGAACTAGCCTGATCGGACAGATACAGATAGCATAGTTGCCATAGAACCTAACTACACATTTTTGTTACTTTTCAGGAAATTGGTAACAAACTTGCCACTTTCTTTTTTAAAAATGCCCCCAGCATTCTCTGCGAATTTCATCAAATCGATCCACTATATATATAATACCATAGATGTCAAAAATTGTTCCAAAAATGTGAGTTTTTGAATCGCATAAAATCAAATTTCAATATTGTATTACTTTTATAGGAACGATCGGACGTAGTACATTTCTTTTTTCTAGAGAATTTCAATATTATATGCGCACTCAAAAATACTACCCTAAGATCCCTTCTATATATAAGCTATAACTGGGCTACTGCTTATTAATATATAGTATATATATAGTGAATAAAGGAACAAAAAAGCACAAAGTAGAAGCTTCTGCAGGTTGCGTTTCTTCCTGGTCTTAAGCTGTATTTCGTGTCAAAAGATATGCTAAGCATTTAGTTGAAAGGGTAATCAAGTAAAACCCTTATATAGTCAAAAATTCAAGGCAGTTCATCATGTTTTTCAATTTTTTTATTTTTTCCAATATATTTTTGTAGTTTTCTCTTGTTGCCTTTTGCATTTTGTATATACTTTCCATTTGCTGTGAATTACAGTTCTTTCAGTTTCCTTCTACTCGCTGTTCTCGTGTACATTTGTGGGGCTTTCTCCTAGTTTCTCTCTCTCGTTATCTCTGATCTCTCTGTTATTGATCTCGCTCTGAATTCGCCTGGCGGGGAGTTGGGGTACAATTTATGCGACGTTCGGCAATGAGGATGAGTGTGTGCGGGTGTGCGTGTAAATGAGTGTGTGTGTGTGTGGTGTGTGTGAGTGAAGTGAGGCTTCTCGGAAGTAGAATATGAAAACTCTTCGAATCGAAAGCTGCTAAGACGCACAACAAAACCATCGTGTAAAATTGCAAATACCCAAATAATCGTTTAAATAATCGCTCTGTATAATACGTATGCATGTGTGTGTGTAGACATATCAATATATATACATATATATATGCATGTGTACTGCTATTTTCAGGTTTATTCGTGTGGTGTGTGCACAGTTCTCTCTATATACATATTACAATTGAATTTATGCATCGCATCGTATCTCCAGCACACACATGTACATATATAAATATGGTCTATCAAAAGATTACTTGGATTACCATTGAATTTGATTTCTGTTGCATGTACTTTTCATTTGCATGTCGTTCTCTGCTTTGATTCTTGTTTTCTTTTAGCTTTTCTTTTTCTTTTTGTTTTTGTTTAGTTGTTGTTGTTTTGGTTTTGGTTTTGGTATTGGAAATTTTACATTTCGCTTTTGCTGTTGCCTGCCCCAGGGATAAAAACAAAACGAAATAACGCGGCGCGGCCCACATATAATGTTACATGTTGCATGGATGTTGTTTCTGCTGACTCCTCTTCATCATCATCATCATCATCATCATCTGCTGCTACTGCTACTACTGCTGCTGCTGCTGCTGCTGCTGCTGCTGTTGGTGCGGCTCTCCTCTCTCTCTCTCTCTGTCTTCCCTTCTGGTTCATCGTCTACTTATTGTTGTTGTTGCTGTTCAAGTATCTGATGAAGTGTTTGCATCTGCTTTTCTATGCGGTGCTCTCAGTTGTTGTATTCTGCAGCTCTTGAGCTTCGTTCTGCGCGCGGATCGCACAGTAATTTGGAGGGATGGAGGGTTGTGGGTGGTGGGTGGTGGTTATGTCAGTTATTGGAATAATTAAAACAAAGAAATAAGAAGAAACGAAAGGGAGAGAGTACAAGGTTAAATGAAAATCGAAATGGTTTGGAAACTTATGCATTTTCGAGGTTTACAAATTTCGTTGCATTTTGTTAGCCCACAAGTTAAATCTATGTACAGTTAGACAGATTGTACAGTTGCTTCTCTTGTTGTTATTTGAAAGAAATATTAAGAACCAAAGCCTCTTGTTTAAACATACATGTATACTATATATGTGTTTGTGTTTGTGTGTGTGTGTGTGTGTGTGTGTGGTGTGTGTTAGTTGTTGTCAATGTTGAGCACATTTTTATGTTCTTTTCGCGTTAGTTAAAATTGCCGCCACCGAAAGCTTTGTTAATGTTATTGTTATTGTTGTTTCTGTGCTGCTAATTATAGTTGGTTGTGATTGTTGATTTAGTTGTTGTTATCGTTGATGTTGATGTTGATGTATTTGTTGTTGATGTTGTTTGGCTTTTAGTTCATTACCTGCTGTGGCTGCTGCTCCATGCCACCGCCGCCAGGTCCGTTGGGCTTACGATTCTGACGACGCGGACGGAATGGACGCGGCGGTCCCTGTCCACCCTGAACTGTTGGCAGAAATGAGAAGACTTGATTAACATGGGCTTGGCTTTGGCAGCTTCTATATGCTTTCTATACGTACACTCACTGTACTCGAGACCATCACGACGCGGCGGTGGTCCATTACGTCGGAAGAAACGTCGCTGAGGTCCTCCAACGCCGCCACCACGACGCGGTTGTCCATCGCCGCCCCGCTGTACACCCTCAGAATTTGGATCATGAACTCCTGGCTCGGCGCTGCCATCGCCGCCACCGAGAACTCGTCGCGATTGACGCGGATAATAGTTGTTATAGCGACGCTGTCCAGGTCCACCGGGTGGTCCACCAGGTCCGCCGCCACGTGGTGCACCACGTGGACCACTGGGTGGGCCACCAGGGCCGCCGCCGCCTCCTGGTCCGCGACGATAGTTCTGACGTGGCTGACGTGGACCTCCCTGCATCTGCTGCTGCTGCTGGCCGTCGAGCGATTGCTGCTGCTGTTGCTGCTGCTGGGCAGGAGCCAGCTCGTCGCCCTCGTTATCACCTTCGCCAGGTTGCTTGCGGCGATTCTTCTTCATCCATGGGCGGAAATTGCGACGCTTGTCAGCAGCAAACTGACTGCCACGCACCGGCTCACCAGAGGGGCCGGTCACATTCGCCGCCTCGTTGCCCTTCTCGCCAATGACCACATCGAATTCAACAAGCTCGCCATCGCCCACCGAACGGACCGCCTTCTTGGGATTGTTGCGCGCAATGGCGCTCTGATGAACGAAAACATCCTCTTTGGTGTCGTTGCGATTGATGAAGCCGTAGCCGCTCTTCACGTTGAACCATTTGACGGTGCCGGTGACTTTAGTGGCTGCAATCGAGTGACCAGATTATTAATATTTTTACTTCTTATTTTATTATTGTTTATTTCAATGGGGGCCTACGATCAAGCTCCACTCTCGAGCGCACATGCCGGCCGACAAGTTCAGCTGGTCGACTGAGCGCCAGTGTATACAAATAAACTTACCAAAACAATAAACACACACACAGCCACACACACACAGCCACACACACACACGCACACACACACACACACACATGGACTAGACAATCCGTCTCATGTCGAGGCAAGAGAACGCTCGCTCGCTGCGCAAAGAGAGCGAGCGGCAAACGTTGGCGCTTAACAAATTGGGTTGCCAACAATTGTGCAGTCAGGCGCGTGATGGGAGCAGGGCAGAGCAGGGCTGCGGCGGGGGGTGTGCTGCGCCGTCACCGGCAAAAAGTAGAATTTTCATTTCGTTACTTGCGCCGCTTTTCTCATGCGGCAAACGAGCCGGCGAAAGTGTGAATATGTATGTGCAGAGCATACAAAATGGCGTCGCGCGTATATTTTAAGCACACGCACACCGATAGAGGCACACACACACACACACACAAATATACCTCTACCTATACTATAGCTCGTACATATATGCACGCACATTTTTCAGACTGTGTGTGTATAAAGCGCGCCGCCGTTCGGTTGCTTTCATTGCTATTTTGGTAGCAGTGTAGCTGCCGCCATGTGTTTGCATGAATGAAAATGCAAATGGATTTTAAGGCTTACCAATTATTTCCTTTGGTGGCGGCGCGGGCTTGCCCTGCGCTTGCTGGCCATCGTCTTCTTGTTCTTCCTGGGCCAGCGGCTGCTGCTGTTCGATGGGTAGCTGCTGCTGTTTTTCCGAGTCTGCCATCTTTTATAGCTACGTTCGTTGTTCTTCTACCTCGAAACGCGCACACACACCTACACACCTACACAAACACACACGCACACGCGGTGGGCTTCCAAAAATAAAAGCAAGAAAAAATAAAGCACCCTCTTCTGCGCTTCGTCGTTGTCGTCTTCGTCGAGAGTGCGGCAAAATTTGTCGTCGGTTAGCGATTTGCCGTAACTTTGTTTTTCTTGACTTGAATTTTTGGCTGTTGGTGTTGTTGTAAGTGCGGCTCGAGCTGTGGCACTCTTTCAACTACCACTTTGATGTTATTTTCGAGTGTGATGTTAAAACACTCACTCGCAAGGTTTTCTTGGCGATTCTATTTTGTTCGCAAGCACAGGAAGTGAAACATGGCAGCTATAGCTAGTGTTGTACAATTTTCGATTCTCTGACGCAGAGTTGTTTTTGTTCTATCGATACATTAGTAGTTAAATATGACAACAATGTATATGGGTTATGCGTGCTTTCGAGTAGACGGCCACACTCACGTTCGAATCGATACCACCCATCGATAGTGTTTCAGTTGAGCTAATAGTTATTTGTGAATCAGGGCAAAAAACAAAACAATTTGTTTATTATTGTTCAAGAAAAACATCCATCGTCATGAGTCGCAACTGAACTGCACACGTGTTAATGCAATCCCTCTGTTAAACAGACAGCGACAGCGACAGCGACCAATATGGCAAACAACAAGCCGCAGTAGTGAATGAAATAAAACAAAACAAAGTGCTTATTGACTAGGTCGGTGACATATTTGATCTGGAAAAACCTTTATTTAATGCTACAACTTGCAAATAATGGACTAATATTAAGATATTTTTAATGTGGTTGCTTCTATTGTGTGTCTGAAGATTGCTTTCAAAGCGGCGGTGACAACGCTGCTGTGCCGTCACATCGTATGATCGAAGGCGCGCGTTCTGATTGGTCGAAAGCTTTAGTATGTTTACTTGCTCAGTTCTCTGTGTGTGTGCGTGAGTGTGCAAGTGCGTATGTTTATTATTGTATTGTTTTTGTATCGCACGTCGTGCAATTGCGCCGCTTTGAATTGAAAATTTAATAAACAAAACACAGATTACAGCATAGAAATAGATATTTAAAAAAATAAGTGAAAATAAGAAATTATTGCAGCTCTTGCTAAATTTAAATTGTGACTAAATTTCGATATGTGACACTTTCAACTAGTGTAGGGTATCTGCTAGTTGAGCAATCCTATCGATTATTTCTTATCTAATTTTACTATGTTCTCCAGAGTTTCGTCACACTTTAGCGATAATAACACCAATAAATATGGATATGAAAACAGAACTGGACATGCAGATCCTGGGCCTGCTAAAGGAGGAGGAGGACACGTTAAACTTGTTCAAGGACATGCTGTCGACGGATATGCTCGACTTAATTAGCGAAATGGACCTACACCTGGACCAATTGGCTGAGGACAGCGGCGCCCCGCCACTACTCGAGGGTATCAAGGACATGCAATTCTCGCCGCCCCTACAGCAACAACAACAACAACAACAGCAACAACGACAACAGCAGCAGCAGCAGCAACAACAGCAGCAGCAACAGCACCAACAACAACAACAACACCTGATCAAGAGTGAACATGCCTCGCCGGTGCATGTCGAGGACGAAATGTTAATGCAACAGTTGCTGCTCTATGAGACACCTCTGTACAAGACCGACCCACTCATTGCCTCCAACCCGACCTACAGTCCGCCGCAGGCACTGCCGCAGCTAGTGAAACCCCAGCCCTCGTTGACTATTCACCACATGGACAGCAGCCAGCAATTGCCCCCGAGCAACGCTCTGTACCCCTCACCGGTTAATAACGGCTTTGTCTATCAGCTCGCTGCTGATGCAAAGCCCTTGCCAGCTTCGCCTGCCCCTGGGGCAACTCCTCCGGCAGCTGCGTCCGTTAAGAAACCGCACTATGGCAAGAAGATGCCGGCTATGCAAAGCTTCATACTGGAAGTGCCTGCACCCAGCCCGACGCCAGCACCGGCTTCCTTGCCGGTGTCCGTGCCAGTGCCTGTGTCGGTGCCAGTGGCTATGCCTGTGACTGTACCCGTGCCGACAACAGTTGTACCCAAGTCGGCACCCAAGGCAGCAGTCGTGGAACTGGCACCAGCACCCGCATCGGCGACAGGTGCCCCACCAAATGGCAAGGTGGCCATTCAACGCGTCCAACCCAAGGTGAAGGAGGTAAAGCGCTCGGCGCACAATGCCATCGAGCGTCGCTATCGCACCTCAATAAACGACAAGATAACGGAGCTCAAGAACCTTGTCGTGGGCGATGCCGCCAAGCTGAACAAGTCAGCGGTGCTGCGCAAGTCAATCGACAAGATACGGGATCTGCATCGTCAGAACTATGAGCTGAAGACGGAGCTGCAGCGCCTGCAACGTGAACTAATGGCGCGCAACGGCTCCAAGGTGAAGGATCTGCTGCAACTGGGCAGCAGCAGCGCCGGCGCCAGCTCCCCCACATCCCTTCCACCCTCGTCGAAGAAGCGTCGTCAGCAATCGCTGGCTAACGATCCGGTCATCAGTCTAACGCCGCCGCGCAGCGATGTCTCGGATCCATCACTGTCGCCGCTGCACTCGGACATTTCGTTGCCACCGTCTCCGTATGGCGGCTCCACAAGCAGCAGCAGCATCAAGGACGAGCCGCTGGTGGTGTCCAGCTCGATACGCGGCATGGCCACTACCTCGCGTCTGGGAGTCTGCATGTTCATGTTTGCTATCCTCGCTGTCAATCCCTTCAAGACGCTGCTCCGGCACAACCAATTCGGAGCATCCGATACTGACTTTGATGACGGCGAGTCAAGCCGTCAAAGACGCAGCATTCTGGCCTACGACACGGATGGTGAGTGACAGACAGACAGATATACAGACATTTGACATATAATTAAATCGGGTTTCTCTGCCTGCAGACGACTCCGAGTACATCGGCTGGCACAGCTCGTGGCTGTGGCTTTTGAATCTGTTCTTCGTGCTGGGCTGTCTAGTGAAACTCCTGGTGTACGGTGACCCCCAGCTGGATGTGCAGATGGACGCCTACTACCAGCACAAGCAGCGCGCCGAGGCTCACTTTGCCAAGGGCCAACACCAACAGGCCTACAGCTCCTACCTGAATTGTCTGCACATGTTTGGCCTGAACTTGCCGGCCACACGCCTGGAGTGCTACCTCCAGACGAGCTGGCAATTCCTGAGGTTTCTGTTCCATCGCCTCTGGCTCGGACGCGTGCTTTCACGCCGCGCCGGCGGACTGTTCTGCAGCGCAACGACCAGGAAACGTGCGCTGACATCGGCCAGGGAGATGGCACTGCTCTTCAACCGGCTGAACCAGCTGCACTTGACGGGCAGTCGCAACAACGATCGAAACGGCATCATGCTGGCTCTCTATGCCAGCAACATGGCCGAGGTGGCGCACTCCCTGCTGACGCCGCGCGAGATCATCTGCATTCACGTGATGGCAGCGCTGCGCATGAAGCGCAGTGCGCCCAAACTGCTGCAGCAGCTCTGTGCGCGCTACTACATGAGTCGCGCCCGCTTGGAGTGCGGGCGCACGCGCGCCGCTGAGCAGACGCAGGAGTTGCGCTGGGCATTCACTGCCTACGGCTATGGCTACTGCGCCGCGCATGTCTTCGACTACGAACTGAAGGACGCAACGGCTGAGCAGGATGGTTTCTTCACGCGCTTGCGCAATCCGTGCGATCCGGCAGCCTATGCCATCAAGGTAAGTGTCCAGCTGCAGTAGCAGCAGCAGTTATAATTATTGGCGCTTATCTCTTGCAGCAATACCGCGAGCATCTGCTGCACAAGGCCATACAATGTCTGGTCGGCGCCGGGCCACACAAGTCGGGCAAGTCTGTGCCTGGCACCAACAGCGAGCTGGAGCAGCACAGCGGCACGATTGTCAGCAATGTGCTGAAGTACACTTCGCTCTTGCGGGACACGCTCTGGTCGGACGAGGATGAGCGCGACTTGAATGTGGTGTGGTGGGCAAATGTGCTCGAGATCGCTGTGCACTGGCTGCTGGGCGAGGATACGTTGGCGGATCAGCTGTACGACAGCATCAAGCAGCTGCCAGAGGAGCTGCAGTCGACGGGCGAGAATGAGCATCTGCCACGCGCACTGCATGCGGTGCTGCAGGCCAAGATGATACTGCTGAGGTGGGTATTGGTTTGCCCGGTTCCTAGTGAGCGACATGAATCACTGTGTCGCGTCTCTCCTTGCAGAAACAATGGCAACATGCTGGACCGACTGTCCAAGCACTCGATTAAGCTGCTCTGCGACGAGTCCAGCGTACAGCTGCAGGAATGCCTGACGGTCAATCGCATCACCAATGCCAAGGGCATTAAGCTGGTAAGTCGCGTAGTGGCAGTCTGAAGCCTGCAGCCTCCCAGCCCTAAGGAGCTGTCACGAAGGTGCATTGTAGTCGCATTGTCTGTCCTAGTTAACACGAGGCAATACAACTGCAGTGCAAGCTCCGTGCAGCTCCCCAGTCAACGCAACTCCAGTCGATGCAGCGATGCGGTTCTAGTTCAAGTGAGTGCCCCTAATCTCGGCTCCGAATTTCTCTTGCGTCTTGCAGCTTTTCCAGCTCTTGACCTGCGATTGGCTGCTGGAGACGCGCACAGCGCTGTGGGAACTGGAGCACATGAACATCGAGGACGACGGCTACTACCAGGTGCCGGGCGATGTGCTCGAGAAGTTCCAGACGGATTTGAATTCACTGCGCAGCATTGTAGAGAATTTACCGGTAAGCTGAAGCTTAAAGATCCCTCTAGTCCTTCTAGTCATGTGTACTCTATATACTCTACCCATTTCCATTTGCAGAACGCACAATCCCGTATCTATTTATATGAGGCCGTCTGCCGGCTAATGGCTGGCGCCTCGCCTTGCCCCACACAGCAGCTGCTGGATCGAAGCCTGCGCTCGCGCAACGCCCACTCGTCCATCTTCTGTGGCAGCAAGGATCGCCGGCATCAGAACTTCGTGGGCGGCGAACGGGAGCGCGCTGCGGCCATGTACGTGGCCTGCAAGTACCTGCCGCCGGCGCTGCTCAGTTCGCCCGGCGAGCGGGCCGGACTGCTGGCCGAGGCGGCCAAGACTCTGGAGAAAGTAGGAGACAAACGCAAGCTGAAAGAATGCTACCAGTTGATGAAGTCTCTGGGCAACGGCGGAGCCACTGTCAAGGCCTAGTCCTAAGTTTGCAGTTTAAGTTCAAAATACCCCTAACACAGCGGCCCCTGGTTCCCGTTTTCCCACTCGCTTCGACCCGGTACAATTTCTTAGTTCGTAATTTATACCATAGTGTAACTGCACACAGGCTGTCAAACAATTAGAACTCTGTCACGGATACCACATATATTAATTTCAATAAATATTTCAACAGTTCAATCGGTGTGCATGCAGTTAATAACTCCAATTAGTTAGTATTTTGTCCTACTTGATTTGAGCTGCATTGATACCTTTACCTAGGGTATGCATTATTCAGTTTTAAATGAATTAACAGCGATTAGCTTGCAAATACTGTGTATATACCCTGGCACAGGGTATAATGACTTTGGCACCTTTTCGGTACCTATAGGCTATACATACTATTGATCAGCATCAACAGGTTCGTATATTCTTATAAGTCGCGCCAGATCGGAGCGACATATCGTATACCTGCCATAGAACTTAGCCTATTTCTTAAATTTTCAAGATATTGTTACCAGACATGCTTCATTGTATTTTACTAATTCCCTAAGATATCATCAAAATCAATATATTATAATATATTTCTATAGCTTGGTCCACCAACGCATATTTCAATTCCCATGGAATTGGATTACTATATCCTATATCCTATAAAGCATAGATTGCAAGGAAATTAAACCTTTTTAAGGAATTTCAATATTACATTGGAAACTGAGTACAAGCTCGAATATATAAGTCAGAAATATTATATATATAAAATATGTATATATATTATTTTATATATATATAGCGCAATTGAAGGAACAATTAGTTGAAACATCTACAAGGGTATACAGTCTTCGGTACGCCGAAGGTTGCGCTTCCTTCTGGGGTTAAGTCCATTGGCATCGCCTAAGCTTTTAAATACTTAATGGGCATATGCGTATTCCATACGGATTCCTGCGGCTTCCTGCCTGTATGGCATATAAAGTTGATACCTAGCATCGAACTGGACTAGAATTCAGCGACATGGCAACTTTGCTGCCGGGAGAGGCCAGTTACTGGTCCACAGTGTTGAGCTTTCTTGGTGAGATTCGCTCAAGCAAAGTGACCGAATAAATAATAATATTAAATATTTCATAATTATGGTAAATAATAAATAAAATAGCACAACAATACTTTTCGGATTCGCACTCTACATGCATTCTGTGGCATTCCTCGTTCGACTCACGATTGGACTCGCACCTGCCTGTGCTCATTCTGGAGCCACAGAGCTGGCAGGAGTCGGAGCAGCCTAAGGGATACGCGCTGAAACGGGAGCAACTCGAGAAGCTGCAAATGGACTACGACGAGTGGATACTACGCTTGGCTGTGGCTATTGACGAGGCGCACTGCGAGGTGAGTCTAGTCGAGGAAGGCCTCGTGCTTGGTCTGCCGATCGGGGGCACACAGTCCACACGCCGTGCATTGCCAGTCCAAGTGCAAGAGCTGAGAGTTGGCTTTGGCCTCCAGCTGAAACGGCAGAGAGGAGTATTGCAAGAGGAGGAGGAGCTGCAAATGACTAGGGCTTTGACGCACCTGATCCCGTAATTCCCGCGGTGCAGCAAAGTTAAGTGTTAGCAGTAGTTGCCTCCTGTCGCCAGTGGTTGCCTGTCGTTGCAGCGCTTGCTGCACGGCGCATACAAACTGTTCCAAGTCTGCCTGAAGCCAACTCTTTGCCAACTTCAGGTGCTGCAGCTGGTTGCAGTTTTCTACCACGTCTAGCAGTTGGATTAGACTGGCTCGTGGCTCGCCGCACTGCAGTGCCAGGCATTCCAGCTGTAGCAGCTCCTTCAACCGATGCAGTGCCTCGCTGGGCCACATGGGACAGGAGAGCCGTCGCAGTCCGCGCAGGCACACGATGTGGGCCACCTGCTGGGGCAGCACACGCGACAGCTGCAGTTGCTCCAAACGCTGCACATAGCGTTCGGCCAGTGTGCGGAGCAGTTGACTGTTGACTCGTATGGTGACGCGCCATCTCAGGTGCAGCGACTTCAGCTGGGGGAAGTCCCCGATGTCCTCAAGTGTCGCCTCGAAGTTGTCCAACGAAAGGTGCTCCAGTCGCGGGCAATGCGGCGCCAGCGCCGGCATCGCACGCCTCGAGGCGAAGCGCAGCGATAGTCTACGCAAGGCGGGAAGCGCCTGCAGTTGTGCCATGAAGTCCTCATTCGGCAAGTCCTCATCGAAGCCATCCACGTGCAACGTTTGCAGTGCGCCAAAGTGCTGCAGCTGCAAGACTGCAGGAAATACAATGGGACTGATATAGGTGGGATCTGCTGCAGAGCTGCCTCTACCCACCTATGGCAGCCGGTGCATCGGTCAAGCTGAGGCATCTCAGATCCTTGCGCTGCAGCACCTCCAGCACATTCGCTTCCCCGCCCGCAGGCGGCATCAGTTCGCAGGGGTGCACGAAAATCAAGTGCAAACTCTGCAAGTTGGCGCAGTGCTCGTTGAGCAGCGCCAGAAACGGCAGCGTGATGCTGTCGTCCCAGCGGCCGTGCCGCAGCTCACACTCCAGCACACAGTCGCCGCACAGACGCAGCAGGTAGTCCCAATCCGCAACGGAGCGCAGCATACGCATGTTGATGCGGGCGAAGCGGCGCGGAGCCTCGCGCGACAGCACATCGCGGAACTGTGGATGCGCCCGGGCCAGATTCAGCTTGTCGTCGACCACATTCAGATATGAGAATATCTCGGCATAACAGTCGTAATTCAGGTCCAATATGCTCGTTTTACTTCTCTGCGATTTATTGCCCAGAAATCCCAGCGGACAGCCAAGTCCCAGTTTCTGCATTTTGTTTACATTTGGATTAACGTTGTGGATTGAAGGGGGATTATGATTCACGCACGCTCGGTGTGACCAGAGGCTGTATAAATACTGAATGCTTGGCGGTTAAACAGTAGGCATGCGTTAGCCAACACTGTTCCCATTAGGTCCCATTAATACAGAACTTGACAGTGGGCCTATCTTGTGTGCAATTTCTAAGATTGTGAATCGTATATTTCGTATCGATAATGTTTTATCATTTCAAAAATTATGATAATTGAATCTAAAGTATCACTTAAAATATTTAAATGTAAATATAAAGTTTATATTATTTATTACCACAAAAAATACCACTTTAGACAAGTAGAAAAAACTACAGTGAATTCGACAAATGAAATAATGTATTTTTCGGTGTATTGCAAATAACACAACTATAATAAGAAGTTGGTAGGATGATCTCAGCCAACATAACGCCGAATGCAGATTTTTAACTTCTGGATGCCATGCCCACCCACAAAACTGTTTTTTTCTTAGTAAAAGTAAAAAATTTCCAAAAGTTTTTCTCATATTGATCAACTCTATAAATTACAACCCAATCGGACTATAAACACGGGACTTATAGGCGCTAGAGATTTCCCATACAGACTTGCAGCCTCGCAGCAGAGGGAAGGCGACAATGCTTGCGTTTGACTGTATGCGTGCGACATGCGTGTGTAGCGTAAATTCATACCAGTTTGATTGAGAAAATGTGCGGTGCATTATTCTGATTTCGTTAAATAAAAGTGTTTAATATTAACAATTAATTTTTACGGTCTATCGAGTGAATTCGACCGTAGCTTTCACTACTTGTTCACAGGAATCAGAATACCAAATTTGGTGTCCCTAACTTTTGTAATATCTGCGACAAATGGACAGACAGACGAACGTACGGACATGGCTAAATCGTCTTGAATATAAAGAATGTAAATCCAAGTCTGCCGCTTCCGATTATGCCTGTTACATACATTCGCAAATGTTTACCCATTTACGATAAGTACCATAAATGGTAGAAAATTAGATATATTTTTGTTTTGACATATTATCAACAAAGCCAATCTGAATATTTATTATTGTACAAGATATTAACCACTTAACTGAGTATCTTTATTTTCTAGAGTTTCATAGCTTTCCAGGAGGACATTCCAAAATTTGCGAAATCATTCTATAATGCCAGCATTTACGCAACTTGGCGTTCAACACGAAATAGATTTATTTTCGCTTACGCCGATGAGTTATTGGAATATCCTGGAGATGAAGACAGCTATACTGATGGCTATATATTCCATGGTACAAATGAGTGCACATTTCATTCATCGTATTTCAAATTAATTGTTCTTACTTAAGATCAACCCAATATATTGCTGATCAAAGCGACGTCTTTGAATTCGAGTCTCTTCGAAATAAAAACAAATCATTTTGTGGGACCTCGACATTTTGGCAAAGATCCGATTCCAATTTCTTTCTACACGCTGCAGCGTTACGATGCTCAACTTGGAAGGGTCGTATGGGATAGTGATATAGATATATCCAGTAAAATACAAGATCTTCAGGGTCGTGAAATTGTTTTGGGCATATTCACCTACAAACCATTTATGCTCTTAGATTATGTACGTGAATAAAGTAATGCTCCCAAAATCAAATACTTATTCTGATTTTTTTTATTTTTTTTTTTCATAAAACAGAACAAACAGCCAAAGGTCTATGATCGCGCAGTAAATAGCTCAGTCTTTATAGACGGAACCGAAGTGCGAACTTTGCTGATTTTTTGCGAGCTGCACAATTGCTCACTGCAAGCTTTTACAAGTAGGTACTATTAATCTCATAGCTAACGATAAATATTTAAACACCCTTTAACTTAGATACCAATCGGACAATAAACACTTTAGTTATAGGCGCAAGAAAATTCGCATACAAAGTTGCAGACGGCGTGGCACTCGAAATTGGAAATAAGCTTGATCTGTGTATGGTACACATCATCATGTATAATTTGCCCTTTTTGGTTTTTGTAATAACTGATATCTGTGTGTTCATACAGACAGACGGACATTGCTAAATCGATTTGGTTATACAAGTTTTCTATAAATGCGTAAATGGTATAAAAAAGGAGTAAATTAAAATAAACAAAGATTAAATTTAAAAGCTATTTTACATTTCCTAAAACTAAAAATTTAGATATACAGACAAAAGTTCTGGCAATTAGCATATGCTACACACCGGCTTTAAAAACATTTTGTTAAGACAACCCAAAGTTAAAACAAGTGAAGAAAGCTACAGTCGAGTGCACTCGACAGTAAGATACCACATACCTTTGGCTGTTAAAAAATAATTATATATAATTATTACTTTTATTCGGCGAACTTATAGCAACGCATCCCATATTTTCGAATTCAAATACATGCCGGCTGCACGCTGCCTTCACGACGACTGTGCGTGCGCAGTCGGCGTCGGGCCTCTGCTGCTGTAAGGGAAACTTATCGTGCCTATAACTTCTGTGTTTATTGTACAATCCGATTTAATAGGGTTGGTTGATATTATTATTATCTACAATAATATAAAAAAAAATTTCAAAACTTTTCTACTTTTCCTATAATTTGATTTACCGATTTAAAAAATCGATTTTTGGGGGCGGTAGGCATGGCATCCAAAAATTGAAGATTCTGCGTAATGTTACCAGGGACCTTACTTCCAAATTCATCCGAAAGTCTAAAATCCAACTTCTGCATAATGTTGCAAGACACCCTCCTACCAAATTTGGTGCGTTTATCTCTTTTCGTTATTGAATTATTTGCGAAAAATCTAAAAACGCATTTATCGATTTGCGGAGGCGGTGGGCGTGGCACATCAAGTTTAAAATAAACTCGATCTGTGTATTCAATACACGCACACTCCCACCAAGTCTGGCTCTTTCAATAGCTGAGATCTGTGCGTTCATACAGACAGACAGACAGACGGACATGACCAAATCGACTATCGGCTATTGATGCAGATCAAGAATATATATACTTTGTATGTATGCCACGCCTTCTTCTGCCTGTTACATACATTTTCACAAAGTTTTTACCCATTTTCAATGGGTAAATGGTATAAATATTCTTAAACGTTATCAAATTCTGCGAGAACTGACATTATCCAGCAAATCGATAATAACTTTAATAACAATATATAGTTTATAGCTTAAGCCAATCCACTATATAATAAGTATAACTATGAAATCATAGTTGAAAGTCGATTTAAGCTCAATAATTAATTTTAAATTCCATCAGCTGAGCAGTATAACTGGGGGGACATCAGCGAAAATTACACTGGCGTTGGATTGATGGGCATGATCCTCGATAGAACTGCGGACTATAGTGTTGGCGGCTTCTATGTGTGGTATGAAGCCTACCTGCGCATGGAGATGACACAATTCCTTGGACGATCCGGTGTCACCTGCCTGGTGCCGGCACCAAGGCCGATTATCAACTGGGCACTGCCCCTGCGCCCTTTCCAGGCCACGCTCTGGCTATGTGTGATGCTCTGCTTAGTGCTGGAGTGCATTGCCCTTACTTGGACGCGACAGTACGAGCACCCATCGGCCCCATCGAGTTGGCGCCAAAGCCTCTTCTTTGGATGCGTCAGTACGTTGAAGCTCTTTGTAAACCAGAGCACCAGCTACGTGGCCACGTCGTATGCACTGCGTACTGTTCTGTTGGCCAGCTATATGATCGACATAATTTTGACCACGGTGTACGGAGGCGGACTCGCCTCCATCTTGACGCTACCCAAGCTGGAGGAGGCTGCTGACTCGCGGCAGCGGCTCAACGATCACAAGTTGAACTGGGCGGCCACATCGCACGCCTGGATCAGCATCTTTGACGCCGAATCGGTTGAGGTAAGAACAGAAAGTTGGTCTGTGATGTAAATCAATTTAACTAGCATCCATTTGCAGCCGGTCTTGCAGGGACTTATGGAGAATTTCCAGGTCTACGACGAGGCAGCCATCGCGACCAAGTCGCGCACCGCGCAAATGGGCTTCGTGGTCGAACGGATGCAGTTCGGGCACCTCGCCAACGCTGAGATGATTCCCGACGACGCACTGCCGCGCCTCAAGCTGATGGTCGACGATGTATACTTCATATACACCGTGGCGTATGTGCCCCGCTTGTGGGCTCTTCTGGATGCCCACAATGAGTTCATGCTCAATTGGCACTCGTCCGGCCTGGACAAGTTCTGGGAGTGGAGAATCGCCGCAGAGTACATGAATGCCCACAGGCAGAACCAGATGTCTGCATCGCAGATACTCTCGCTTGATATTGGACCCGTCAAACTGGGCATAGATAATTTTATTGGGCTTACGCTGCTCTGGTGTTTCGGCATGGCCTGCAGCCTGCTGGCCTTTGCTGCCGAACTGTGGTGCGCACACATGGCCCAGCGAAAATAGAGACATTAATACAATATAAAACATACACAGATATGATACTTAAATAAACTTGCTCAGCCCTGCAGCAACAAGACCTGATCGATTACACGCGTTATCAATGGATCCAATTCGTTCTCCGGAATATTCCTCCAAAGTTCGCGCAGTGTGTGATAGGCAATTGTTGCGGGGCTCTCATCCGACGACAGCAGGTGTGTGCGCAGACTCAGAAAGATGACCACATCTGCAGCAATGGGACTGTACGCGTCGCAAATGGTGTGCAGAGCACGTGCAGCGCTTGGTGGAATCTGCGTACGGAGTGAGAAGCTATAGAGGCTAGTAAGCACATCAAATAACTTAGCACTTACATCGTTTAGATTCACAACCAGAAACACATTGCCCTCCTTGAGTTTCCTCTTGTACTGCTCAATGGGATAGCCGTAATCGTCGCCGTTCTCAGTTTCGAAATCTTCGAGTTTCATCTCGATGGGCCGTTGATCCCCTACGTAAAGCGTGCAAAGGACTCACTCTAAGGAAACTAAAATTGGTTGGGGACTACTTACCAAAGCACTTGGATGTCTCCTGCGCAATATTCTGGATGAACTGCTGCATTACGCTGCCGCTGTTTTCGTTGGAATGCAGCAGCAAATAGATGTTTGGCGACTCGGTCGTCTTGTTGATCAGCCTTTCGATGTTCACGGTGAGGGCGTCCCACACTTCAGGCGACTGCAGCGGCGGGCGTTGGCGCAATTCCTCGAAGTTGCACCTTTTCCCTTCGGATTTTTGCAGATATATTTTCGAGTAAACAAAGACGGGCAATATTAAAACAATGGCCCACAAAATCCATTTAAAATTCGCGCTTGACTGAACTTGACTTTTGCCAGTGTTGGACAATGCTTTGGGCGGGCAGTGGAAGCTTTCCTGCTGTACGGAGATCCAGCGATTTGGGGACACTTGAATTGATGTTGTTAGCGGCGATGAATCGTTATGTTGCAGCGAAGCGTCTTCAAATTTCGTGTTTATGCTCTGAGTGCTCGCCTCCGCCTCTACTTCAGAGTCGGATTCACTCTCGCCGCTACTAGCGTTGATGCTAATAGGCGTCTTAATGCGGCGTGGACTCTGGCTGCCACTTGGTTGCACAGTTTTCTTTGTAGGCGATTCTGATTGCCTAGAATTTCCGTCATGAACTCCTCTCCTGGACTTGATATCCATATTATAGTCGTTAATATAATAGTCGTGTGATTTCCACAAAATAGAAAGCGTCAACAAAGGCAAATCTGAAGCCGGCGTGAATATGTGCACTATATGAAAGCAATCGATTCTAATCTATTTATCGAATTACTTATCGAAAGATATGAACTGATCAAAAGAATAAAAACAAAGCGAACAGGTGAACTAAATGAACAATGCTCTCGCTTGTAATCGAGTCACCAGCATTTTATTATATCATAAAATTTCAATGGAAATGTTATTCGATATATTAATTAATCCAATATTTTTGACCAGCTTTTAAACCTAGTTTGGTGTCGGATTGCTTCATGATATTTTCAATATCAACACTTTCAGTCTAATATTAACAATACTATCTGCTCAGGTGGGAAATGTTTGTCTTTCCAAGACTACAATTCTATTTTTATTAATTTCTTAACGACCGAGACCACAGAATTGATCAAATAAATATATACATTATTACAAGTATGAGTAAAAAGATTGATTAACATAATCCTATATGTACAATATATTGGAGCACTTCACTCGGTTATTGATGGCACCGTATTCAACGTAAGGCGCCTTAAGCGCCCCAGCACGAAAATCTCATCAATAGCCCGTTTGGCATAGAACTTTTGGTCCTCCGTCAGTTTGCGATACTCCAGGGACCACGTTTGTGCGTAGATGGCCGACTCCTCGGCCCCGCTAACGTCGTGGGATACAAACACATCGGAGAGACGTGGATTTGTGTTGGGGAAGCCTGGCGCAACCGCATTGAGAGGATCCTCATTGGGCTTGGCCTGAGGGGCGTGGGTTCCGCTCTCACCGCCGGCGGCGTCACATGACTCGACTGCAGTGCCTCCAGCTCCAGCTCCTCGGAGTGCAATAAATGCCGCAACCTCTGTGGATGTTGGTTTCCTGTCTTGCTCTTCCAGCACCGAATGCGTCTCGGAAATCTCTTCGCTGTCCACTTTCAGCTCGGCCTCGGCCTCCAGCAGGATGTCCTCCACAGACATCTCTCCGTCGTCATCCTTGATCCACTCCTTTGTGTTGTTGGCATCGGCGTATCCATTGCAATACGCTTGTTTCTTCAAGTACTGCAGATGGCATTTGTGTCGCCGCAGATTCGTTGTCGATTTGTGTGTGAAGGACATCAGATTCTTGCATCCTATGCAGTACAAGACGTGCTCCAGTATTCTGCCATCTTCCTTCTCAATCTTTCGGTACACGCGCCACACTGTACTGCGCGTGCTTTTATCATTCGTTGCGAGCTTGTAAATGCCACTCTCTATTTTGTCACGTATATCTTCGTGCTTGGCAGCCATGGGAACTAATCCTCCTGTTGTTTTAGTTTACGAAGACTTTGTTATTATTTTTTCTGTCCGCTGCCTAATAGAGATGGACAATGTGCACACATACTTCACACAATTATCGGTTGCATGCCAAGTTACTTTCGATAGTTTGCGTTACTGATTGATGGATTTATCAATTTAATAAAATGCATTACAATAAATTATTTGTGATTAAGTCGAATACCAAATTGCTATTATTATTTATTTATTTATGAATTCCAATGAAGAACATTTCCTATGCAGCACTTTCGCCACCTGCACGCAATGATCGATTGTTGACTCGAAAGAGTGGCAACGCTGCCAAAAGGCACATTGCGCCGGCAAAACATACATGCATATGTATATTTTTGTTTTTTTATTAATTTGTTCCGTTCCACATAATTTCTTATTCGGGTTTCAATGGCTGTATCATGTTTTGACTTCCTAGGCTTCCAAGTAAGTTGCATCGCAGATTTTCCCATCTTATATGCACACTTTTCTACCATTGGTAACAGGAGGCCCTCAAGAAGATGCGCGATGTGGACGATAAAATTATATACGCCCTGAACGCGCTTCCCACGGAGTCGTTCAAGGGCCAAGTCAACAGTGAGAGCACGTGCCGGGATCTCTACGCCAAGCTGCAGCAGTCCCACCTCACACGGGTAAATAGCTTCAGCTCGCAAGAGAGCCTCGTTCTCCCAACTCCCATGCACTAAACCTCCCGCACCCGACAGCAAACGAACATACGCAATTGCATAACGATGTCGGCGACGGCCCTGAAGAAGCTGCGGGAGCAGCGGGAGTCGCAGCCCGACGATGTGGAGACTGATAGCAAATTCAAGGCGGAGCAGCGAAAAGTGAGATCTAATCTGTAATTGAATTTCAATCCGATTTGAAACTATTGCCTTATCGACAGCTGCGGGTGCTGCAGTCCGAGCTCAACGTGGAGGACATCATCAAGGAACGCACCTACAAAGCATTTAACGAGCGCTGCAGGGCATATTTCCACGCCGAGTGAATTTATCTGCGCTTGCTGCAGAAATAAATCAAGTGCAGTAAATTGTTAGTTGTAAGTGAAAATAATAGTTTTTAACTGGCCACCGGCACTGCCCAGCAATTTGTTACTAACCAGCGCCGCTTACGAGCACTTGTGGCTCTCTTTATTTTTGAACAAGAATAATAGAACAATAATCGAACCGAACGTCTGCTGGTTTACTCGCCGCTTGGCAGGTTGTACGCGCTGTGCAGCGCTCTTAGGGGTAGTCCCTTGGCCTGGGCCAAGGCTGCTAGCACAGTTTGGGTGGCATCCTTCAGATTGTTGTACTCGTGCAGGAGGCGCATGTGTTTTTCTTTCGACTGCTTTGCAGAGGCACTACTGGAGTCTTTACTTTTAGAATTGTTCATTATTGGCGCTGGGTGCTTCAAATGTTTTAAACGAAAAGTGTTATAATCGTTATCGTTATCGAAATAATACAGTTGCTGAATCAGCTGTGGCGCAGTTCGCTAACTCTGGCAACACTGGCGCCCAACCAAAAACGTGTGGCGTATCGTGACTTAGATTTGCGTTTGTGTTTTGTACTATTAATAGACGCTTCGAATTGGCAGAAACACAGGTAAAGTGATAACAAATAGTGCCACAACGCAGGCCTCAGATGAAATGCACACTTAAAGCACAAATTGCAATCAACGGAAAAGTGAGCGTGCTGCATTTGCTGACGCTGACCTAAGCCCATCACACTGATTCATACACACACAAACATGCGTATACTTGCATGAATACACATACGTACGCATATATTAAAAATTAGAATGTGAAAGCGTTGTTGTTGCTGCTGTTGCTGTCGAGTTGTTGTTGATGTTGTGGTTGTTGTTGCTTCGTGGTTGTGTAAAGGGAAAAGTTTAGAAAGATGAATGTAAGATATTTAATCGAAGCAAAGCAGGCAGTGTAATGTAAATCACCAGAGTAGCAAGTGGCAACGCCGAGTGAATGTAAAAAGAGTGCATTGCAGAAGATACTCGACTTGCCTATACCCTGCTATAAAGTGTAGAACGCATACAAATTTTAAACGACAGTCGAAACTGGAATTTAGAAACGTGACAATATTTCGCCATTCAGTGCAAAAGGAAATTATATATATATTCTTGCTTATGATTAATCGTTTAACAGAATGTAGATTATTTGTAAAATGTTTCGTAATGTCGTGATCGCTACAGTCGTGTTTGCCTATAGCGAATATTCCTGCAATGCCGTGACTTTTGGTCGAGCAGCAAACCTCAAGCTGATTATATCCCATTTCCCGCGATACCCTATCCTGTACAATCGCTGTCCCCATGCATGTAGCATGTAACAGTAGTAGAGTTTCACTGTACGATTTAACACCTTTGAACGGGAACACACACACACAATCGAAAATCCCAATTTACTGTATATTACGTCTGAGACTTCAGTGTGCCTATACTTTGAGTACACTGTAAAATTGAGTGGCAATAGTAGTCGATGGCTTAGAACGAATGGAATAAACTAATAACTGTAGAGAACACTGCGGTTTACTTGCAGAGCTGCTAACAGTTAAGAGGGAGAGCAAGAGAGTGACACAGCACGATGTCCGCCACACACAAACAACGCTATAAAAATGCCGCTCTGGACTCCACGGAGATGCGGCGTCGGCGGGAGGAGGTGGGCATACAGCTGCGCAAGACGAAGCGGGAGCAGCAGCTCTCGAAGCGTCGCAATGTCCTGCTGGATCCCACGCCCGTGCCCAACGTCTCCAGTGCCGGCGGCGTGGAGTGCAGCAGCAGTGGTCAGCTGCACTCAACCGAGGTGTTCATGGCCGAGAGCATCGGCTCGGGTATGGCTGTGGGTGTGGCAGGTATGCACGGCTCGCATGGCTCGGCTGCAGGACAGGCGGAGGCAGGCGTATCCCAGTCGCTGATCAATGCAGAGATGATACAGATGCTGTACAGCGAGAAGGAGAGCGATCAACTGGAGGCCACCCAAAAGTTTCGCAAGCTACTCTCGCGCGATCCTAATCCACCCATCGAGGAGGTCATACAAAAGGGCATAGTGCCACGCTTTGTTACCTTCTTGCGCAACAATGAGAACGCGACGCTGCAATTTGAGGCCGCCTGGACGCTGACGAACATTGCATCGGGCACATCCCATCAAACGAGGATTGTCATCGAGGCCGGTGCGGTCCCCATATTTATCGAACTTTTGTCCAGTCCCCACGACGACGTGCAGGAGCAGGCTGTCTGGGCGCTGGGCAACATAGCTGGAGACTCTCCCACATGTCGGGATCACTTGCTGAGCTCTGGCATTCTGATGCCACTCCTGCAGTAAGTGCACCTGTTCCCGCAGAGATGCAGATGCAGATACAGATTGATAGTCCATTTAATCCTGCATATCAATTTCAGAGTGCTGACCACATCCGATCGCATTACCATGATACGCAATGCCGTGTGGACTCTGTCGAACTTGTGTCGCGGCAAGAATCCGCCTGCTGATTTCTCGAAAATAGTGCACGGCCTTCCCATATTGGCCCGCCTGCTGGACTACACCGACGAGGACGTGCTCAGCGACACGTGCTGGGCTATAAGCTACCTGTCGGATGGGCCCAACGACAAGATACAGGCTGTCATCGATGCGGGCGTCTGTCGGCGCCTTGTCGAGCTGCTGCTGTAGGTGCGAATTGGTGTGAATGGCGAGCAGATGGTAACGAGCTTCGTATGATTCATTCCAGGCATCCACAGCACAATGTGAGCACTGCAGCGCTGCGAGCTGTGGGCAACATTGTCACCGGTGATGACCAGCAGACCCAAGTGATATTGGGCTACAACGCCTTGCCTTGCATTAGCCATTTGCTCTTCTCACCGGCCGAAACAATCAAGAAGGAATCCTGCTGGACCATATCGAACATTGCGGCCGGCAATCGCGAGCAGATTCAGGCGATCATTAGTGCCAATATATTCCCGCAGATGATCAAGATAATGCAAACGGCCGACTTCAAGACGCGCAAGGAGGCCGCCTGGGCCATCACGAATGCCACCAGCAGCGGCACCGCGGAGCAGATCCATTACCTGGTCGAGATTGGATGTGTGCCGCCAATGTGTGATTTCCTCACCGTCGTCGATTCGGACATTGTGCAGGTGGCACTGAACGCGCTCGAGAACATCCTCAAGGCTGGCGAAAAGTACCAGGTGCGCCCCAATCCCTACGCAATAACCATCGAGCAGTGTGGAGGTGAGTCCGTATGCAAAGCCAGACCCCATGTCCTAGTGCTAATGGATCGCTTTTATAACGCTGCAGGCCTGGACAAAATCGAGTATCTGCAGGCGCACGAGAACCGCGACATCTATCACAAATCATTCTACATTATCGAGCAGTACTTTGGCAACGAGGAGGAGGACACGCGCGTGGCGCCCGTTGCCGGCAATCAGCAGTACGAGTTCAATCCGCACAACCTGCCCGACGGCGGCTTCAATTTCTAGCATGACAACGACGAACACATCGGCACATCCAACTCTAGACAATTGGTAAACAGTGGACACATTCACAGATCGGATCGATGGAGCGGCGGCATGTGTACCTGCCCGTCTGGACAGGCACAGGCGACCAAGCCGGCCGCAGGCGTCAGTGTGTGCAGTCATTAGCATTTAAGTGTCAGTCAGGCCCGACATTTTCTTCATGTTTTCTCATCGTTTGTTTTTTCCTTTGTTACATACTCTTTTTATTAGCTTTACTACGTTTATTTTTAATATTATTCTCGACGTGTGCATAAGGTCCAGGACCACGCCTCTTGCACCCCAGCCCAAACGCGATGCACACTCAGATCTGCATCGGCTATGTGTGTATGATGAAGCCAGCAAGATCGGGTTTCGGATAGCCTCATTGTTGAGTCCCCACGCATGTGAAAATACTTTCCTAGTAACTGTAAATATCTTCTCGATTTGTTGGGCCCTCGAGCCGGCTTTGGCGTTCGTCATACACATCTATATGTACATACAAATGTATATGTATGTGAACATATATTTGCAAGCATTATGCATAACCCTACATCATGTAAAAATGAATAACTTAAAGATTTGATTTGTTACGCTACTTTAGGACCGTAAACTATTCATTTAAGCTTAACTCATCGAAAGTTGTTTCTGATAGTCACGTAATAAATACCGTGAATCAGGCCTAACTATAATACATGCACCCCGCCACCCCAACCCCCTGCGGGCTGATTAAATTAGTATTTTGGACATCTTGAAGAGAGAAGAGCATTGCTACGGTCAATCAGAGCGGATACCACTTGATTTCATTGAATTGAACCTTTTCCTTTGTAAACCTTCATTTAATACAACAAAACGACATTCGCAATTATCGTAGCGACGGGAATTGTCGAAAGACCTCAACGTTCGAGTTTCGAAAACAAAACAAACAAATGAACTAACTCACACTAAATTAACAATATATAATAACATTGTGAAACGAAGATATATATATATTTAAGATTGAATAAATCATTTACACGTTAAAAAGCTATTTTCCAGATGTTTGCTAATTTTTTCGGATATTTTGTATTAACAGATTGAACATCTTGATTATAATCGGACAAACAGTATAATTATCTTACGTAGTAATAGAAGTATTTATGCTAATTAATAATGATGCACTTGTATGCCTTTTTCAAAGTCGATAAAGGGTATCTGACGATCGACTGCAGCTTTCGTTACAAACGATACTATGGTGGTCGGCCGATACACTGTGATCTATAATCGATGCTTTCAGCCGCGATGCTTTGCAGAGCTTTAAGAAACAATTACAATTGTTGTTTTTGTTTTAGTATATTGGCAGCTTTCGATACTTATTCAACCTGCAAACGAAACTATGACCGATACAATCCGATAAGTTATCGATACTAAAAGCGCGATATTTATTTGAGCAAAACTTGACAATTCAGGGGAAGAACTTAAGTTCGCTTTACGAACTGCACCTTGTACGGCTTGGGCGTCAGTGTGATGCCCGGCTGAAGGATTAGCGATGGCGTCTCACCCTCCGGCAGAACGATGCGGAAGTGCTGCACAATGCGCACGAGAAAAGAGAAAATACAAGCGCGCGCCAGTGCGTCGCCCAGACAACGACGTCGGCCCAGGCCGAAGGGCATGAAGTACTCATCCTTGCAGCACTTGCCGGCCGCATCGATGAAACGTTCCGGCCGAAATTGGCGCGGTTCCGTCCAGTGCTGCTCATCCAGGTGCACGGATCGCAGGCTGATTAGTATTGTGGCGTTCTTGGGTATGTCATAGCCAGCCAACTGTGTGGGCCACAGTGCCCGCCGTGGGCCCGTGATGGGTGTGATGTGGAAGAAACGCTGCACCTCCATAATGAAGGCGTCCATGTAGTGGAAGGACTCGCGCCGACTGAGATGTGGAAAGGCGGTCGCCGCGTCTGTGCCTGCACCCTGGCAGCCCGTGTTGGCAGCCACCTCGGCGTACAGCTGTTGCTGCACGTCCTCGCGCATGGCCAGCATCATTAGGGCCAGGTTTATGGTGTTGCTGGTTGTCTGCGATCCCGCGATGAAGAAGTCCAGTATCGTCATTATCAGCTGCGTCTCGTTGAAGCTGCTCGTCTCCTGCTGCTGGTTCTGCATCTCCTGCAGGTAGGCGAAGATCAGATCGTCGTCGGGCAGGGGTTCGCCCCGCTGCTCGCACTCACGCAGGCGTCGCCTGTGCTCGCCAATGGTCTCCATGAAGAGGCTGTGCAGCTCGGCGTTCAGCTGCCGGATCAGATTGTAGCCGGTGCGATTAGGCGCCACATGACGCAGCCAGGGGAACTGCGCCAGCAGGCCGCCGCAAATGTCAAAGAGCTTGGAACGGCGATTCATCAGCTCCAGTAGGCGGCGCAGCGTGCCATCTTCACAGCTGGCAATGCGCTCCCCGGCAATCAGGCACCACAGCACGTTGAGCACGCTCTGTGCCAGCCAGTTGACTGGCTCGATGGGCTCCGCTTGCGTCTGGTCGAGCTGCTGCAGCAGCTCCTCCGCTTCGCGCTCGATATGTTGCTCCATCTGGCTGCGGCCGTAGCCCACGTGACGCATCTGTTTCATGGCAAAGTTGCGATGCTCGTACCACAGCTGGCCGTCCGTGCAGGTGATGCCCTTGCGTGTGCCCATGGTGCGCAGGCGCAGAAAGAAGTTATCCGGCCGGCCCTCGAACACCTCCTGCAGCTGCACCTCGCGCACCAGATCGTGGCCCAGCGCGACCACCACATACTCCTGGCCCAGCTTCAAGCCCAGCAGCTGGCTCTTGTACAGCTTTGCCCACTGCTCGAACAGCATGTGCTGGCCTCCAGCAGCGCGTGCCTCCCGGCGGAACTGCAGCGTGTTACCCATCCAAGGCAGAAAGCCAGGACCTGTGAAGCACAAGTATCATTTATAGGGAGCTTATCACAAATTCATTTAAAAATACAGCACATTTCAGACCATCTAGTAGCATAAAGATAGGAACAACCTCCACTTTTGATTGCTTGATTTGATCATTATTCTAAAGCGTGAAAATATAGTTTTTATGATTAATAGGGGATATGATGTTCCTCTCTTCTCTTCAAAATATCATGCCAGAGCTTCAAGTCTGCAGAAATATGTAGTGAACAAATAAGAATAAATTCTTTTCTCCCTAAAAATTGATAGTGTTCCTTATCTAACTAAAAAAATAAATTTGATAAAAATGTAAAAAATAAAACTGGAAGGATTCGTTACATTGCATTATTATTTTTTGTTTATTCAGTTACTATATGCATACAGTTATCCAGTTATAAATTATTGTATATAGTTAAAGTTTGAGAGTTTCTTAATAAATCTTTATTTTTGACCAATCTTTCCTATAGAAACTATATGTGTTGCAATAGGGTGATGAAATTTGAGGAAATGTTGAATTAAAAAAGATGTGGGCCACATCATTTGGCTACAATATAGAATACAAACATCGATCAAAAGGACCTACAGCAGAAATTCCATGTATAGAAAGATATGTAACATATGTAGACCAGATTTTTTCAAGTTCACGTGGAGACAGACGTTTGGAAATGGCTTGATCGACTTCATAATATATATATTTTATAATATTATATATTTTAATATAATAATATATTTTGTATTGATTCAGAGAAGTTTTTTACAGCAAATATTAGGCACAAGATTATTATAACATCCGCAAAAATAATACGAAAAATAAAATTTGAAGATTAAGTTATTTTTTTACTGTTACCTCTTAAATTTTTCTGAAAGCAAAAACTTATAAGCAAAAATAAGTAGAGAAAAATCAATGCAATATTAAAAAAAAACGTTTATTCAAAATATCCGTTGATTTATTTTTACTGTTCTGTTGTAATGTTTTCTTTCAGAAACAATTAAAATGCAAAAAGGACCTTATATTAGATTTTTTATGAAAAATGTTAAAAAGTCTCTCACTTATAAAAAAATGCGAGGAACAATTTAGTCTGAAAATAGATCTAAAGTCGCCGTCCCTGTTCGAGTTCGAAGCAGAATTCGTACACATAACTTAATCGACTTAATCTTATCGGGCCTAATACTATTTGATAGTTGCCAAAAAATCTGGTAATCTGTCGATCGCCAAAGCGAAACCCAAAATCTCTATCTTGTGGCTTATCGCTCGAGCTGCGTTACGTGATATGTCTGTGCAGCCTACTCAGGTCTCAACTATTCAATTCTTATACAATAACGTATCCAAATAGAATAATGGCATTATAATAAGTCGTCAGATGGCAACTCATAGCTATATCAGCTTGCACAACAAAATGGATTTGGACATGCATATGTAAATCGGCAAATCAATCAAGTGACAAACACATCCCACTCGAAACGGCGTGTTCGGGTGTCTGTAATGATCGTGCGATCGGTTTATCAATGAATCGCTGCATTTGGAATGCCAGACGCGTGTCACATTGCCACCAGTGGCTTGGGGCTCGTACCTTGGACAACACTGTGCTCCCTCGTTACAGTGCTCCCTCGCCACCCTTGAGGAATTTCTGCTACATTTTGCAGAGACTATATGGTGACAATGCAGACCTATTATATAACAAACTTCATGGATGTTACAACTTGACTTATATAAACCATTGTACCTTGTACCACGGTGTTCCAAAGAACACATGGATAGGTTAAGAGAAGCGGATTGAATGTTGATCAGAATTCCTGTTGTCCGCGGACAGAGGGACGGAGTACGGGATGAGGTGTAGAGGGACACCAGTTTCAGTTTCGAAGCTCTTCTGTACGCTGTAAACAACTCGGATCGAGCAAGATCGGACCAATATATCGACCGAATTTTATTATTTTTGATGATATCAAAATCAAACTTTCCATAAAATATTTAAGCAAAAATCTTAAATCTTCTATAACTAATTTTTTTTTAATTTTTCTACTATACCATATTTGGTAGTACTCAAAATAATTACGCATGTAACATAACTTACGACTAGCCAAGAAGCATATGCTAGGGTATGCAGCTTTCGGTACGCTGAAGGTAACGTTTTTTCTAGTTTTTTCTCTATTGGCTCAAACAATAAGCAAATAAGAGATCTGCATATAAACATTCTTTATTCGAGTCAAATTTATTTTATAAATTCATTTTCCTCAGTATTTGATTTCTTTTGACGAAAGACTGCTGACTCAGAAGCAGGCAATTGGAGGAGCCTAATACACTTCAATTGTGCATTTCAATAAAAGAACTTCCGGACGTGGGAACCTGAATCTTCTGACTTTGGACTATCATAGTTAACTGCTTTTGTGTTGTGATTTTTCACTCACCTGGCGGAAAGTTCTTGGGCCGTCTCATCGAATTAAGCAGCGAGAATACCACAAAGCCAATTAGAATTGTGGCTAGAAAGATGAGTGCACTCATCTTGATATTTGAATAAGGTATAAATACGACTGCACTGAGAATTTATACAGGAGCTCGCTGCAAGACATCCGCACACTTCGCACGCTCTATGCCAACTGAAATCAAATCCCGTTTGATTTGAGAGCAAACGAGAGAGAGAGAGAGAGATAGAGAGAGAACGCAAAGAGAGACTCACGCACACAAAACAATTACGCTGGCGTTCCCGGCTTCCCTATGATTGTTAGTCCATTGAAAGAACGAGCAAAGCTGATAAAAACAAACTAATAATAAGTGCAATATCTTGGGCTTCTAAAGAGAGTACGATATTTGTAAGAGAAAGGCCAATTTGTACAAAGAGAATTGATAACATGTGAATCAATGCTGCTGTCTTTATGAAGGCTACACAACAATATGAGTATTTATATGAGTAGTAAAAAACGTAGTTCGCTTAAATTTATTATGTTTATAATAAATACTACTATTTATCAAAATCAAATAATAACTAATATAATAACTAAACGTTTTTACTGACAGTCTGACACGGATAATTAGACTCAACTGTTGTTACCGATCAATCTGTCTTCTGAATATCGCTGAATGTCGCTGAATATCCGCGATTTCCATTCTTTTCCCGTAGCTGCCCTTCAAAAAAGTCCGGGAAAATGCGAAATTGACAGCTCTGGTGAGAGTGTCTGAGAGCGTGCTGCTCAGAAAGAGAGAGAGAGAGAGAGTTTTGCAGTGCTCTCAATCGCATGAGTGCAATGTGCATTAGTTTTGCATATGTATTATCGTACGATCGTTAAGCGCTGAACTGACTTAAGGGAATACTACGATAAGTAAAGCTTACTCCGTATGCATTGTATGTGTTGGTGAGCTTGTAAATGTTCCATTGACTATTTGAGTTATTAGTAAACTCTGCCAGAACCAAACGAAAACGTCGCTGGGACTTCACTCGCCTTTGAATGCTGTGCCCCAACTGAGGTGAACTGCGGTGGGCTTGGTTCCACATAGTTGAAACGGGAGAGAGGACTGTACTGCTCGCGCATCAGGCTCTCTATGCGTTGGTGCCATCGGCAATGCTCGTTGCAGCTGCTGAGAGAGTAAAGTTATGTCGACTATTTGAGCGACCATCGTTAAGTACTCCAAGCAAGAGGCAATAGAAAAGAGAGAATGTAGCTTTGTGGGCGTCCGATCTCAACGTGCCTCAACGAGCTGGTAAACCCGACTGCATTGTAAGCTGCACTTCGGCAATTGCAGACACTGTTTCGGCATAGTTAGAACATCGACGAAGAGGTGCTAAGAGCGTCTTTGGACTTTGAGTGCTTCTTGCTAATTCAGGACACTAACAATACCTCGTGCTAGAGTGAGCAGAAAAGCGGGGGATAACTGGAAGGAAAGGGGAAATGCGTACAGAAAGTAGGTTCATGAACACCTTAAACCCGTTTTATTTAACCCGTGCTCAATTATCTGGAATTGTATTTAACTAACTTCAAAACTTTGTTCTACCGCTCTGACAAATAAATACATATTATTTCTGAAATATTTTCTATATTGAGTAACCCACACAATTTACCAAATTTGTGTCCTAAACATTTCTTTTGTATGGGAAGTGGATAGCAATAAAATTGCAATATAAAATTGTTGTTTTTTAAAATGCTTGGCTCAATTACACAGACGACGTGCTATCGACAAATGTAACGACATCTGGGTACTCTCGAAACTTTTGACGTATTTTAGAATTTTGTACGGAATATTTAGTTCACTCTTAAAAGAATCGCACAACAATGATCTCCCCTGCTCAACCCGCATCAAGGCGCGCGACTGTTAATTCGAAGCGCAGCGCGTTCGCATCTACAACAGATAAGCTCAAGAAGCCTAGCGCAGATCAGAAGCGAGAAGTATGTTACTCAAATCTTGATTAGTCACATTCCGTCAATCCCCCATCTATCCCCCGATTTCAGGCTAACCAGAGAAAACGCATTCTCATATTGCCGCATTTGGGCGAAGATGCAGATGCCGATGCAGATGAAGTGAGCGAAAGCCTAGCGACAAGGGACGACCAGTCGAACAATCCGAGTTTACGGAAATGTGAATCACTAGGACGACGATCAAGTAGCCCACATGAGCACTCATACACCCCGCTGTACAGCCTTCACTGTGCCGAAAAGCCGCCGGAAAGGTCTGCGGAACCGCTTGAGGGCGAAATGCCAGCTGAGAATCCTTTGCACGTTCCAACCAAGCAAGCTTCTGCGAGATCCAGGCAACTAAACAGAGTTGCCGCAGCTGCTGGAGCTGCAGCCGCAGCCTCAAAGGCCCGTCACTGGCTTCAGCAGGCCGAGCAAGCTATCCTAGCGGAAAGGGCTGAGGATAGACAAAGGCACCTGCTGCACAATTCGCGCCTGCTCAAGTCGACTCTGAACAGCGTTCGCCAAATGGATCCGGCTTTCATCGAGACACTGTGCATTGCGATTCTCGATCATGTCATAACTTTACAATAAGTAGAACAGAAAAGTATATAGACAAAAATTGATGCATTAACTGATAAATTTCCTGTTCATTGAGTTCAAACGCTTTCCGTATAGAAGGCAAATAAAATGAAACGTTTTTCTCACCAAACTTAAATTGAAACATTTGTACACCAATTACTCATTGCGCAAATGTGTGTAACAGGCAGTAGGAGGTGTGGGTGACTGTAGAAATATAGAATATATCTAGACAAGCGTCAAGAGCTTGGGACGGACAACTTGGCAAGAAGATTCCTGTATAGCATATATGATGTCCAGTTTATTTCAAAGTTTGAGTGCGAGCTCACTGCCTCTAATATGGTAGATAAAGTTTAACAATAAATACAGAAGTAATGGGTGGAATACGTTTCCCATGCAAAAGTTGCAGCGGAGAAGTAAACCAATGAAAGCACACCCACGTCAATTCATATTTTAAATAAATTATAATAATAATTATTTTCCCGCACAAAAGAAAGCATCTCTGATCGAGTCGATCTAGCCATGACCGTTGCTATCATATGCTCCATCTTCAGTCACTCTGTTTTAAAGGTACGTATCTTTATACCTTTCTCTTCTGCACGTTGTAGCCGGTACGAACCAGGTTGAACCGATATATCATATAGTTTTCTATGATCAATTCTTGTTATTTTTAAAGACAACGTAATCAACTTCATCATATCCTATTTGAATAATGCTTCTAGCAATCTATCTAAATTTTATCCAAATCGAAAAACTTTAAAATATAGCTACCATGGGAGCAATCGGTCAAGGATGGGTTTTTCAATGAAAACACAAATAAATTTCCATAGACCAGTTGGCGGTAATAACATTTTAAAATGGGATTAATTTATCCCATGGTTGCTATAGGACTGATCGAGCGAGAGTTAAGTTTTGTCAAAAAATTTAATATATTATTGGGTATTGGGACCAAGCTGGCCATTTAAATTGTAATCGTTTGTTTTTCAAAACAGGATGTGTATTAATTAAATCATATATAATATATAATATTATATCGTCCCGGCAACAATGGCCGCAATAAATCGATTGTTTCTTGTGCTGTATGGCTGTTGAAACCAGAAGTTATCCCAACCATTTTCAAGAACAATTGGCATCACAATATCGGTTATCACGGCTCAATGACATCGTCATCGGCGGTTATGGTGACTTTACGATTGGTTTGGTAAAAATACGGACCGAGGATGTAATCTGTTAAAGAACGATTTAATAAATTTGGTGCTCTTTATATCACTTAAAAATAAAAATTTCTAATCTGTTTCTATTCCTCACGCAGTTTTCTTATGTTAGAAAATCTCTGTTTGTTTCAGGTGCAGCTCAAGACAAGAACTCGTCAAAATAAGCTTAAGAGTGCAGTCAGGTCAAAATCGCAAACTAAATTTTAAAAAATTTGATAGTCGATAAAAAACGACATCATGATGACATCAGCAATGCCTATAATATACCAGACTTTGAATCGGTAAATCACATTTATTTTCGATCCAGAGTGGTTTAAGTGGTAATTCAGTTATAGCGCGGAAGTAACATGAAAGCGATTTGCGTTCTCCTCTGCTGCATAGGCTCAGTTCTCCTTGGAGAGTATGCAGTTGCACATGAGTTCTTACAAGAGGTGAGACTTTTTAAACAAACCAGGAAGTGTTCTGTGACATAAAACTGATTACTCGGCTTCTCCAGTCTTGCCGTGAAGTTCGCCAAATGGAGAATAACTGTGAACAATACGCATTCACAATCGTCAAGCCTATGTTGGGCTACTTCAATGTGATTAATAAAAAGATCGTCGAGAGAAATGAAGAAATGGAAAGCAAAAATAAGATCATTAAGAAACTTGAAGATGAGGTTAATCAGTTTCGAATAGAAATTGCAAAAAATGAATACAAAGATACTTTTCTAGAACACCAGAAAAATCAAAATGAACAACTCAAAAAAACGAGCATCTTTTGAATACAATCGAACAACTGACAAACAACCTACGTAATAGCCTAAACAAAGACTTTTTGAAACTTAGAGCGACTTACTTGCTAAAAAAGTGAGTGAGTGTCAACAGGAATTGAGAGTTAAAAATTTGGAAATCAATGCAAATAAAGAAAAACTACAACAAAAAGAAACTGAAGCTAAGATCTCTATAGAACAATATCCATACTCTCACGCTATCTAACGGTTCCTTCTTTAATGCCCTGTTTAATTCTGAGTTCGCGGGTCCTGGGTGGATCGTCATTCTACAGAGGGTGAAGGGCGGCGAGGAATTCTAAACGGATTGGACAACTTATCGGAATGGCTTTGGGTCATTCGATGGGGATTTCTTTTTTGGCCTAGAGAAAATCTATCGCTTAACCACGAATCAACCCCACGAGCTGTACATTCATATGGAACGTCTGAATGGCAGCATCATCCACGCCCGTTATGATAGTTTTGCCATTTCTGGCGAAGATGATCAATAAAAACTATCCACGTTGGGCAGATTTTCTGGTAACGCAGGAGACTATTTGGCATATAGTAGAAATGTCAAATTCACAACCTTTGACCGTGACAATGACGAACAAAGGTATGGTTATTGCGTAGACGATCACTATGGTGGATGGTGGTACGAATTAGTATTAAATTTTGGACAAAACTATAAAAATATAAAAATAACAAATACGATTTCTTTCGTTACAGCAACTTAAACGGGCAGAATTGGAATATTGAAATGCCTTCGTTTTGGCAAAATACTCATTGGGGCAAAGTACTGAAAAGATGGGATTGTACTCAATATACTGGAAATGCACTTTAAGTGGATAGTTAAAATAAGCTTGCTCAACTTTCGAAAGAAAAAGAGAGAAATTCAATTAGATGAAAACTATACAAATTGCTATTGGAGTGTCGCTTGCAGATGGAGGCGTGGTAACAATAAAATCAGCTATTACCAAATGTGTACACATAAGAACTTATATCCATTGAAATTGTATAAATATAGTATGCGACCAACAGCTTTGGGTTGTTTGTGTAGGAAGGGACTGTGCGTGTGACACCGAAAGTGAAATGACATGATGTGGACTGGGTTCGAGTTTAAGGAAAGAAACTCTAGCGGGCAAGTATGCCTCTATATTCCTTTTCACAAAGCTTATATATAATTTGTCGTAAAGTTATTACTTAAAATAATAGCAGAAATTCGTTGGAATATTTATTGTGTACAATTGGTCTGAACTGTTGGGGAATACGTGTAGGCACCTTCCCTTCAATATATATATGTATAAAATCAAGTTCTTTGTACATCGAATGCGGAATGCAGAGCTTTGTCTTGAATCTTTTCAGAGCTTTAACTGAGAATCATTTCAAAATGGAAGATCCTTGGATTCAATTGATTACGGAGAAAGTCTGTCCTAGAGGAATACAGAGTTCTTGGCAATTATGTAGTCAATATCATTTGTCCAGGGATTCTTGAAAGCCCGCCATTCACTCTGGAGTTGTATGTAGCTATTGTCCTTGCAGCGAAAGCGGTAGACTTGCGTAGTAACCTTCTCCTGCACCTGCATAACCATCTTATGCGATTCGACCAGGGCGGAGATGTCCTCGTTGTGGAAATACTCATAAAAGCTTGTCCCCAGTATTTCCTGTGGCAGAAATCCGATTACCAGCGTGGCACTGTAAGATCGAGTGGGCGTTATGGAATGTAGTTATGGCAAAAAGGTGGGCTGAGATTGACATGGCCTACCGTTGATCGATGAACAAGAACTTTCCCTCGGCCGAGTGGCGAGATATGAAGAGTACGTGTCTAATATTCGGATGATTATCCAGAGAGGAGGGCACACTGGAGTTGAGCACATTGGTTGGAATGCGTCCAATGGCCACGAGGCACGAGAGATTTGTGGTCTGATCGTCGCTGTCACCATCCTGGTCCTCGTCCTTGATGGGTGTCCACGATTTCAGATAACCCGTGCACTGTATCACCTGATACTTGTGGTCCATGCTCAGCTTCGACTTGCGCTTCGTAGAGCTGCGCGAACTGGATGATGTGTCCGACTCCTCCTTAATTTGATTGTTAGCCGCCCGCAGTTTCATGCGACAGAAGAAGGAGCGCCGCGCGCCTGGACAAAGGCGACAGAGACTCTGCGGCACATCCGTCTTGACGGGCAGCATGGCTGAAGAAAGGAAGGAAGGAAAACATAAGCAACTTGTATCTGAAGGATTCCTCTGACCTGTGCTTACTCTTGGCATCGATGAGTCGCTCGCGTGGACACTGCTCCAGCGAGGAGAGCTGCTCCTTCACCTTGCCAATATCCTTGGGATGCAGCACGTCGAACCAGCTCTGGCCCAAGAGGTCGGCCTGCGTGCAGTTCAAGACATTCGACACGGAGTCTGAGACATACAATATGCGTCCCCGGTCACAACCCACGACGAAGAGGAAACCCTCCGAGGCCTGCAATATGATCATTTTGAGCTCCTGGTCGGACAGGAAGCTCGGTCTATAGTCGCCGCCATTGTAGGGATGCAGGCTGCCGCGTATGCCCCGCAGGTGCTGCACGGCCATGCGCAACACGGTCAGCTTGTCCAGCTTCCGCTGCATCGCGTAGCACATGGGAATCATCGAGGAGAGTTCATTGATGTAGGTGTTCATCTTGTCGCGTCGCCGCTTCTCGATCTCGCTGTGATTTTGCCTGGCAAATGACAGCTGATTATTACCTTTGAAACACTACGATCCTATTTTATGCCATACTTGCGGTTTTCATCTGAAGTGCGTGCAGACTTTTCCTCATCGAATGTGTCGTCCTCCAACTCCTCAAGGTTTTCACTAAAAGCAACTTGCAATGTTAAGTGGAGGCTGAGGCTGTTAAATTATGCATATGTATGTTTATGTTTATGTGCGTTATGTGCGTGCATTAACATAACATGTCAATAACATTAACATGCACATACACATACACATGCAGATGCATGTATCGAACACAGAATCCACCCCATTTTTTGGCAACTGTTGCGCCCCCACTCTCGCACACACGTAGGCTGATTGCTTGTGTGTGTGAGTGTGTGGATTACATGCACATCGCAGAATTTTGCACTCATTTCGTAGCAGAACTTACCAAAACTCTTGCATATCAAGTTCAGAGTGCAAATTTGCTGAGCCAGATATTAATTCACGTTCAGCAGGTTAATTATTTTTGTTTACAATTTGCAGCAAATAATCGCAGTGCTCGACGACTGGGAAGTATCTGCGATTTGGCGAGCTGTAAGCTTTTCCTGTGGCTCGAGCTTTTCCGCCTGTCTGGCAACTCCTCGCCGTTCGTTGCACTTGCAGCTGCAATGTTATTGCGCTTAGCATAGTTGTATCTGTATCTGCATCTGTAAATGTATTTGTATTTGTATTGAAACTGACAACAATCGAAATATAGCGAAAACAACGATGATTTTAATTGGATTCTAAAATAAATATACAGCACGTGAGATACAGTCTAAATATGATACATTTTATCCAGGCATATTGTTATGACCTGCATATAGCGATCCCAAAGGCAACGTGTCTCCTGGTCTCTGTAAAAAGAAACATAATTTAAAATGATTATATTTCCAGCTGTAACCTGCTTTTGCCGTCTAACCTGGATATTTCCAAGTCCAGGACACTCTGTGTGATCGAAGACAGGAATTTATTGACCTGCTCGCGGTTCCAACCATTCTGACGCCAGGGCTCGACCAACTTCTCGCAGAGATCGACGAACAGATCCCGCAGCTCGCGATTGCGATGCAGATTGCAGGCAATCGTGATCAGAGCACGCCAATAAGATCGGAAATTGCCGTCCAGTTCGTGGAAAGCACGCTCCAGCAGCACGGGCTTGAGGCGCAGGCAGACAAGGCTACAAGATACAATATCATAAGTCATTAATACTGAGCTATTTACATATAAAAACAAATAAAGAAAGCCACAGTGGGGTGTACTGGACAGTAAGATACCAACTACCCACTTTAACATTAATAATGCGCGTGTATTATTAATGTTAAATATTTCTTTTTAACGCATTCAGAACAAAACATCAATAAGCCGTTCTCACACGCACATGCCGATCCCACACATACACTCAAAGTGTGAAATAAATTTGATCTGCGCATGCAATTTATGCATCTTCATGTCTCTAGCTCTTGTATTCGCCAAGTTCTGTTTATACAGAAAGACGAACAGACGAATATACCTTATACCAAATCATCAAAGGGTATTTGGTATACAACATGGAGCAGACAGAACAGATTTACGACTATACAAATAGAACTCTGTGGGGCACAGACTGTTTGATCTCCTTCTCCTTGTCCAGCAGGCAGCGCAGCTCACGCAGATCCAGCAGGAACTCCTTGTCCATTTCCGTATCGTAGTACTCGGGCCCTGTGTGCTGTAATCAGGAATACATTACCTGTGCTGCTCTGGTTCTCAAGCGACTTACCTGGTAGGTGTATGTCCAGTAGATCATGATGGAATGGGAGCAGGTGAGCAAATCGCTGAAGCTCAAGTACTGCAATTTCTTTTTGGACGTTTCGAAGCGCAGACACGCCAGAAATACTATGCAGGCATATTTTCTGAAATGGAATAATGCTCTGACTGAATGCCCTTATAAATATAGACTTCTTTATACTTGGCAAGCTCGTTGGATATGAAGAAATGCTGCTTTATATTGTTGGTCAGCGTGCCGGGCAGCTCCTCCACAGCTCTGAAGATGCGCTTCACGTTGTCGAACTGGCGACTGTTTGGGGTAATGCATTATGTATTATATAGTATACATATATCTAGTATATTTCAGTAGCTTCGAGTACGCACCGACAGGATTTGAGCTTGACGCAGGTCTTGTCGCCAACCTCGTCAAGATCCTTGCGATACCGTGAAGTCAGCTTCTTGCCCAGTATCTCCCGAGCCACGACATCGTCGATGGAATAGTATTTCTCGATTATCAGATCCCGCGTATGCGGCTCCAGTTGGAAGCAGGACTGCTCCATCAGTTTGGTTGGAGCGTGTAGATAGAGTTCGATCAGCGAGTAGGTGCGATAGTGGTCCAATACGTCGGATGCTATCAGGTCGATTGGTGCGCCCATAGAATGTCCGAATCCCTTTTGTTTCAAGTAGCAAACGGCTTCGCTGGCTGTTGATAGTTAAAAGTTAATGGGATAAATAATTTATTTACTTGCGAGTTTCATCAGTGAGACATACATGAAAAGCCTTCGATCCATAGCTGATAGATTTCTGGATCCACAAGTGTGTAGTTGCTAATGAACACGTCGACATCTGCCTAATGACGGAGTATTTCGGTTATTAATTGGAAATTATATTCATAATATTTACCATGTTGTTTATTGGACAACTCTGTAATAAATGCTTCGTTCACTGTTAACCAACAGCTGTTGATTGCGGGCAGGCTGTTATGCTGAACAGCTGCAGTTGTGAGCGAAAATGTCGTTCAATTGGAAAGCAACTCAAGTTGATTAGATTCCCTGATGGAGCATTTGTCTTTGATTTTCCTCATTATATTAATCCACAAGTTAACGTAACATGTTTAAATGCAGCCACTTGGATTGTATTCCTTTGTTCTATACCAAAATCAAATATTTACTGCTGACCCTCAACGACGATGGCCCCGTTCACGATGAGCTTGGAACCAGTTCGATAACGAACCAAACTTAACGAATGTTAAGTGCTAACATAATACAAACTCGGATATATAAAAGTATTTAATGCATTTGACATCAAATATTGTAATTATTATCATAATATTTTTTGTATTATTTTCGATCATATTTTCCAGCATAAGTATTTCACAAGGGACAGAAACAAAACTGTAGAAGTTACTATACCATTCGATTAATGTATATGCGTATGTACATATATAATGTATATTAATTCTGAATGGGAAACAATAAATATATAGTTTGTATATAGAATAATGTACTTTAAGTTCACTTCAATGTGTTTTTATAAAATTTTACAAGATGGTTTGTTGTTTACTTGCAATTTATTAATAGCTAATCGAATAGATATCGCGTAATAAAATATTTATGTTATCGATTATATCGATATCATAGTTGTGTTCCGTATATATCGCTGAGGATATCAACTTTTAAGAAATGTAAAAATGTAAATTGCAACATTAAAAATAACTGTAAATAGCCAGAGGCAACGTGCACAAGACGAATTTCGTGTGAATGGTGTGCGCGCAAACGAATTACGAGTGCGAACGCAACAGCCGCGATTGCAACAACAACAACAAGAGCAACAGCAACAGCAGCAGCAGCAACAACAATAACGAAACGACAACAGGCATCGTTGTCGCAGTCCCAATTGCAATTGCAACAAAATTCGATGAGAAACCACAGATGCACATGCAACAAACAGCAGCAGCAGCAGCAGAAGCAGAAGCAAACAGCCACCAATAGAAGCCGCAGAAGAAGTGCATTTGTTACATTGCGTTGTGCTGGTGCAGAATGGAACAGGATTCCTCAACTGAGCTGCACCTGAGCAGAATACGCGAAGTGAAAGACTTGGCCGCATTAACCGACGACGTGCGCGATGTTGTGAAAGAGGAGGTCATATTAGAGAACCACCATCATCATCATCACCATCAGGTAAATCAAGCAAGCAACCAAGCAAGCAAGCAACCAGCCAAGCCACCAAGCAGGCAACCAACCAACTGGCTAGCCTAACTGGCAACTGGCCCGCGTTGGCGGCAAGGGTGGTTCTGGTTCGCTCGTTCGTTCCATCGTTCCTTCGCTCCTTCGCTCGTTCGGTTTGTTGGTTCCTTCGCTCACTCGCTCGCTCTTTCGTTGGTTCCTTCGTTTGCTTCGTTATCTTCGTTCGTCTCGTCCGACGGATGCCCGCGCAGCCAACGCGCAGTTGTAGAATGCGCTGCCTAAGTCTGTACATGCCTGCGTGTGTATGTGTGTGTGTGTGCTTTTGCAAGTGTGTGCGTGTCTGTTTTGGTGGTGTGGTTCTCAAAGCTACGTGGGAGGGGTGGGCGCAGGCGACGCAACAAAAATGCGCGCGGTGCTAGCACCCTACAACACACAGCCCACAGCCCACAACCCACGGCCCACAGCTCCCATTCGGCACGAAAGCCACAGCCAAAGCCAAAGCCCGCCAACCACCACTAAACCCCCACCCCCGTCAGGGGCAGCAGCAGCAGCAGCAGCAGTGGCAGCGGCAGCGGCAGAGGCAACTCCAACAACGTCAGAATTTTGTGTGTGGCGCAAATTGTTGTGTATACCGATTTTCATTTTTCCATGCTGTGTTGTTTACTTACACAAACGAAATTTTCTCTCATTTCTGGCACACAAACGACACTCGGGCAACAAAATACAATTGGCAATTGGGAATCGAACGCGAATCGCATGGATTTGTGGCTAAATGCGAAATGCGAAATGCGAAATGCAAAATGATTTGAATGCGAATGAAATTGAAATTGACGAAATCTGAATGTGATCCCGCGACTGCCACTGGAACTCTGTAATGTGCGCTATGGTAATGCAGTTGGATACGAAAGTTCGCATGGTCACATCCTCCTCAAACGACAACAGCGGCGGCGGCGTCGGCGTCGGCGTCGGAGTTGGCGGCACAAGTGTCGGCAGCGGCAGCAACAACGGTGCTAACGGCGGCGGCGGCGGCGGTGGCGGTGGCGTTGTGTCAGTGCCCGTCTCCGTGCCCATCGGTTCGATGATAACCGGGACAGCCTACAATGTGATCACGCCCGACCATCTGCCGCACTTCAAGCCGATGCTGTGCGTCGACAACAATGGTTACCTGTCCAGCAGCACCGTCAGCATGGGCAGCGACCTCAAGACGATCGTCATACAGCAGAGCGGCAACAACAGCGCTGGCAACACGAACACCACCGCCACGAACACCATTGGACTGAACCACGATGGCTCCGGCAGCAATAACAGCCATGACAGCATGGGCACACTCGACCAGACGGCCGGCGGTGGCGGCGGCGTTGGTGCCGGCGGCGCTGGCGGCGGTGCTGGCAATACGAGCGGCTCCACCGGCTGGGCGGAGACCACGTCGAGCACACACAACATGGAGGTGTTCCAGATACGCTGTAAAACCACCTCCGCCGAACTGTACCGCAGCAAACTGGGCTCCGGGGGCCGGGGACGCTGCGTCAAGTACAAGGACAAGTGGCACACGCCCAGCGAGTTCGAGCATCTCTGTGGTCGCGGCTCCAGCAAGGATTGGAAGCGCTCCATCAAGTACGGCGGCAAATCGCTGCAGTCCCTCATCGACGAGGGCACGCTCACGCCGCACGCGACCAACTGCAGTTGCACGGTCTGCTGTGACGACGAAGCAGGTGAGTCAGGTGAGAGATGCACAACAGTTCAATACTACTCCTATTCCTGCTCCTATTCCTGCTCCTATTCCTACTCCTATTCCTATTCCTATTCCTGCTCCTATTCCTACTCCTATTCCTACTCCTATTCCTACTCCCATTCCTGCTCCTGCTCCTTTCCTTCGCCTTGAAAGGGCACAATCAGTTTCCAGCAGAGTTAACAGTGGGTTTCCCGCTTGCAATCCGTTCCAATGGGAATGCCTCCTAGTTGGAACTGTTCGACCGATTCTCTGCCTGAGCCTGACAGCCCTTTCACTAGTCCCTGTACTCCATTCCTTATTGACTCTAGCGAGCAGCATATTGGTAATTGATTTGCTCCTCCCCCGCAGCTTCCGGTCCTGTGCGGCTCTTTACGCCGTACAAGCGGCGAAAGCGGAATCAAACGGATCTCGACGTGGAGCCTGGGCCCAAACGCAAACGCAATACGCATAGCAACAACAACAACAATAACAACAGCAACACCAACAACAACAACAACGCGGTCGGGGGCGGCATCAACAGCAACAACAGCAACAACGTGGACCCCACGCAAGCAGCCGCCGCGAGTGTCGTGGACGAGAACAACATGTTCTTGGCCGAGGACAACATAACGTCCAAGGACGAGCCGTGGGCGGCGCTCAACGACAGCTTAGACACCTCCACCGAACTGGTTGACCAGACGCAAATGGGCAATCCGTACGAGCGCGAAACCTTCGTCGTGAACATCAACGACACGGGATCCATCGCCGTGCTGGACAGCAGTCAGTCGATGAAGAACATCGAGCACGTGCTGTGCACCATGGTGAAGGCGACGAACGACTTCAAGCGGCTGTTCAATGACTTCAAGCAGAACTACGAGCGACGCATCGAGGTGCTGCAGAAGGAGCGCGACGCGGCGGTCAGCGCGATGCGCGTCCAGGTCAACGCGGACATCGATGATCCCAACATATCGGGCTCACTGCACGGCAACGAGATCATCTCGGCCAAGAAAGTAAGCGCGAGTTGCTGCAGTTGGAGTTGGAGTTGTCCCCCTCCATTCGCGAGGAGGTATCCTCTCGCATGCGAATCGCACTAATCCCTCTCCTATTCTTCTTCCAGTGCGCCAACTGCAATCGGGAGGCGCTGGCCGAGTGCTCGCTGTGTCGAAAGACGCCCTACTGCTCGGAGTTTTGCCAGCGCAAGGATTGGAATGCTCATCAGGTGGAGTGCGCCAGGAATCCACAGGCGACAGCGCAACAGGTCATGTTATTGATCGACGATCAGTCCTAAGCAACGTAACGAATTGTACATACAAATTTTACTACTAATTAATATAAATTTATGCAAGGCCCTCCCCTCAGCCCTACCCACGAATCCCTGTCCACTTCCCAGGCCCGACTCCCAATCAGACTAGAATATTCCCTCTGCCCGCTACCCCAGTCCGCAAGCAAGCCTTCCCAATTAGACTTATGTCCTATAATAATAATAATATAATAATAATAATAATAATAATAATGTAATTCTTAAAGTACATATAACTATATAAATATATGTATATATATTTATATATACATTTTACTATCGATCGTAGAAAACAAAGCAAAGAAAAGCGCAGAGAGAAAGAGAGAAAAGCGAAGCGAAGCAAAGCAGAGCAAAAGAAATAATCAGTAAAATCAAAGTAAGAGTCCCCCGCCCCAGCCCCGATCAAGGACGTCTTGGCATATAGCCAGCATTATGCACGATTCGATAGAATGACAGACAGACGGACAGACAGATGCATCCGAGAGACACGCGAGATAACAAATTTAATCTGTAATTCAATTTAAATAAATTTACAAATAGTTGCAAAGCGTAAAGCATAGCTCAACCCCCAGAACCCCCACTCCTGTCACCCCCCTCCCCCTCCAACTCCCCCTTCTGCTTGACAACTTTTTGCATAAAAGAAAAGTAAATAAATAAAAAGTAAAAACCCAGAAGCGATTAAGCAGAAATACAACTACAAATACAAATACAAATACAAATACAAAACCAATACAAGTACATATTCGTCTATGTATACATTTTTCACTAGACTCTAAGCACATAGTTAAACTTTTAACATTTTACGATTATAATTTGAATGGATCTACTGCCCGTCGTTACAAGCATCCAATAAAGATTTCGAACCAAAACTCAATAAGAATATATATATATATACACATACATATACATATATAACACCAGATGTGAGCAACCATAATAAACGAGACACAAGCAGCAGCAGCAGCAACAGCAACAACAACAACAGCAGCAACAAAACGAAACACGAAAACGCGCGCAATTTAAACGCAATTGAATATTTTTAATTCTAGATAATTATTAAATAGTTGTGTGTACATTTCTGTGTCGTTTACCCCACGTTTCCTCCCGACTCTCCCCACATCCTTTGTAAAGTGTCTCCCCCGCCCGTCAGACCCCTAAGAGCAACAGTTTCTAGCAGAGCGTAGTCCATATACAAATACATTCGTATGAACTTATGTATGTAGTGCATATATATATAAATATATTCTTAAACTAGCTATATATTCCGGTTTACACAAATACAAATACAGCAAGACACACCAACACACACACACACACAGTAAAGTACCTAGATCGGTTACAGATCAGGCCCCCGTTGGTTTTGTTTTCCGTTTCCGGTTCTAATTTCCCCTTTCTCTGTAACGTTTTCGGATTTTGCATTACACACACACACACACTCGCACACAGAAACACAACACGAAGAAGCAGAAGAAGAGGCGTATCAATGCGATAATTGAAAAGAAAAGAGAAATATATACAATACATTTAAATGTATAACGCTTACTTTTTGTCGTATTCTTTGTTCAAGTCTATGTGTTTTTATTTTAAGTCATAGTCTAAGATTTCTGTCCTACCTATTTTAATTATAGACGCACCTCACGTAAGTACTTAATATAGCATACTTCTCAGAGCAAATGCACCCGATCTTGAAGGGTGTTCAAATAAGCAATTAATTTTTACTTTTTTCCAAGCTTTAATATGTATATATATATATATATATTTAATATGAATATACCACCCATAAGGTATCGTCGCATTCGAAACACAATCCATGTTTATGCGTTTTATGAAACATGTTTTTCAAGCTGAAACCCAAGATTTATTGGCGGTTTCTTATGTTTTTTATACTCTTGCAGAGGGTATAATAATTTTGGTTTTCAACGCACAGAAGGTAGCATATAAGGTATATATATTAATGATCAGCCATGTCCGTTGGTGCATATATTCCATTTTTCTGAACGCGGTAAGTAAATCGGCACGAGTTGGGACCGATATTCGTAAAGCTGCCATGGAACCAGTCGGTCAATTTTTGTTATTTTTCAAGATATGTTTGCTATCACAGGAATAATCAGTTAAATATGATTTTTCGTTTTAAAAAACACAACAAGTTTGGCAAGTAACTTTGGACTAGTTATCCATATCTTCGATAAATACCATATATTCCATAGAGGAGATATCGAACAAAAATTCATTACAATAATCCAATAATACATTTTTCGAGAAATTTTCGTTTATATTATAAATATATATAATATAAACGAAAATTATATAAAAATATATATATAGTATATAGTAAATTAATTAGTAATGTAGGTAGCACCTATACTATACCTATTATAGTTATTATATACCTAGATTCTGCAAGTGTATGTTTGGTAAGCCGAAAATAACGTGTGTTTCAAGTTATGTACATTTTTAGGTTTTTTAAGGGTTCATCTTCTTGTAAGTACCCCCGCTTGCAAAGTCATGCTTTTTAATGAGGAAAGCCCACGTATTACGGAAATGACAACGTTTTTAATTCATGTATAAATTACTTTTGCCTGTCTGTAGCCAACCCTATTTACACAACCCTCTGGGCATTGGACCCACCATTTTTGAAGAACTGATTTCGCGGGGTGTAGTGACCAGATACAAATTTAGTAATGTTTTCACTACAAATTACTATTTCAAGTAGTTTAAGAACCAATAAAATTTTATGAAATTAAATCGGAAAATATTTTATAGTTTCCTGATAGAGAAATAGAAGAAACTTTTTTAAAAATATAAGTAACGTTTTTATTGCAGAAGCTTCAAGGTTTAAAGAAAGTGAAAATGTTCTCAGTTCAAATTGATTATCATTTAATTAGCCAGGAGAGCATCTTCATTTATTTATTATTATATATTTAAATATCTAGCTGCACAAGACTGGAGCCAACAAGCGTCCTCCGTTCTATCTACATATTTCGGCAGATATGTCGTATAGCTGCCATCAAATCTGTAGGCTGGTTTTACTACTTTTTCAAAATATTGCACCAAATGCGACACATAGTCATAATTTAGTCAATGTTAGGATATTCCGAATTCCGTAAAATCGGTTGACAATATGAAACTATAGCACCGAACGGAGAAATATATTATCTATATATATATATTATTATATACATACATAAATTATAAATTCTTAAAGAAACCTAAGAATTTTAATATTACATGGGATATTGTGTTCTAGCTGGAAAATTAACTACGTTATAACTAAGTGTGTTTGTACATATATTGGAAATATAGTGACGAAAGAAACTATCGGATGAAATATGTGCAAATATCTACAAGAGTATGCAACCTTCAGTATGCTGAAGATAGGTTTCTTTCTAGTTTTCGACCGACTTTTGAGTTTAAAATATTTGTGGAGAATTTTATGCGCTCTACGCTAGGCTCAACTCGCTTAGTTTCAACAATTGCGACTAACTTTTAATATAAAACAATTTATTTGTTATTAATATAATGTCCATGGCATGTACAACAAAACCGCTGATCAGTTGAGAGCTTTATCTGACAGCTGTGATCCGTCCATCCCAACTGAATGGCCCATCAGACTGGATTGGTAGTATGTACCATAATCCTGCTGGAATCCCAAAATGAAACTAGAATACTTTTGAGATTTTGTTGTTAGTTCATATTATGCACATGTTTCGTTTATTATTGCATTTTGCTTGCTGCATTATTATCGTCTTGCTTATTATCATAGTCTATTACCAAAAATAATTTCTTAAAACTTGTTTACACGCTTCATTTATTTATAGGTATGCATTATGCTTTAATTACTTTAAGTTTTCTCGTTTAAAGTTCTCCTGCTTTAGTATATAATCCGATTTAATTTGCGTTTTGCATTTTGTTTTCTTTTTGCCAGCGACAACTTCGTCTGTCCGAAAAGACGCGAAACTTGCAAGAATTGCTTGAGGAATAACTACAAGAGAAACGCTTAATTTTGCAGGTGTGTGTGTGTGTGTGTGTGGAAGGGAGGGAGAGAGGGTGACTACACTGAACGAAACCGACAGTTAAATACAGATTGTTGTGGTTTTAGTAACTACTAATTTGTGTGGCGGTTTTTTCAGTGTTTTCCTTTAATACATATAATACGCGCGCTCGAGTGTGTCTGAGAGATTTTGTGTGTGTGTGTGTCTGTTTCATAATTAATAAATACAAAACATACATATATGTAAGTATATTAAATAACGTGCCTAAATACATACAAAGAACATTCCACAATTGTCTAAATAATAATTTATGAAATTTATCAACAAAATTTCTCTGCTGCCCAATGAAGGAAAAACAAATACAGATACATATACACACATATAGACATAAGACATATATATGCACATATGATCTTAAACAATTGCCAAAAGGTAAAGGGGACTTCAAGGAAAGCCAAACACATACACGGGAAAAACATTGGTTAGTAGAAGCATCTAACTTAATCCTAATTGCTCTGCTATCGGTTATCTCTTTATCTCTTTGTTTTCATTTCATGTTCGCTTTCGTTTTCGTTTTCGTATTCATATTCATTTTCATTTTTTTGTTTGTTTGTTTTGTTTTTGGAATCACAAATGTTAGCTATAGTATTTAAATACACATGTAGGTAAGACATTCAAAAGGAAAAGTAAGTTTTATAGCGTTGGATGTTGGATGTGGCTGCGGATGTGGATGTGGATGCTGTTAGAGAGACTGCGATTGCAACTGTGGTTTCTTCTGCCCTTGCTGGTGGTGGTGTAATGAGTGTTCTTTTTCTTCTTCCTGGTTTTGTTCTTGGTGGTGGTGGTGGTTGTGGTTGTAGTGATATTGGTGGCAAACTGTGGCAACCTGTGGCCAGCCGCCGCGCAGCTTCACTCCAGATTTCGCACCTCGAACCGCTTGTACGTGTAATTGATGAAGACCCAATCCTTGGCAATTTCACCGCCCTGCGGCACAGGCGCCGATGCTGTGGGGAAAGCGGAAAGAAATCATCGAAGCATTAGGTAATACTCTTGGGATGCCACGGCAGATGCGCAGACACTTACGTATCTCCAACGAAACATCCGGAAACTCATCGAAATTGGACGTATCGTCAATGGAGCGCACCTCGACGGGAATGGCCGCTGGACGCTCGCGGATGTGCTCCCAGTCGACGCCGCGAAAGAACGGCACCGACTTCAGATCCTCAAGGCCGCGCTGCGAGCCCAAACGGCGATCGGCCTCGCAACAGAAGTTGATGATCGTCTCTTTGGCCTCCTCTGATATGGGTATTTCGGGTGGAAATATTAATGTTTCGCGCCAGTTCATCACCTTGCGGTACGTGTCCTGCGGATTATCCGAGCAGAATGGCGGGTATCCCATTAGCATTTCGTACATGATGACGCCCAGTGACCACCAGTCGCACGCTGGTCCGTAGCCGGTTTGCAGGAAAACTTCGGGCGCTATGTAATCGGGCGTGCCCACTGTGCTGTAGGCGAGTGCACGCCGATTTCGCTTCCACGACTCGGCGCGTCGTTTCGAGTCCATGGGACTACAACCGAAAACAGTTAAGGCCGGACTCAATGGAGGTAAAGTATAAGTTACTCACCTGGCGCAGGTGCCAATGAAATCAGATGGCTTCGCCTGTGACAAATCGCGATAGAAGTCTGTGCGATGAGATTTCTTCAGGCCCGTGCAGAGACCAAAGTCTGAGAGCTGTACAAAACGTAGGATCGTTATTGCTTATCAAAAATACTGCCTTCTCATTCTGCAAGCACCTTTAAGTGTCCTCGCGCGTCCAGCAGCAAGTTATCCGGCTTGATGTCCCTGTGTATGAAACCGAGCTTGTGTATCGAGTCAATCGCCAGCGCCGTTTCGCTTATGTAGAACTGTGTGCACTCCTCGGACAGTGTGTCCTTCTTCATGAGGAGCGTCATCATATCACCGCCAGGCAAGAATTCCATTATCAAATATAAGTTGACCTGGTCCTGTTGTTCGATGAGAGAGAAAGTCAATGGGATTTATTTTAATATGTGGAAGAGTGATAAGAAAATAAAATTAAAAAAAATAGACGAATATTATAGATTTTTAAATTTAAATTTATTTTTTAGTAATTAAAAATATTACGCCTAATTTCTTTAAGATTTGCCTTAAGCTCATACTGTTCCCCGCAAGCAGCTGCTGATTATGCAGCACATTCTGCAGTGCTCACAGTGCGGCTGGGTCTACTGGCATGCCCACACATGCACACATACACGCGCACAGGCAAACACAGGCACAGCGAGTGTCTGCGTGTGTGCGAAAACTTTCACCGAGAACAAACCAAAACAACAATAAAGGCAACAGCAGCAGCAGCAGCAGCAGCAACAACAACAACAACAGTAGCGCGAACCATATGATTTGGCAAGCGCTCTGGCTGTGCGCCTGTATTGGTTTATTGATTTTCAACTGCAATTGAGACTGGCATGGAACTGGAACTGAAGCTGCCTGGAGATTGCAGATTGGCACGAGCGATTGGAACTCACCTGAAAACTGTAGTACATCTTGACCACCCACTGGTGATCGGCTTCGACGAGCACATCGCGCTCAGCGCGTACGTGTGCGACTTGCTCCTTCTCGAGCATGTCCGCCTTGCGCAGCACCTTCATGGCGTACACATGGCCCGTGTCCTTCTTTTGGACCAGGCGCACCTCACCGAACGCACCGCGACCGATCACTTTCAGCGCCTCGAAGTCCTCGACGCCCAGCCGCAGGCGCTTGAGCCGCAAGTACTCGGTCTCCTTCTGTGCATGCTGCAGGCGCTTCTCCTGCCGCTGTGCCTCCGTTAGGCTCTCGTCCTTCAGCTGCGCCTCGAGCTTGGCCAGACGCTGCTTGCGCTCCCCGAACTGTGTCACCAAGTTGCTGTAGTAGTTCTCCAACGTCACCTTGGCCTTGGTGGCTTTGTCCAGTGTGTGATCGCTGAAACGTATGGAGGAGCCGTCCGTGTCCGTTCTGCTGCTCATCATCTAAACTGTGCGTGTGTGTGTGTGTGAGTGGGTGAGTGTGTTGTGTGTGTATGTTTGTGTTGTGTATTGCTGTTCGCAAGTGTTTGTATGTATGTAGGTGCGTGTGTATCTGTGTGTCGTAGGATGCACCGTCCTTGCACGATAATAACACTTCTTTCGCGAGCACACACACAGCCAGAACTATGCTGTATTTTGGCTTTTTCCTTTATAATTTATTAAATTGCTGCCTCCTCTTTCTTGTTTCGTTATCGTCGTTCTTTCTTATTTGTGCGTAGGGTTGATATACCAGCGATGTATCGAATGCGTTTTTATCGAGTTGAATGAGCTCATTTTCTGATAAGAATTTAAGTATTTGCGCATTGGCCCCATGCAGTCACACCTCTTCCATTTCTCGTTAATCGATAATCAACATAGTCGAATGATTCATAACTTTCTCTCTCTCTCTCTTAGTTATCGACCTCGAACCTTAGGGTAAGAGCTTAGCTCTGCTCTCAGGCCCATCATCTGCAGAGCGCAGTCACGGTATTTATGTTATCGATACACAGCATGCGCCGATAATTGCAGAAAATCAGCTGACATTTAATAACCTTTTGTTGCAAATGATGTGTTTGTTTTTCGCGACTGGAGCGCCTCACAACCATGGCGCGCATTACCGACTTTTCGGATATAAATTTTAACTGCCTGCTGTTGATATTCAAGCTGCTGCACAACCTGGAGGATCAGCTGCATCTGGCGCTCTGCTGCAGTCGCTTTCGCGATGCCTTTGTTTACCTGCACCGCCAGCGATTCCGCGAAATAGTTGACAGCGACATCAAGCTGAAGAGCTCGGATGACTGGCGAGCCTTCCTGTGGATGTGCGGAGCGAATGTGAAGCGGCTGGAGTGCTACCGCGATGACGACCACCCGCTGCAGGTTATGCCTCTGGTCGCCAAGTACTGCGTCCGCCTGGAGAGCCTCACGCTGCGCAACGCCACAGTGGCCAAGACGCAGCCCCACCTGCTGCGTCTGGCAACGCTGCGCAAGGTCTACGTGCGCAACTACAAGAGAACGAGCAAGGACCTTATCAAGTCCATGCGGCATCGCTTGCCCTATATTACACACTTGGGTCTGGAGTGCTTCGATCGGCGGGAACGTGAGTACCGAATGGGTCTGGGACTTGTCCATGGCTTCGATTCAATCAACTCTTCTCGTTGGTTCAGTACAAGAGTTGCGCCATTTCCACAACCTGGAGGAGCTGCAAATGCTCGACGGGGTGACGGCCACAGATTTCGTTGTCATCACCAGGTCCATGAGGAACTTGCGCACTCTGCAGCTGGGCAATGCCAGGAGTTTCGTGAACACACAAACGCTGAAGCAGCTGGCCGGCAATTGCCGCCAGCTGGAGAAGCTCGCCTTTCAGGACAATGATGCCGACCTCACTGCCTTGATGCTGTTCCCGCAGCTGAAGTACCTCCAGCTCTACTGTCCGGACAATCAGAAGACGCGGCTGTTCAAGACGCTGGCCAGCGAGTGTGCTCTCCACCTGGAGCACCTCATACTGCTGCGCAAGCAGTGGATCGACGAGAAGCAGGCCTCCCACATCGCTGCCATCAAGACGCTGAAGTGGCTCGTCTGCAAGCCTCGCAACGATCGCTGTGTCCAGCAGCTGGCGAATCTCTGCCAACTCGAGTGCCTCTCCGTGCAGTGTGCCCGCGACATCGGCGAGCCCGAGCTGCTGAATCTGATCCGCAACAACGACCAGCTGCGCTACTTGAATGTCTGCTATTGCTTGGGCCTGACGGACGCGTTCATCGTCGATATGCTGGACATATTGGCCAAGCGGCGCTCGCAGCAGCCGTTGGAGCTGTATGCGGCTGCCACCGATATACGACACGATATTATGGACAAAGTGAGTAGATGCTTATCGATAGTCTGTTCAGAGTTTATTGCAGTTCAATTATTTAGTTGCCAGCGAATTTTGCGTCCAAATTGCTTATTGTGCACTTTGAGTGCAGCCGGGGCATGCATTCCACGGAACATTTTTACAACGACGAGCCAGAATTCGAGCGATAATGGATCTGGATGTGAGCTATATTATACAGATAAGAATAGTCAAACTTCATAAGCATTATTAAGGAATGCTTTTAACTCTTATACCAAATCTTATACTCAGACTTTTATATACTTATATATGTCATGTAGCCAATATGCTGTTATTTCTCACTTTGAGTGTTTTTGCTATTTCATATTTTTACTAAAATACAATTATTAAAACTTTAATATACTCCATAAATATTGATGTGTATTTTTTAAATGCGAAACAGTGGCACTGAACTATCGATATATCGATGCATGTGACTACGACCAGCTGGCAACGCTGCCAAAATACAGGTGGCAGCTATCGCCACAGAAAATTCCATCACTAATTTCGTTTCAATTTTACTTTTGGCATCTTTTATGTTTCTTATTACACTGACGAAATTTGACAATTCTCAACGATTTAATTGTGATCAAACTGCATTGATTTTGCTGTGCAAGACGTGCTCAGTTTGATTTCGCACGACACTCAATTTAGAGTGCATTGGAATGCAACTGTTGTGAGTGCCTGCTGCTGACTCTCGCGATACTTGCTAGCTGGCAACTCTCTGCCAGCCTGCCTGCACTCACAGAAGTCGCAGGCGAGACGCCCGAAAAAAGTGCAAAAAATCCATTTAATCGTGAAGTGAGCGCGCCTACAGTGTTTGATACAGCCAAAGTGCGTCGATAATGTCCTGCGCCGCACCCCTCGCAGCGGCAAAAGACTCGACAAATGCCGCTGCAAATGGAGCAGCATCTGCAACCACCTCTGTGGGTGTGGTAGTCAGCGGAGGCAGCACCGTCGCCCCTGGCGTTGGCAACGGGGGCAGTGCAGGCGGCGGCAGCGGCGCTGGAGGCGTTTCGTCCAATTCAGCTGCAGCGGTCGCAAGGCGATTTTCGATGGAAGGAGTCGGTGCGCGTGTCATTCGTGGTCCAGACTGGAAGTGGAACAAGCAGGTAATTAACGAAACCATGAGAAACGCAGTATCACCAATTGCTAAAAATTAATTAAATGAAATGCGCCCCTGAGTTCTCAGTAGAAGGCAACACTCTATTCGGGCGGACGGGTATAGCCATTTTTCGTTATGTTCTGTGCATATCCAGAAATGCTTGTATTTGATTTCATGCAATATTAATGCAAGTCTTTATTGAGTAAAATTCCTGTTTTTATTTTGATACGAATAAGGTGAAAGTAATATTTAATATATTATATTATGTTTAATTCTATTTTAGTGCAGGGTAGTCTTTCCTTTGTTGCACTTTATAATATTTTTTTTCAATCAATGCAATTACTGAATTTTCTCCAAAACTATATACCATTTTAACTATCCATTTAAAAAATAGGTACCACATATTTAAATCAATATTTGTATATATATATAGTATATTTAAAAGCAGGGTATTTCATAGTCCTTTTTTGTTTGTTGCATTTCAATCAAAACAATTGCTATGCAATACCGCTCAAGTACTCTTCCCCGGCTCATATATGATCTAATTTAGCAGGCAATACTATACTGACAGTTGGTTATATAAGTGCAGGGTATTTCAGCTCCAAGTGGTCAGAGTCTGTCAGCTGCCTTGTCTTCTTATGATTATGATAAGTGCAGAACATTATAGTCAGCTGCCAATATTATATTATATTATATTAACCATTCGACCACTTTTCCGTGACTCATTTATAATACGTGTAAAAAAGAAATACTGTATGCACAAATTGTATATATGATTCTTTTGCCAGAGTTACATTATTTACCATTATTATTTACTGTCGTATTTGGACAGGCACTTCCCGCGATTTATTTATAATAAATGTACATAAGAAATACGATATACACAAATTTTACAATGCTTCTAGCTGGCTTTTTTTGCTAGATTTCCACTATACCCAGTATTTACCATTGCAATACTTAATTTTACTAGTGTATAGTATACAGACGTGCTATACATTCATTCCATGCAATATTTTAAAACATTTGAGGGCAGGGTATTCGAGCGTCTGGTATACCCTGCTCAGTCAGCTGCCTTCTTCTGTTCAATTTTATTGATACTGACCTAGACGCAATGCCTTTGGGGTCAACCTGCGCTCTCCGAAGATCGTCGGGCAGATAGTGAGAGGCATCGATCAACCGATCCACAGATCGAGTGACCGACCGAGCGACCGCCCAAGCGACTGCACCCTTAACAGTTAACAGTTAGTAGATTGCGGACGACGGCATCTCGAGGCAGCAAATGCGCTTCAATTATAATTTTCGCGTGGTGATTAGCGTAGGTTTATTCACTTCTCTCCTGTCTCTTCTGTCTGTCTCTGTCGCGCACTGCCGCCGGCAGTATATGCTCCTATATGCAATATATGCAATAACTGACACTCTCTCTCTGGGTTCGCTTCGCTTTGTGCTGCAGGATGGCGGAGAGGGCCACGTGGGCACCGTGCGCAACTTCGAGTCCGCCGAGGAGGTTGTTGTCGTCTGGGACAACGGCACCGCGGCGAATTATCGCTGTGCCGGCGCCTACGACTTGCGCATTCTGGACAGTGCGCCGACTGGCGTCAAGCACGAGGGCACCATGTGCGATACGTGTCGCCAGCAGCCGATCTTCGGCATACGCTGGAAGTGTGCCGAGTGCATCAACTACGATCTCTGCTCGATCTGCTACCACGGGGACAAGCACCACCTGCGGCATCGCTTCTACAGGATCAGCACGCCGGGCGGCGAGCGGGCCATGCTGGAGCCGCGTCGCAAGTCCAAGAAGGTGCTGGCGCGTGGCATCTTCCCGGGCGCTCGCGTCGTTCGTGGCGTCGACTGGCAGTGGGAGGATCAGGATGGAGGCGTGGGACGTCGCGGCAAGGTCAATGAGATTCAGGATTGGTCTTCCGCATCGCCGCGCTCGGCTGCTTACGTGATCTGGGACAACGGCTCGAAGAATCTGTACCGCGTGGGCTTCGAGGGCATGGCCGATCTCAAGGTGGTCAACGATGCCAAGGGCAGCAATGTGTATCGCGATCACCTGCCGCTGCTCGGCGAGAACGGGCCGGGTAAGGGGCCGCATGGCTTCCAGATTGGCGACAAGGTGACCGTCGATCTCGACCTGGAGATCGTTCAGTCGCTGCAGCATGGGCACGGCGGCTGGACAGACGGCATGTTCGAGTGCCTCAGCAATGCGGGCATGGTCGTGGGCATCGACGAGGATCACGACATCGTGGTGGCCTACAACTCCGGCAACCGCTGGACCTTCAACCCGGCTGTGCTGACCAAGGTCTCCTCGACTACGACGCCACCACCTGAGTTCCAGGTGGGCGACATTGTCAAGATCTGCTCGGATGTGGAGAGCATCAAGATACTGCAGCGCGGCCATGGCGAATGGGCGGACGCCATGCAGCTGACCCTGGGTAAAATCGGACGCGTCCAGCAGGTGTACCATGACAATGACTTGAAGGTGGAAGTGGGCAACACCTCGTGGACCTACAATCCCCTGGCCGTCTGCAAGGTCGCCTCCACGAGTGCAGCGGGCAGCGGCGCAGCAGCTGGCGCCGCCGGCGACGGCAACTGTGCGTCTGTCATACCCAGCGGGGAGCGTCTCTCTGCCATCCTCAAGAAGCTGTTCGAGCCGAATGTCTCTGGCGATGCCACCGAGGAGTTTGTGAAGGCTGCCGCGAATGGCTTTGCAGTAAGTCCAACTGAGTGGCCACTGCGCTGAATCCCTTGACTAATCTCTTTCGTTTACTCGTTGCAGTCACGCTGTGAGGAGTACTTGGCCGGCGCCGGGCAGCCATCCACATCGGCCGCTGCTGCTGCAGGCAGTCCCAGTGGCAGCGCCTCCGCGCCGGAGGTGAATGTCAACGGAGTGTTTGCCGGGCACACGGCTCTGCAGGCGGCAAGCCAGAACGGTCACATTGAGGTGATCCAAGTGCTGCTGCGTCACGCCGTTGACGTGGAGATCGAGGACAAGGACGGCGATCGCGCCGTACACCACGCAGCCTTTGGCGACGAAGCTGCCGTCATCGAGATACTTGCTAAGGCTGGTGCGGATCTGAACGCGCGCAACAAGCGTCGCCAGACCTCGCTGCACATTGCCGTTAACAAGGGACATCTGAATGTGGTCAAGACGCTGCTCACGCTCGGCTGCCATCCGAGTCTGCAGGACTCCGAGGGCGATACGCCGCTGCACGATGCCATATCAAAGGTGAGGGAGAGAGGGAGAGGGTTCTGGGTGAATAGAGCAACTTAAGCTTATCCATTGATGCATGTTTCAGGAGCATGACGAGATGCTGTCGCTACTGTTGGACTTCGGGGCCGACATCACGCTGAACAACAACAACGGATTCAATGCGCTGCACCACGCCGCACTCAAGGGCAATCCCAGCGCCATGAAGATACTGCTGACCAAGACGAATCGCCCCTGGATTGTGGAGGAGAAGAAGGACGACGGCTACACGGCGCTGCACCTGGCCGCACTCAATAACCACGTGGAGATCGCCGAGCTGCTCGTCCACATGGGCAAGGCCAACATGGACAGGCAGAACGTGAACCTGCAGACGGCCCTGCACCTGGCCGTGGAGCGCCAGCACGTGCAGATCGTCAAGCTGCTGGTGCAGGATGGCGCCGACCTGAACATTGCCGACAAGGATGGCGACACACCGCTGCACGAGGCACTGCGCCATCACACGCTGTCGCAGCTGAAGCAGCTGCAGGACGTCGAGGGATTCGGCAAGCTGTTGATGGGCCTGCGCAATGCGAACAACAAGAAGGCCTCCGCTTCGATTGCCTGCTTCCTGGCGGCCAATGGAGCCGACCTGACGCTGAAGAATCGCAAGCTACAGACGCCACTCGATCTGTGTCCCGATCCGAATCTTTGCAAGACTCTGCTCAAGTGCTACAACGAGCGCAAGACCGACGACGCCGAGCTGCCCGGCAATGTGGCGGGCACGAGTCTCAATGCCAGAGCGCGTGCCCAGAGTGCGGCAGCAGCGGGAGCAACTGCAGGAGCAGGCAGTGCCTCGGCCACAGCGGGTGGCATGCATCAATCGGCGACGGCGAACATACCACTCAACACTGCCGCCTCGGGCAGCTCGTTTGGCCTGAATGGACACATCTCGGACATGGCGCAATCGCTGCACGTGGAGAGCAGCAGCAGCAGCAGCAACGCCGGCAAGAACACCTCGGGCAACGGCAGTGGGAACAACAAGCCAAATAGCCTGGAGGAGTGCTTGGTCTGCTCGGACGCCAAGCGGGACACGGTGTTCAAGCCTTGCGGCCATGTCAGCTGCTGCGAGACGTGCGCACCGCGCGTCAAGAAGTGCCTCATTTGCCGCGAGACTGTCGCCTCGCGCGAGAAGATCGACGAGTGCCTCGTGTGCTCGGACCGACGCGCTGCTGTCTTCTTCCGGCCCTGCGGCCACATGGTCGCCTGCGAGCACTGCAGTGCGCTGATGAAGAAGTGCGTGCTCTGTCGCACACAGATCGACGAGATGCTCCCCTTCACGCTCTGCTGCGGCGGCCTGGGCACCGCCGAGAAGGTGACCCTTGGCGCCGCCGGCACGGGCACCCTGAATCTCTGCACGAACGAGGAGAAGTTCATGGAGCCGTCATGTGTGAACACCTCGGGGCACAGTGTGGCCATGAACAACACTGTAGTCACGCCCGTGGCAGGCGGCGGCGGCAGCAGCAGCAACAACAACAACAACAACTGCACGAACGGCGGCGGCGGCAACAACCAGTTGAACAGCCAGAACAATCTCCTCGTCGCGGCGGCAACGTCGAACGTGAACAATGTGACGGCGTCGGGCATGCTGGCGCCTTCGAATGTCAACAATTTCCAAATGGACGATGTGCAGAAGCTGAAGCAGCAGCTGCAGGACATCAAGGAGCAGGTAGGCGCACGTTGAGGGGATTCCCTCCAGAGTTTCTCGACTGACCTTGTAATCTTCCTCTTCCCCAGACCATGTGCCCCGTGTGCTTCGATCGCATCAAGAACATGGTCTTCCTGTGTGGACACGGCACGTGCCAGATGTGCGGAGACCAGATCGAGGGCTGCCCCATCTGCCGCAAGACGGTGGAGAAGCGCATTCTGCTCTTCTGAACCCCAAGATGGGATTGGGGTCAGTAGCCGCAGCAGGAGTAGCAGCAGCAGCAGCAGGAGTAGCAGCAGCAGCAGCAGCAGCATTGAGATCGCATGGCACACATTCCGCGCACAGTCGAATCGGCCTTAAACTAAGTATTAATTAGCAAAACCATATGCTATATAGTACATACATAGCGCATATATATAGACAAGTAGCAGAGATATATATACTCATTTACACACACTCACATATACACATATACACATGTATATCGTCTTATAAAGCAAGAGCAAATATATTTTCAACGAATATTTCACAAGCAGCAGGGGCGCAGGCCTAGGCGTTCAGAGTTTTGGTCTTCTCGGGGCCCTCCTTGCTCATCAGATCCTTGAGTATGTCCTTCTTGGACTCGAAGTAGTCGCGGAACCAGAGAATGTGCTCCTTCTTCTCCCGCGCCGTCACGTAGGGGTTCTTGGAGAGGCCCACGCAGACCAGCTCCATGAAGTGGCGCACGGGTCCCCGGCTGGGGCACCAGCCCTCCAGGTGCTGCTCGAGAAAGATGTGCTCCGAGAAGTCGACGTGCGCCTCCTCCTGCAGATCCTGCTCGTTGTCGATGGGGAAGCGCCAGACCTTGCCCTGTGCTGTCCACTGTACCAGTTGCTCGAAGTGATTGGCCGGCGGATGAGCCGCCTGCAGCTTCAGCTCGCGTTCATTTAGGAACGACCAGGTGGACAGCATGTCCGCCGACTCCGACAAAATGGGCGCTCCCTTGGTAAAAATGCCCAATGGTTCGCTGCCGTACAGATTGACGCTGCCCGTGAAGGTCTCCGGCTCGCGCTTGATGTGCCGCTGCGGGCGTTGTGGTGTGCGATCCCCGGTGCGGCTCTTGGGACGCGATGCCAATGTGCGACGCACGTACTCGCCACGGGTCTGCTCCAGTTGCTGTGGCTCCTGGCGACGATCGATCTTCATGCCGACAATGAGCTCGCTGAAATAGAGGGGTATACTTTAGTTAGAGTGTGGAGTCGGGAGCGGGGAGCATCACCTTAAGTTGAGGTCCTTCTCTGCGCTGCCATCTGCAGGGGCGGCGGCAGGCGCATCTGCTACGGACTCCACGTTGTGGCCCAGCAGCTTGGCCAGTAGCTCGGACTCGGTTTGCTTGCGCTCGCTATCGCCCAGCATGCTGGCAATGTTCTTGGCGGCAGAGATGACATCTTTGGCGGCGGCATCCTGCTTCAAGGCTTCCCTGCGCCGCCGGTTGGCATCGCCGGGTCGAGGAAAGTCTGTGGAGGCCAGCGGATCGGAGGACTGTGTTTGCATGCTGCCCAACAGGCGGTTCAGGCGCTGCGCCGCCGTCTCTGTCGCTTCCGCTTCTGCGGGCTTCCGCCGATTCTTTGGTTTCTTCTCATCGTCCGACGAGGAGGCGCCATCGTCATCCTTTGACTGGGAGGAGCTCGAGTAGCCGACGAGTCCCACGTTTTTGCAGGCCGCCGGCAGCAGGGCGCTGTGCAATAGAGCTTTAATAACAACTCGTCCTGGCATTTCTCAAGTCACTCACCGTATGCTCAGCCTTTGTGTGTTGCGCAGTGCCAACATTTCAGACAACTTATTTGATAAAAGCCTAAAAACACAAACTTTTCAGACCAACACCTGCGCTCGCGTAACAATAATAACTTCCGCAACCAAGTGGCAACGCTGACAGGTTCGATTATCGATTCGATATCGATTGGTTTTGTTAAGTTTGAATCAATTACATTTTAAATATGTAGATCAAAAGAAACTATAAATATAAATAAATGACAATGTCTAACTAAGGATTCACTAAATGTATCAGTTATAATTTGATTTAGTAGAGCCTGCGAAACATAGTTGTTTTGCGGCATCAATGCTATGCAAAACAATTTAAAAGCATAAGAGAACATCGATATCTTAATATCGTTGTGCTATCGAAAAAGCAGTATTATTACTTACAGTTCTTAAATGTACAGAGAACATAAAGATGCACTTTTATTTTGTATCAAAAAACTGAGGATATATTTGTAAATTAAGTCATATAATCACTAACCGCCAAGCATAGTCAATCGCATTAGGGGCGACATCGATGCTTAGAGAAATGTTATCGATGGTGTCAATTTTAGACGATACCATGTTTTGAAACTTTGCAAGAAACATTGATGTATCGGTTAAAACATCGATAATTCCGCAGCTCGATAAACTTAGCTAAGAATGTAAACAAACTGCACTGCAAATTTTAGCAGATGAAAGAGAAATCCGGGAAATCTGCACGATGAGCGGAAATGCGTTTAGCTTTGAAATAAAGCTGAAACGCGAGAACAAAGTCTATTACGAAAATGTATGTTAAAAAGCGCATACTTGCCGACACTTGAGACGCTAATCCGTAAGTTCACTTTGCCAGGAAATGCTCGTCGGCTGCGTGCAGTTCCAGTGTCCGGCCGAGACCAAACACGATGGCATCCTCCTGACGCTGGAGGGCGTCGTCAATCTGCAGCTGAGCAGCAAAACCGTGGGCCTCTTCGACGCCTTCTACAACTCCGTGAAGCCCATCACGCTGCTGCAGAACAGCCTGGAGCTGTCGGCGCCGGGAAAGCTGAGCGCGGGCAACTCGGAGTTCCACTTCGAGCTGCCGCTGGTGTGCAAGCGGGAGCCGCGCAAGCTGTACGAGACCTACCACGGCGTCTTCATCAGCATCAACTACCAGCTGAAGTGCGATGTGAATGTCAAGCGCAACTTCCTCGGCAAATCCCTGCAGAAGATCCAACAGTTCTGCGTGCAGTACAAGCCGCTGCCCCTGGGCGAGGAGGCCACGCGTGCCGTGCCCTTCAGCCTGAGCGTGAGCAATGCCAAGGATCGCGTCACGATGCCGCGCTTCCTCATCACGGGTCGCTTGGACTGCCTGGAGTCCTGCGTCACGATGCCCGTCACGGGCAGCCTGACGGTGCAGCACACGGAGGCGCCCATCAAGTCCATCGAGCTGCAGCTGGTGCGCGTCGAGACCTGCGGCTGCGACGAGGGCTACTCCAAGGACGCCACCGAGGTGCAGACCATACAGATCGCCGACGGCAACATCATGCCCAAGCTGGAAATCCCCATCTACATGGTGCTGCCCCGCTTGTTCACGTGTCCCACGCTGGTGACCAAGAACTTCAAGATCGGTAGGTACAATTTGCACTACGAATCTCCTTTTGTACTCATCACACCTTGTTGCTGCAGAGTTCGAGGTCAATTTGGTTGTACTCTTCAAGGAGGACCACAGCGTCAGCGAGAACTTCAAAATTGTGCTCAAACGCGCTGCGGGTCCATTGCCGAGCAAAATAACAACAGCGGGGCGTTGAAACGGTCGAATAGAATATATTATAATCAAATAAATATAGGCTAAAAACACACAACCTTCGATTCATTTGAAAATGTACTAAAAGCGCAAATTTCTTTTTAGCTTGCGCCTAACTTTTATGCGAAAATTGCAATTTAATGATGTTTTGCTCTCAAACATTTAGTAAAAATTGTAAAAATAAATTTAATAGATAAATTAAAAATATTGCAAATGAAATGTACCTATTGGAACGCGCGCCACTGTACTCCTGTACCAGCTAAGCTAAAAGAGTGGCAACTACGCCAAGTGGGGACACTGTGCTGCCACATGGTCGCAAAAAAGGATCAAAAAGGAACTAAAAAACGACACAAAAAGCAGCACTGGTCTGCCAAAGGGCGGAAAGAAAACAAATTTTTAAAAAATTTTCACACTTGCAGAAAAAAAAAGACGGATCGCTGCAATGTAGTTGAGCACATTTGAATTTCACTGCTGCGTTTCCCAGCTCTCAACATATTTATGCATTTCGCTGTGCTTGAGATGCCGCCATCTTTTGTTCTCAGCTTGATTATTATCTTTCAATTTGCAGCAGCTGCCAAAACGAGCTACACCTAGGGCAATTCCACTGAAATAATACATATGTGTGAGTGTGTGTGTGTGTGTGTGTATGTATATTTTTGGAGTTCAAGATAGCACCCTCTTTATTATTCTTATATTTCTTGCCGGAGAGGCAGCGACCGGTAAGTGCATTTCAATTTCCTGCTTGCAAAAACTTTAAATCTTTAATAAGCGTGTGGGTGGCGGGCTGCACGTGCACGTCTATGTATGTGTCGGTGTCTGCTCTCATCTCCAGCACATACACATACACATAAGCTTTGCTTTTTATGTCTGTGCCGGCAAGCTATACACACCTTCAAATATAAATTACTTAGCATAAAGTGGTAAGGGGGGGGGGGAGTTTCGTCCAGCTCTTTTACATTCGATATATTTTTCGCCTTCTACTTGCGTACGTATGTATGTGTGCCTTACGGCGACAACAACGCAAGTTTCAAGTTCACTAAATTATGTACATACATACATACGTGAGTGTATGTGTGTGTGGGCACATAATGTAAGTGCATATGCACATATATTTATTTCACTTGGCGTCGCAACTTTGCTCCATAAAGTTTCGCACACACACACTGCTGCACAGGAACGTATGTATTTATTTAAGACAAATAACACACAAAAAGAAGAAAAAAATGCCAGCAGAGAAAACTGTTGCTCTCTCTCTCTCTCTCTTTCTGTCGGCAGGCGCAGCTGTGGGAGGGGTACAGGCTTCAAACTGAAATTGAGTTGAGAAGCTGCCGATTCCCTCGCACCGCCTGCATTTAGTGTGTCACCAGAATGTACCAAAAGTACCAAAAGTACAAACGTACCACCACCACTAGCACAAGCACCCACAGTGGAAACTTTTGTGGGACTTGTACTGTTGTTGTTGCCGTTGCTCTCGCCTTGCTGTTTGTGTCGAAATGAATAGAAGGACGTTGGGGCCTCAACTTTTAAAGTAATACCCCCGCCCTTCGGCCCGGCAAGAGGGAAAAAAACAGAAAGTTTTCACACCAAATGTTGCCAGCGAGCAGCAAGCAGCAACATGGCTGCCGCGCTGCCTGCGCCTTGTACACAGATTTCGATATTAGTTGGCATTGTTCACGGACAGCCCTGGCAGCTGTCAATGTAGTGCGGACGGGGGCGTGGGCGTGGGCGGGTGCGGGGGCAAAGCCAGGGCTTGTGGGATTCGGCTCAGCATTAAAGTGCCGTCACGTCGTGTAATTGATTTAAAATTAGCACATCGCTTACAAATTTAAATTGTTTACATGTGCCTGGGGACGCCAGCTGCCGCCACTGCCGCAGTGTGCGTGCGTGTGTGTGCGTGTGTGTGTGTTTATGCATGTTTAATGAACATAGAACTGTTACCGCCAGGGCTGCTGTAATCGCATTTCAATATGCTATGTAAACCCAGCCGTGTCCCGTTGCAAGCTGCCGCCGCCCTGCCCCGCCCCCTTGCAGTCCCCTGCCGAAGCCGTTGCAACGGCAATTTAGTTTGTACGGCAAACTTTTCATAGCTGCTCTGACCCGTAAACGAGGTCAACGCAAAAAACATTTTGAAAAATTCATATGCAAACGTATTTTCAGTTGCAGTTGCAGGTGGCAGGCAGCAGGCGGAAGGCGGCAGGCGGCAGGCGTCAGCAGGCGGGGCTCGGGGGCAGCAGGCAGTCGACAGTCAGCAGCAGGTGCCAGAATGCAGAAGCAGCAGCAGCAGCAGCGCAGGCAGAGTTCTCCTTTCAAAAGCCCCGGCCATAGAAAACTTTTTAATGGCCGCACATTTTAATAGGTGTGTTGCTCAGGGTTATTGAGAGTCCAATTCTCCAGCCCACAACCCCATGCCCCTGCCACTGCCATTGCCGCAGCACTGCCTACGCTTGCAGTTTTCAGTTATTTCCAACTTGGTCTCGTTGACGTAAATTGAAACTTTATGCGCTTCATTGATTGTTTAGAAATTACACGGGATTTTTGGCGCAAAACTCTGTGCTAATTGCCAGGCACTGGCACTGGCAGTGGCACTGGCACTGGCCAGATCGAACGCTTCCCAGGCCCACTGTGCTGGCTAATTGTCAGAGCTGTCCGTGCGGAAGTTGCCTGCAAGTGAAGCATTTTGTGTGCCGTTTTAAGATAAGCGCCACACTGACCAAACGGACCGTGGCCCGTGGCTCGTTGCCCTTGGCCCTTGGCCCCTGACCCCTGCCGCTGGCAACTTTTGAGTAAACCCGGCGATGCTAATTGTTACATGGGGCCCAACTAGTCCAAGTCCATGAGTAATTAGGGTCTGGATTAGGTGCTGCCTACGCTCTAATAAATTCTTGGCCGGGGGCGTGCCCGTCCGGCAGCGGGATCGCATCCGCGGGGCGTATGCCGGAACGTGCAGAGCACCAGGGCGGGACAGCAGGCAGCACAACAGGACGCCGACAGCGACGTGGAGCAGGGTTACTGGGACTGGGACTGGAACTGGGACTGGCTCTGGAATCGGGAGTGGCAGTGGGCCAGGCACAGGCTCTGCTCGCATTATGCCATCTCGCGTCCGTGGTACGTACGTGTTTCGGCGTGTTTCCGTGATAATTTCAAACTTTTGCACCAATTATGTGCACGACGCGCCGATTCAGCTCATCTATGTGTGTGCCTGGGTGTGTGCGAGTGTGTGTGTAAGTTGCCTTCGTTTTGTGCCTTTAGTTTATGCTCATTACGTGAGTGCTGTGCGCGGCAAACTCACAAATTGTTGTACAAGAAATGACGCCGACGGCGCTACACAGGCTCAAAACACACATACACAGGCTTACACGCACACACACACACACACAGACACGCACACTCGCATACAAAGGAATTACAGCGGCGCGCATTTGGCATTTTCGAATTTAATTTTCAGGTTAACAGCACGCTGCGCCGTCAAAGTTTTGCCTGGCCGTTGTACGCGGCGTATACGCGTTTTTCATTGCCCATTTCATCTCATTTGCGAGGCAGCGAGGGCGGCTCTATGAGCTCTGCACTGCCATCCACTGCCATCAAGCTGTCAACATTTATAGCGCATTTGCCATAAATTATTGCGCTTCTCTCACAAGCGAAAAAATGGACTTTTACTTAAATTAACATCTGCGAAATATGCTGATTAATATATTATATTTAAATCTGCTGATTAATTATATATTCCTTTCAGTTTGCATTACAAAATTGATTGAAATTCACGCAGAAATTTTGCAAGTGATTTAACAACTATTTTGCATACGTATCTAGTAAAATATTAGACAGTTTTCTAGTTTTCAAAGAAATATTGGTGTGTAAACCATGGAAAAATGTTGCTATTTCGATGGATGTTACTCATCTTTCGCCTGTATCATTATAGAAATGTCTAAATTAATACACACTCTTGCTCATTTAAATGATATAAGAAATTAGATTAAATTAAATGTTAGTGTCCGGATTAAATAGGTAAACAAAAAATCGTTTTGATAGAATATCTTTAATGAAAATCATTTAAGATATACAGATTTTCTGAGTGTCTGAATTATCGAGAGCGTACTCTATAGTTATATATTTATAGAAGCAAAAAAAATGTTCATAAAAAAGTTGGAGCATAACAAAATTGAATAAAAAGCAGGAATACATTTGTTTAAATTAAGATTAACTGTTTGGAAAGATTTTTAAAAACAGTTAGGAATGAATTTACATTTTTGAATTTAAGAATTTCTGGGCTAAAAGCGTAACTATAAAGTGAAGACTATCCGGAGCATGATATCGTTTCGGATTGAATTCGCGATTGGTTTCCCAAATTATTATTTTGTGCAAGTTTTTAAAAAAAATTTTTTAACAAATCTTAATTTTTTCTCCTATCCTAATGATCATAGTTAATATATAAATTATTGTTTACTTATATTAAAAACGCGAATCATTCTTATCGGGGATATATATAATAATATGTTATTATATATTATTGATATAATATATAAATTGTTTTTACTTATAATAAAATGCGAATCATTCCCATAAGGGCTTTATATTTTATCGATCCGATTTAAACAAAATTTATAAAAGTATACGGGTTATGGTGAACAATAATTGTAATGTATTTGATAAACTTTAATTTCAATTTAGTTGTCGTTTGGTTAATGCAAATATACGTTATATTGTTCTAATTTTTACAAAATTTATAAAATATATAAATAATCGTTGTAATTAATGTATTTGATGTAATGTATTTGAAATTTGTGTATAGTGTCTATGCTATATGATACTCATATATCAGTACTATTTGACTTATTTGTGCAACCCATGTTTATTCGGGACAGCTACAAAATAGCTTAACAAAAAATGTATGTCTCGAAAAAATCCCAGCACTTATGTGGCGCCCCTCGCTCAGTTGCAACTCATGGCATCCACTTAGCTGTCTGGCCACGCCCGTTCGCTGCGACTTGACATATAATTAAGGCCCTATTTAAGAGCAGATATTAAAGTTCCGCCTGACGTGGTCCAAATGTTGACACTGCGAATTTCATCTTGTTTACCTTTCGGACATTTCCTGGCCAACATCCCGCGGCACTTGCAGCCCGCAGCTAAACAAGCGCAGCGTGGCCAAGCGTATCCCGCTGCCACACAGCTCAACATCGCACCAATCCTCCCTCCCCCTTGCCGTTGCTCTCTTCCGACGACTGGACAGCTGACAGGCGGAACAGTAGAGCGAACGAATAGGACAAAATAGCAAGTTCCTTCAGTCTGTGGCGACTTCTGTGCTCTGCGCTCTTCAACTTGGGGCCCAGAGTGGCATTTCGTGAAGATGCTGGTGGCATCTGTTTGCATGTACGAGCGACGGACGGATATTTATGCAAATTTATGCATGTACGTGAGTGTACACATATAATATATTTATTTGCATTGGAATAACTTTAGAGCAATAGCCTGGCTATTGGTAAGTCACATAAGTGTGTATATAGAATTCGAACCATACCGTACAACATAGTGCCTTGCCTGCATTTGGAATTCCCGTGCCAGCTCATGCAATTAAATGCTGTTTTAATATTAAGCATTTGCCCACATTAACTATTCTTGAAATTTTAATGTAATTGCAAGCGCAGTAATTGGTTGAACCATTAAAGTGTTGCATAAATATTTAAAGATGACGTTCAGGGCATTTCGCCATGCAATGAATCCTTTCTAGGCCAAAAAATAGCACCAGAAAAAAGTATGCCTCAAATAGAGTTATGCTCGCCATTGATGCTCTGTTGAGTTCAGTTCCAGCTGCATAGTTATTGCATGGCATACTGAATGAATCCATATCGGGTAGTTTCATTTTGTGAACAGCGAGTAAAGGGGCGAGGAAATGGCTCTATATTTCGCTTCTTTGTTGTCTAATCAGTTAAATGTTTCTAACTCGGCTTTGACTGCAAATATTTTTTGCCGATTTTTTTAGATAGATGTCCGAAATTTCTAACTGTTTATTTTCCATATTTATTTCTTGTGCTTTAATTTGCAAATAATTTTAATTCTTAAGGTTTAAGTCTTACGACTTGTGTTAGAATTACTCTGATAATAAACTATAGAAGTCTTTTTAATTATTATATTATTTCTTACACAAAGCTGAGTTTTAACATTTTGGATCGCTGATTTTTAGGCTCAAAAATAAGCTCTTCACGCTGTTCCTTGATTTTATATTCAATATTTTTTGCAGATTTTTCGGAATATTATTTAACGCCATACAAAATGTTCTTCTGTAGCTTTGAACTCTTTATTTTCCTTATGCATCTCTTGTGCTTGAAGCTTCGTAAATGTAATTTTATGTAATTTAATTTAATTTAACTTAAGATTTGTATTGGAATTGCGCTGTCAACAATATATAAAAGTCTTTTTGTTTTAGAAACATCTCATGAAAAGCTGAGCTTAAACTTTTCAGATACTTGAGCTCAACATAAGCTTTACATTAGCTTATCATTCCATTCTTTGATTTCATAAATTATTAATTATTAGAGTACGAGCTTTTTTTTCAAACTCAATCAGCTTTGAATTTGATTAATTTTTCAGAAACATGATTACAAGCCCGATTCCGTTTAACTCTATTATTTGAGTCCAGTGAAGTTCTACACACACACATGACACAAGAAAAACGACTTGCTTGAGGCGCGCATTCGGCTGCTGAAGCTCGGGCATGATTATGGCTCGGGGGAGAACTTGAACGATAAGGATATATAATAGGAACGTGCAACATTATTGTGTGTGTGGCCCGTAACTGGGGAAATCTCACTGTGAGGCACTGTAGCCCATCTGTGAGTCGAGGCATTCTTTCAACGCTCCCATCGCTCCGTTTTTTGTGCCATTTGAAAACCGAAAACTGCTATATGGAGCCAACTATACGGAGTGGAGCAGCTGGAACAGTCGCTCCGGGGCTTCGACAATGGGTACAGCAAAACTTTTTGTGTCGCATCTTCTGCTCCCGAATATCTGCACATATGTATGAGCCCGTGTGTGTATTGGTGTATGGCATACATATGCACATACATAGGTAGTTACATTGTTTGTTTGTTTACTTTGAAATTGTAAATGGATTAGCCGCACACCGAGCGAGCGAACGCGCCAAGCCTGACAAATTGAATTTGTTGGACTCGCTGCGATGAGAAGTTTTTGAAAACTTTTGCTTGCATGGTTGAGGATATTGGACGTGGCCATGGGCGTACGTGTGTATGTATGTATGTCTGTTTTGTGTGTGCGTGTGTGTGTGTGTGCCGGTTAGATACTTGAAGTGCTATCGCCATAAGCTCTGAGCCGCACAAACTTTGCCAGTGAAAGTGTTGCAAAATAAATTGCTCAACTCAAGCTGGCCGGAAGCGAACTGATGGCGGCAGTTAAACGCTCTTGAGCGAGCGAGTTCGAGCGCTGATTGATGCAAACTGCGGGCAAACAGCTATCGATACTCTTGCATGCGCGTCAGAAACAATTGCAGGACTTAGTTGCTTCAAGTGATAATGGTGCACTCAGGTGCAACTCACAAAATTCGATAAATCACATCGATAACGAACTGTATTGCTAATCGATTTTATCGCTTGGATCGCATGTTCGTTCAGTGCTTAACAGCAAAATACTAAGTCTTGATGTTAATCGTGCCTTGCATTACGTTTGTTAAGTTTCGCTTTTAATAAAGTTCGTTCATTGAGTTGAGTGCTAACAGCAAAATACTACTAAATAAAGTAATAAAGTTTTGCAGCATGAATGCATGCAAAATACTATGATAAATACTGATGCCTGCTGTTAATCGTGCCTTGCAAAATGTTCGTTAAGTTGAGTAGTTAACAGTAAACAAGTAATTTCTACTGTTAATTGAGTCTTATTGTATTTTGTTGAATGTAATATTAGCAGCAAAATACTGAGTCTTGTTTTTAAAGAAGAACTGCAGAATAAATGTGCTCAATGCTGTAAATACCAGTTTGTAGAATGAGCCTCCGCAGAACACCAAGTCTTGCTGTTAATCGTGCCTTGCAGAATGTTCGTTAAGTTGAGTAGTTAACAGTAAACAAATAATTCCTACTGTTAATTGAGCCTTAGGGTATTTAGTTGTATGTAAAGCTAGCAGCAAAATAATGAGTCCTGTTTTTAAAGAAGTACTGCAGAATGAATGTGCTCGATCGTATGTTCGTTACGTTGAGTACTTAACAGCAAAATACTAAGTCATGCTGTAATAACGTTTTGCAGAATGAACTTTCACAGAATACTAAGTCCTGCTGTTAATCGCGCCTTGCAGAATGTTCGTTAAGTTGAGTAGTTAACAGTAAACAAATAATTCCTACTGTTAATTGAGCCTTAGGGTATTTAGTTGAATGTAATGCTTAGCAGCAAAATACTGAGTGCAGAATGAACTTTCACAGAATACTAAGTCCTGCTGTAATCGTGCCTTGCAGAATGTTCGTAAGTTGAGTAGTTAACAGTAAACAAATAATTTCTACTGTAAATTGAGCCTTAGGGTATTTAGTTGAATGTAATGCTTAGCAGCAAAATACTGAGTACTGCAGAATGAATGTGCTCGATCGCATTTACGTTAGGTTGAGTACTTAACAGCAAAATACTAATTGCGGCTGTTAAATGAAGCTAGCGGCGCAAGCAGAAGGTATGAACACATGTAAACAGGAGCGTTAACAGCTTTCTTAAGCCAAGCCAACGTAATGCTAAGCTCTGCATTTAGGCTAATTGAAAAGCAAATTACGTATACATATACATAAGCGTGGTACTACATCGCATTTGCGGCATGTAAGCCAAAATGTTACACCAACCGAGCAAGTCCCGCCCGGCTCTTTAATAAACCCTTTTGCTAGTTATGTTAAATCCATGTAACGACCACTCGCCAAAATGTTGCTGTCTCCGTCTCCGTCTCCGTCTCCGTCTCTGTCTCTGGCTGCTGATGCTGCTGTCGCCTTTGCTTTTGCTGCTGCGCTCTGGCTCCTTCCTCTATACGTCATTTACATTATTATGATGAGATGCAAATCTCGTTAAAGGACACTTCAGCCGGTCCCCTACAGTCAGGATGCCTGTTGGTCCTTTTGCCATACTTCAATATGTGTGCCATATGCCCCGCGCTGCTGTTGCTGTTGCTGTTGGTGTTGGTGTCTCTATCTATGCATGCCAGTGGTGTCATTTTTTTCTGAGCCAAAAAAGCTGAATCAATGAAAAAAAAAAGCTGAAAAAAGCTGAATACCAGAGAAAAAAGTTAAGAAACAAGCTGATTTTTATAAGGCAATGTGATGTATGTTTTTAAATGATAAATCCTCAGTTCCACTTAACTTAACATAAAATATATGGGTAATACTCTTTACAGTGAACAAAAAACTTCAGTTGATGTTTCAAAATAAGTAATGTAATGTAGAAATATTAAGATCTATAGTATATTTAAGATGTCGTCAATATTATCATCATCGGTTGGATAAAATTTTTTTTCTTCAATTGTAGATAGGCAGCTGGGTGGTAGCTTGTAATTAAAACAGCACTTATTGTGTCGACGCAGCCCGTACCTAAAATTTTAAGTAAATCGTTAACTTGATATAGCGCAAGACAATTTCACAATATTAGTGATGCAAGACGCTTCAATTTAGGTATGAACTTTTGAGGGAAATTATTCGATACAAGTAAATATCGATATTTTGTCGAGATAAATACATTTTTAGCATTTCAGCCGTTAAATTCAATTTAAACATCTATAAAATTTTAATAAAAGTAAACTAAAAAAAAAAGCTGCGTAAATTTGCTCAAAAAGCCAGAATTCCCGCTGCCCGCTGTTTTCATATTTTTTCCGCAATCACACTTCAAAAAAAGCCAGATCTGACGGGAAAAAAGCTGATATGACACCACTGATGCATGCGCCTGTGTCAGCTTGTCTCTGCGAGTGTATGTGTGTGTGTGTGTGTCTATGTTATTCTTATGCAAATTACATTTCCTGTGTTTGAGCTACAGCTTGTAGCTACATGTGTACGTGTATGCGCTCTTATGCTGTGTGTGCACGCGCGCGTATGAGTGTGTGTGTGTGTGTGTGTGTGTGTGTGTGCGTGTGCTTATTTTGCATGCAGACACACATTTAGTACAAAATATCATACAATTCTTTTGAAAAAGTCAACAACAGACGACGGACTGGAAGCTCATAAATGCTTCCTCTCGCTCTCACGCTCGCTGTCGGTGCCTCTGTGTGTCACTGTGTCTGTGTCGGTGTCCCTTTCCGCTCCTCTCGCTCTCTCACTGTTGCTGAGTGCATATTTGTGTCCCGTTATGACATATTTGTTGCTGGCGTCAGAGTTTGTTTAGCATCTGATTTGCATTTGTAAACTTTACTATGGCATGTGTCCATTTGTTTTGTTAGAATTTTGCAGATTTTCGTATCAGTAGCAGGTAGAGCAAAGCCACACACGCGCCCCACACACACACACACACACACACGCGCACACACAAGCAGCGCGCATACAAATCCGCATGTATGTTTACGTTTACGGCTGGGCCACACGCACACGCACACGTACAAGCACACGCACACGTGCGCATTTTCATTTTTATTTGAAACTCATTAGCCGTTAGAGCATTTTATCAGCGTGGAAATGCAGCATCAGCACATAATACACATAATACACCTGCCGACACAGCACATTAAATTTGCTTATGTAACATGAATCAAAGTTGGCCCGCGCAGCGTGAAGGGGGCGGGGGTGGGGGTGGTTGTGGTCCTACCACAGATTGGCATCTCAGGTGTAGGCGAACGGAGAACCTAACCTAACTTTAATCTGCGATGCCATAAAAAGCGTAAACTGTTAATTAAGCTCTTGGCGCAACGACGCTCCATTGAATTGTAAATACACACACACACACACACACACACACAATACACATGCTGATAGTGTTCGTGTGTGCGTGTGACTGACGGAGATATTCCGTTCTGGCGTCCCGCTTTGTCCTCGCCAGTGTTGGTTAATGGCTGACAGGCTGCCGGGCTGCCAGGCTGCCAGCACGTCTGACAATTGGGAAATTGGAAGTTAAAACCATTAAAAAAATGAGCGTCACACAAGAGTCACCACAGAATCACATTGCCGGTGGCTCCGCCCACGCCCACGCCCATTCATCCGCCTCAGTCTCTACCGCAGCCGCTGCTGCGATTGCTGTTCGCATTTTTATCTCTTTCGATTTGCACAGTCATTCAATAACCCGCCCAGTTCCAGACCCAAAAATGGTTCGGGTGCACAGGGATTTTGTTCGCCAGGGCAGATGCTCGCTTGCCTGATACCCTAACTGCATGCAAGTTTTATTTAAATTTTTATTTATATTTACCAATGAAATAATTTTTGTAGCGAGTCCATTATCCCATTACTACAAAATCGAGTATTATTCACTTGAACCGGTTCCCATATATCATATATAAGTTTATATAGTCTCAATTTTCTGTTCTTTTCTGATTCCAATATAGTTGCAAGTAGTTCACTGAACTTTAAAGCTTCCATAATCCTAATGGTATTTGGAACCAAGACAAATGTCGATTCTGATTCCGATAAGTTCATTTTTAAATTGAGTTGAGCTAGTTTTTATATTCCAAGTGCTATTTTGAAAATCTCTTCAATCAGTTAGTCTCGAAAAGCTTGATTTCCGACTCAGACTCTGATATAATTACAACATGTTCACTGGAAAATCGAGTGTTTGGTAATTGAACTAGTTTAAATTTCCAAAAATTAATATTACTATTATCTTCTATTCAAATTTAGGTTTTCTGAATAATAATAAAAATTCTACTCTGAATTTGATAAATTAAGCAACTTCATTATGAAATCGAATACTTTTCAAGTGAGCTATTTTCATTTGCTAATTAATATTTCGTAAAATTCTTCGTGATGGAATCTGTATTGAGCTTTGATTGAACTAGTTCCCCCACTCGAACAATTGATTTCTCGATAACATTCCGCTTTGCCTTGTTTCACGCCTGAACAAGCTCACGGTTCCAGCTCTAGCCCGAGAGCTGGAGTCAGGGTATTCTGATTTGCTGCCGCACTCTCGACAGAGAGCAAAACATCAGACGGGCAAACGGGCAAACGGGCAACCGGGCAAACAGGAAGCCCCGTTTGAAAGTCAACAGTTTTAACCTAATCACAGAGGATTTTATTGCCCGCTGCCAAATCGATATACGCGTCGGATGAACCAGAATGCGAGAATGGGAGTGGAATGGCAAAGGGAATGGGGCTAAGCACGACTAAACTGAAGTCGTTGGGTAGCCAAGCCAAAGCAGGCCCAGACCACAGGATGTCAAGACGGAAGTCTGAAGTCCTGGCGAATCATTAGGTTTTTATGCGCTAGTGCTGCGTAAGAATTTTCGGGTGCGTTAAGTGCCCCAGGCAAAGGAAGGGTGGCCCGATACCCCGACCCAAGCCTCTGCCGCGCGCCTACCCATTGTTATTTATCTCTAGATTAAATGGATTTGTGTGCAAAATTGTCTATTTAGCTCAGGCTCAGGCACTGGCACGGGCTTGGGATCTGGATTGAGCTCGGGTCCGGACTCCGGACTAGGGCAACAGCTGTAAAGGCGGCCCTCAGTTCATTGTTTGAACTTTTCGCAACGTGAACGATTTGATTGACTTTGGTACACAGCGCACAGGGCACAGCGCACAGTCATTGGTGTTGGTGCTGCTGAGTGGTGGTGTGTGTGAGGGGTTTCCATTTTCCATTGAGAGGAAGTGCAGCTTAACGCTTTACAATTTGCAGGTTTTAGAGGCAATTAGAACTGACAAGTGCTTGTCGATTGATTTGGATTGGTTAGGCCGGTCCCGGCTACGGTTCTGGCCCTGACTATGCCTCCAGCTCGGCTACGTCCACGGCTTCTGCGTTTGTCAACTGAGAGGACTGGATACAGGACAGTTTGTCAGCCTTGCGCTGCGATCCTTCTGTGTGCCCGGACATTGAGTTGAGTTGATGTCAACTGGCGGGGACCAGTGTTGGAGCACAGCATAAACCCTTCTCAGCAACTATTCCGATTTCCATTCTATTTCTATTTTCATTTTAAGGAGTCTGTCGGGGGAGTCTACCTAGTCGTTTGATGAAGGCACTCGAATGGATTTTCTAGCAGACAAAATGAGAACGCAAGGGACGAATCAATCGATGCCATTGGAAACACAATTAATTATGTGAAAGATATACATAATTACCAGGGTAAATGGGAAGAGGCTTAAACTGAGGCAGACATACGCAGTGAAAACTCTTTTAACGGACACGTCCATGGGGGATTTTCTGCTTAACCATGTGGAATCAGTTAAATGTGTTCATTTATTAATTCACAATTACGTGGAAACCGAATGGATGGAAATTGATTTTATCTTGTGTACTGCAATCGGAGCTAGTAATCGGTGTTATCGATCGTGAGCCAGCGTGAGTTCCCAATATAAACTCATTATCAAGGCAGATCCTCTCGCTTTGTTGTCCGCTTAAGAGAGTTTTTACTGTATTTCTTATATATTTTATATTATTTTGTCTGGCAGTCGCTGCTCAGGATTTTCTATTTCTTCTATTCTACATATTAATTCTACAAAATGATTTGTGACGCAATATGATAATATTGTCAGTAGCGCAATCGGAGCTTGTTTATAATTTATAATGCAAAATCAATGCGGACACCTACGTTAGGCGAACATACCTCCAAGACGACCTCTGCCCGCTTTAGAGAGTTTTCTCTGTTTTTCTTTTACTTACTTTATATTATTTTTTCTTGCAATCATTTTCCCCTGAATATTTTCTATTGTAATCCCCCGTAATGATCAGATAGTGGCAACTGCAATCTTGAAAAAACACTGCAAGTGCAGCTTTTCCATTTTCTCTCGCACCTCACACTCATCCCACCCATCCAATCGAACCGCTCCCCCCACTGGCTGCTTCAATGGCTGTTCACAATGGACGCTTGTTATGGCTCGGCTTACAACGGACGTCGGAATGGCCAAGGCAATTTAAAATAATAGTCTAATAAAGTTACTTAGCTGGCGCGCAACTGATTAGGTTGCGTCTGGGTCTGGGTCGGGGTCGTATTCGGATTCGGGCAAGAGTTGGTGGTAGCGAACTGCACGTGGGGAGGGTGGGGCGCGTTGGCGGCGACTGTGGCGCATCCCCATCTTAAAGCCAATTTCCCAATTTTATTATTGCGCTTTTTCCACTTGGACAGCGGCGCCAGGCCACAGAACCAGCATAAGCATAAGCATCAGCAGAATACAGCAACAACAACAATACAAAAAAAAAATTGTTCGACAACTGTAACGGATTGTGCGACTGAAGTATACCCTGTAAGCAGAAATAATTGTTGAGTTTTATTGATATTTCAGAATTGTTTTATTGAAAGGTGACAGCGCAATATTTATATGTGGAAAGTATACCCTGTAAAAATGTGAGTCAGGTTTTGTAAAGCGATTTCTGATTATTTAGTCAGAAAATCCGAAAAAGGCATCAGTAAAATACAACAACCATAATGAACAAATTCATTATTCATTGCACATGCAAGGGCGACTGTAGTATACCCTGTAAGAAAATTTAATTGTGCCTTTTTGTGAACATTCATTTTTTGAGTAATCGCTGCAAACTTTTGTATTGTTTTGGAGTATTCATGGTTCAGTACGGCATGCACAACAGCAGCATCCAGCTGGGTACAGGGTATATAAACGTTGGAACTTGTTAGATGACTACGGTCCTAATTTATTTTATTTACCTAAACTAATTAACCCAGTCGAGCATGCCCTGCATCAGAAGCAAACCGATTACAGGGTATACAAACGTTGATTCCTTTGCTGCCGCACGGTCGTTTGGGTAATGCGCCGCATGCCCATGCCCCGCGCCTCATGCCCCATGCCCCATGCCCGGCTCTCCGAGGCGATGGCCTTTTCGTGCTTATGGGTGAGAAATGCTTTCTTTATGTATTAATGGTACTCCCTTCTGCACTCGAGCGCCAGTTGGGATTGCGGCGAGTGTGGGAGGTGTGGGATTTGGTGGCTTTGGGGGCGGGTGGATGAGCGGTCGGGGGTGCAGAGTATCTGCCAGCACATTTATACCGGAGAATGACTTTAGTGCGGTGTGGCATCACGTAGTAAATAATTCCTTTGTGGCATTGTCTTGCTTTGGACTCGGATTCGGCATTGGCTTTCGCTTCAGCTACAGATTCAGCCTCAGTCTCAGCTCCAGCTTCAGCTTTAGCTTTTGTCCCCGTTTACCGTTGCGCTCTTTTGCTATGAAATTGGCCTAGACAGTCGGACTGTTAGTGGGGTAGGTGTGTGGTGGTGGTTGAAGAGTGAAGGGGGAGGTGGGGGGTGGGGGGTGCAGGCAAATTGTCTGCTTTTATTGTTACGTGGCAAATACAACATAAAACGAACGTGTAAATGTTATTTCTTGATTTATTTTAGTGCTGCATGCAGATGCTTACTCCGCTGATTTTAAGGTTTTTCGCTTTCCCACACACTCACACAGATACTCTCACACACAGCGAAGCGAGCTGAAATCCGTATAGAAAATTCAGCTTGCCTTGCACAAATATTTATACACAAATATAATAAAAAAATTACACGTGTTGTGCATAATGCGGGTGTGTGTGTGACGTACGTGTGCGTCTGTGCACGCCTGCGTGTGTGTGTGTGTGTGTGTGTGTGACATTGTTAAATTTCGGCAATTTCTTGTGCTTTGCCACCTCTGGCATTTTATATACACAATTCTCTTTGTCATATTTTATTGATCTTCAGCACATTTTGCGAAGATTTTCTCGAATTTCCTTTAAAAATATTTCGTTTTTATTAAATATGAATTGGGTACGTATGTGTGTATGTGTGTGTGAATGCAATTGTGGCAAAGCATTTCCAGGCATAAAATGAAAGCACGGAAACATTTTTGGGCCAGTGTAAACGATGTGCGACTTTATGTGCAATATGAAAACTACTTGCTTGCAGAGAGGGGGGAGAGAGAGAGCGAGAAGGAAATAGACAGAGAATGTGATTGTAAAACAGAGAGAGTGAGAGAGGAAGAGAGGGATTTTCGAAAGAGTATTAAGTGAGTGGAGAAAAAGACTGATGTGAATTGAGAGAAAGAGACGGAAAGCAGTAATAAAGAGAGAGAGAGAGAGAGAGGAGAGAGAGAGAGAGAGAGAGAGTGAGAGAGAGAGAGAGAGAGAGAGAGAGAGAGCTTAAGAAAACGAAAGGTGTGCAAACCAAAAACAGAAAGAAAATATACGATATATGTGCAGTGTAGAGAAGATAATTAAGAGAAAGAGAGAGAGTAAGAGACAGAGAGACATGATGAAATAGAGATAAAGACAAAAAAAAGAAAGGACAGGAGAGAAAAACGAGCAGAAGAGACAGCGAGAGCGTAGAAACGAGAGAGATGGATAGAGATGAAAAAAGAAAGAGAGAAAAACAGATATTTGCGAAAATAACGAAATCGGAAAGAGTTAGCGAGAGAGCGAGAGGTTGTACCTCGGATTGCCAACTTTTTTAAGAAAACAAGTGAAGAAAGCTACAGTCGAGTGCACTCGACAGTAAGATACAATTTACCTATGGCTGTTAAAAAAAATTCTTAATATTAATTACTTTTATTCGCCGAACTAATACAACGCTTCGCAAATTTTCGAAGTCAAATAATACACATGCATTGACAGCGTCAATTTGACGCTAATGGCACAGGCCGACTGCACGCTGACTGCACGCCGACTGTGCGTGCGCAGTCGGCGCAAGCATTGACGCCGAGCCTCTGCTCCGTCTCTGCTGCTGTATGCAAAACTTCTCGCGCCTATAATGCAACTTCCATGTTCGTCAATTTGATTAAAAATATCATACTATATTTTTCAGTATAGCGCAAAATT